>JAYDZK010000202.1:125446-254897 GCA_034509185.1 Euphonia xanthogaster | reverse complement strand
TGGGCGGCGCGGTCCCCGCCCGTGCACTGGGCCGAGGGCGGGCTGGCGGCGCTGCAGGAGGCCACCGGGCTGCCCTGCTGGGCCGCCATCGCCGGCGGGGCCGCCTTGCTGCGCACGGCCGTGACGCTGCCGCTGGCCGCGCAGCAGGGGCGGCTGCTGGCCAAGGTGGGAGCGCTGAGGGGCTCTGAGGGGCTCTGAGGGGAGGACCCGGGGAGGGGCTGAGGGGCCGCCGAAGGAACATCGCAGTGCCTTTATTGCAGCGGGGCTGCGGGAGTTTGGGGTTATTTTAAAGGATTTCGTTACGTTTTGTGCTTTTTGTGGTTGTAGAAGTGAGCGTCTGTTGCGCCCTCGCGTAGTGGGGTCTCCTATGCTGTGGCTGGTGACTTTTGTTCGCTGCCAAGTTGTGTCCTCGTGGTCTTTAATTTACTACTTTTCATTTTATTTATATATATACAATTTGTATATTTTATCATGCGTAACACAACGTATTTATATATTATGTACAGTATATTGTAAATAGTACGTTCTGTTATATTGTAGTGGTTTTGCTTTGTTAATTTAAAATTTTCTTAAACATATATGCATTTTCTATTATTATATATTTATATCTGTATGTTATCATTAGTTTTTATAATTGTCGGTTTGTTTGGTTTTTTTATCATTGAGATGCCCTTAAAGCTGGGTCTTTGCAAGTGGAGTAGCTGATTACGACTCCTGAATGCAGGCAAAAAGATGCTTGTTAAGAATTGCCCTGATTTGAGCTGTGATAGGAATCACTTTACTCTTAAAAAAGAATACAATCTAAAAAGATTAAAATTCTGTCTTTATTTCATGCAGTGGTAAGAGAGTATCTTTGATTGTTACTGTAGTTACTTGTCACTGTTACCTTCATGTGGTTATTTTGTTTAAAGATGAGAGGCGTTCACTGATGTTGAACATGACATTAACAAGATGCCTCCTCCCTCACAGGCGTTTCCTGTCCCTACAGGTGTTAAATTACAGTGCTAATTAATATGTTTGATGCCCGTGCTGGTATTAAATCATAGAAGAGTAATTAATATGTGTAATGCCCATAGAAGTATTAAATTATACGGTGACAATGTGTATTAATTACTGTGCATTATTAATATGTATTAATTCCTGTACAGGTATTATATTTTAGAGTGATAAGTCTAACACTTGTTCAGGTGTTGAGTTACCAGGGACAGCTAATGACAGAGGTGAGGAGAGGGAGTGAGCGTTACCTGCTGCTGTGCCCAACCAGTTCTCCTTTTCTTTAGCTAGCTGGAAAACCTGCAGCCTGAGATTAAGGAGCTTGCCCAGCGCCTTCGCTATGAAGTTTCAGTGCGTGGAAAGCAGCTGGGCTGGTCTGAGAAGGTGGCCAGGTACGAGGGGGATTGTCCACGCCTCCTGAATCCCTTCCGCACTCAGGCGTGGCAGGAAGGAAGATCCCACAGACAGCACTTGTGCAGCAAGGTTCTGCCGTGGCCCACAGCTTAGATTTTCTTTCCCCGCCTGTGATTTATGTATTTATTCTGTTCCCTTTCAGACGTTGTCCATTTCAAAGCTCAGACTTGTGCTTTCCTCTCCGAAAGGTCCCACTTCTCCCGGAACATGCGGAGGATTGTCACGGAGCTGTACATCCGGGACAACTGCCACCCCTTCAAGGCCACCCTGCTGCTGTGGGTGCAGGTCCCCATGTGGGTGTGCGTGTCCCTGGCTCTGCGCAACTGCAGCGTCGGCGCCCTGGGCCCTGCAGGTGGGGGAAATGCAGCTGTGGAGAGGTCTGGGGACAGGAAAAGGGTGCTGTCCCACTAATAGGTGCTGCACCGGGACACAAGTCGTCTCTCACTGTCACCTCTTATCCACTTCCTGCCTTCACAGGCACCTTCTTGGGTAAAGGGTACAATACCCCCAGCTTGGTGTACAACCCTATGTAAAAACCATTCATCTACTCAGGTTTTAAACCTAATCTAGTTTAAACTTAATTAACATGAATAATAAGTAATAAATATTTGAAATTGGTTTTAAACTTAATGTAGTCTGACAGTCCTGTTTGGCAAGTCATATTACAATGTGCTGCAGCACAGTCGCTTTTAATCTGTGTTTTTTCTCCTTCCATGTGAAATACTGTAGACAAGGTAAATGCGTGAGGGTCTTTTAAATTAAAAAAAAAATATATACTGGTTTTAAAGAGAAGAGTTTATAGTTTGTTCTTTTAAGCAAAGATGTGGCTACTTATACAACTACTAAGAAAAATACAAATTTCTCAAAATCAGGAAATAAACACTGTAGGTTACTGCATTCCTATTTTCCTCGTTGACTTGTAAAATATTTGAGATTGAAGTAATTTTTATTGCAGATTTAACCTGTCTGTGGCTGTCACGAGCTAAGCTGGGTCTCAGCTTGCATCTCTCACTTTTCTTATATTGGTAGCAGAGGATTAAACTAAGGAAGTCTGCTTTAATTGTTTTTACCACGTGGATGAAATGTTCCTAGAAGCTTGTGTCTCTGATTTACCACTGGTGCAGTTCTGGCTCACTTGAGACAGCAAACGATACTGAATTCTGTATTTTCTTCAAATTTTTCCTGTAGTGCAAGAACAGTTTTCCTCAGGAGGAACGCTGTGGTTCACAGACCTCACGGCACCTGATTCCACGTGGATTTTGCCAGTGTCCCTGGGGCTGGTGAATTTGCTGGTGGTGGAGGTACGTTGGGGTGACTGCAAAGGGCTCACACATGAAGGTGGCTGCAGAGTGTCCCTGCTCTAAATGGCCTGGGCAGAAGTGAAACACAACCTCTTGGCTCTGTGTATTTCAATGTTTAGGTGTTCTTTGTTCAGAGCTCTCCAGGCCAGACGGGGCATGTCTCAGATCTACTTGAGCTTCAGCAATATTTAGTCTTGAGTGCAGTTTCTTTCAGAATGCTGCTCTGATGAGATGGCTGGCTGTTAATCTCAGGATGGCCTTTTCAGAAACAGCGTGTTTATAATGGTGAGTTTCTCCCCTTTCAGATCTTTGCCTCCCAGACAAAAATGCCTGTTTCACGGATCCAGAAGCTTGTCACCACCTTCTTCCGCGCCGTGTCCGTGGTGATGATCCCTATTGCTGCCACAGTGCCCTCTGTAAGTACCCAGGTGACCTCTGGGATGTCACCCGTGCCTGGTCTGTTCTGGTGCTTCAAGGACAGCCCCAAGGCCTCATGTGTTTCATGTCTCCGCTGCTGCGTGCTTAAGAAAAGTCAGATGTTCTGTGTGTGTGTTTCAATCTCCTTGCCTTTGGGATGGTTTTGTTCAGGGAGGAAGACTTTGCAAACCTGAAAGGTATTCATGTCCTTCACGTAGCCTGAAAAAGGAGAGGCAAGCTTTGTGTCAAGACACATAGGCGAATGTTTGCTCACCGGAAACCAGTGTAGTTCTTAAATTAGGAAATTTTCCACATCTTTCTTTCTTCAAACGCTTCTCATCTTTACCAGGTTTTCTACTGCAGAGTGTTCTTAGCAGAAACAAAGTGTCTGGTTGTTTGGCTCAGCTGTAGTTTCAAATACAGAAGTTGAAGCAAGTTTAATAGGAATTCATGTAAGAGCTGTCAGGCCTCAGTGTAGATGGCACTTTTCCCCAGAAGAGTTCAGAGACAGGCAGTTCCATTTCACATGGAAGCCATTATTGCAGATGAGAGCAGGAGCAGTGGTTTAGGTGAGTTCTTTCTATCAATCCCTGGGAGCAGCCCACAGCTGGGGTTCAGGAGGAGCTGCCTGAGGCTGGTGCTTTCCCTGCCTCCAGGGAGCTGACGTGTGCTTGTGTCGTTGCAGTGCATGGCGCTGTACTGGCTGTCCTCGAGCCTGGCGGGGCTGTCCCACAACCTCCTGCTGCGCTCTCCCGCCTTCCGCCGCCTGTGCCGCATCCCCAGGAGCGCGGCCCACTCGGACACGCCCTACAGGGACCTGCTGGCTGCCTTGGCCACCAAGTACGGCTTCAGGAGACAGCACCGCTGAGCTCCGGGAGGAGCTGCCTCGGGAGCCAAGTCGTGCTGTTCTAGGGAGGTGTACTTACCTGCTGTATGTTTATTTTCCAAATAAAACGCTGGCTGTCCGTGGGGAAGGACTGGTCAGCAAAAACGTGTCTTTACTGGGAAGCTTTGTTTCAAGGGTGGGCCTTTTGCAGTTGCAGTAGTCCAGAAATCCAGGTTTGTCTCCTGAATTGTCACAAGAAGTTGGGCAGGTGAGTGTTAAATAAAGCTGTGACTTGTATACAATGCCTCTCTTTAAGTCCTAAAAGTAAAAAGGTTTGGGGTTTTTTTGTTAAAATGATCAGGAATTAATTATTTACTTTAACTTTTTAAAAGATTCCAAGCTACTACTGTGATGTAAATAACAAAAATTCAGAAGCAGAAATTTTTAATGCGGACTTGGAAGCATTTATTTGGTTTGATGTGATAACCTAGTGGAACTTTACAGATAGGGCTGACTAAAAGCAGCAGTTTAGAAGAAAAGGTGTGGATGTCATTGGACTAATAACGCTGCACTTTACCTGTGGGGATGTTTCACTGAGCTCTTCCATTCTTTTCACTGTTAGGAGTCTCAGAACATCAGTGATAGTTATGTCTGGATGCTGCCAGGATGTTTTTATACCAAAAAAACTCCAATACAGGTGTGAAACTGAAGGCAAAGCAGCCAAAAGCATCTCATCTAATGGTGTCTAACAATGCAAAACATGCAGGCAAGGAGATGAGAAGGTGTGTGATAAAGCCCTTTCCAGGTCTGCAGTACAGGTAAGATAATGTTCTAGATTTTTAAAAGGTCCTGGAGGTTCCTCTGAATGAATATTGTCATTCAGCCTCATCTGAAGGTGTTGGGAACAGACTGTGCCAAGGGCAGTGCAGCTTTGTTTGGGAAGCCAGTGGTAGAGGGAGCTGGTGCTCCATGCAGTGCTGAGGAAAGTCAGCTCTCCTTCCTCAGCAGTCTCACCTGAGAGGGGCTCACATTCCCAGCTTGGGAACAGGGCAGGCTGACAACAGCTACGTCTTGTGTGCAGTAAAACAATTAAAATTATATTTCTTGGGAAGCATAAAGAGGGCTGTGAAACTGGTCACTGAAAAAAATGCCTCACAGCTCTGCCAGGACGCCGTATGTTGGATGCAGGAAACTGGCTTTGTTAGATTTGCACTTCTCCATTTATTTATCTTTATTTTACACCCTTTTTACCTTACAAAGTTACCCCCAAGACCTGTCAGTGTGAGTTAAAAGAGAATAAGGTGAGTGTATTTGGTGGTGGATTTGTCACAGCATTATTTTGGGTCTTGAAGAGGCTTGTTGGGATACTGCGTGGACTGGGGAGAGAGCCTAAGCCTAAGGAGCTGAAGTCAGGCAAGTCCAGGTTCCCTGGATGGGTTCTGTTCAGAGTGCTGAGATATCCTGGCTGGGTGATGCGTGCTTCATCCTCTGTCTTGCAGATGCAGGGTGACCTTGGAGAGCAGGGCTGTGATGCTTGTTATCCTTGGTGCTTGTGCCCTGCAGAAAGACGTGATTTACACAGAAGCTTACCTCTGTTCCCAGCCATAGAAATGACTCTGTTCCAACCCATTGTCTGGCCTGAAATCCTTGTCTCAGTGTTAGATGCTGTTCCTAGGAAGGAGGATCGCAGCTGTGCTGTTTGCCTTTTTATGGTGATGCAATTATTTTGTTGCCAGTCCATGTTGATGAGACAAAGATGGAGCAAAGATACATATAATGATGTGTGTGAGGTTGAGTCCTCCTTGTCTGTGGAAGGGCCAGGGGAGGTTTCTGGAGAAGTCAGAAAAAACCTGTTGCTGTGTTCTCTGAAAAACCCGACTGAAGTGTGTTAAAAAAGCCTCTATAATATTCTTTGTGAATGACACTGTATTATTTAAGTAATGTCATCTACAGCTCTGGCTTAACTGTGTCTCCACCTCTCCTGTTTGCTTCCTGATCTGGCTTCGCTGAAAACACAGAGGTTGTAAGCAAATGAGCAAACCCCACTAGTGATAAAATTATTGTGGGTTTAGGAAAGAGGGCAGTTTCCTTCCTAGCTTCCCTCTGATTATTAGCCTGAAACACCGTAGCTGAGGTGAGCTGGCCCCTGCCCCATTCAGGAATGAGATATCAGTATGATCCAGCACCTTTTGCAGGCTGGTGGAGGGGATGCTGCTGTCTGCCAGAGAATTTGACACCTTGCCAGTCCAGCTGGTTGTTCTGTGGGGTTGTTTTAGTGGGGAATCCAAACTCCTCATCCAAAGCTCGGTTACTAGGGTGGATTCCTTGAAGTGCAGGAATTTTTTTTTCCCGGACTGAGTGTCATTTTTGGCACAGTTCCATGGTTTCTGCAAAGTAAAAAACTGCCAAAGTACTGTTGGGTGCGCTGCTGTACACACGGGGGTGCTCCAGCTCCTGTCAGCTGCAGGGCTGCCGGGTTCTGAAATCCAGGACAGGCAGGCAAGCGTTGGACTAAAGCATTTTCCCTCCTCTGTCTTTGGTCTTGGTGCTGTTTCAGAGCTTCATCAGGCTGTCCTTCACGGTGTGCACTGCTTTCCCTGCTCGCTGCCGTGCCCCTTTGGAGTAACCCCGTGTGCAGCAGTGCTGAGTTGGAAATGATGGGAAGAACTGACTGCCTTGCTGCTCCCTCTTTGTGGCTGAGGATGCCCAAGGGAAGCGGGCAGGTGTCAGAACAATCCCTGGTTGTCTTTGCAAAGCCCTCCAAAGTTTGTGCAGCCGTGTGGCCAGCTGCCAGCAGGATCCCTTTTTCACTTGGTATTATTAACCTACCTATATTTAATTAATCTGACTGATTCCTAATGGTAAATAAGGTATTCTTCATTCCTTTGAAGCTCAGCATACTGCTAAAAGCAACAGCAGCTGCTGCTTTCCTGAGTGAGGTGTTCTGTTCTATTTTCTGAGTTTCAGGGATCACAGAAGAATTCAGAATGGAGTAGTGCTTCACATCAATGGCACCTTGATGATTTTGATCCATTTTTGCTGCACAAAACTGTGGTGTTCTGGGCTTTGGGTTTGGGTAGGGATGTTTGAGGAAGCCTGTGTAAATTAGGTTCATCATGAAGGTGAGTGCACACATCCCTGTGTTCCTTCATTTAAGGAGTTGGGCTTTGTGGATTCATTTGTCAAGGTGCCTATTCATAATCTATTTGCCTTAATTAACTTTGCAGTTGGAGTTGTAGTAAATAACTTTTTTTAGCCTGTTTTACTTAATACAATCCCCTACTTTTGTTTAGAAGTGGAAGAGACCGCTACTACCTTATTTGTAGGGACTGGGCTTGTGGAGGAGATCTTCCAGCTCCCAGAATCCCAGGTACTCAAATCCCGAATGAAAATGAGGGGTGTGGTGGTGTGTGCTCTGAGGTTTAATATTACCTGGCTTTTCAGGCCTGGGGAGAGGTAAGGGAAGCATTTCCCTGTGCCAAGTCCCCTGCCTTCCTTCCTGCAGAGAAGTCACACTCCTGTGTTCACACTCGAGCAGTGGAAAGGTGGTTTTGGTTCTTGCTGCTGAGAACAGCGGAGAATTTGGGATGCTGTCACAAGCTTGGCTTTGGCTCTGGGAGTCCAAGGCTCAAACGTGTGAAATGGAGGGGACAGAGAGGTTGAAAAGCCACTTGGAATGTC
The DNA here is from genome assembly GCA_034509185.1 of Euphonia xanthogaster. Lineage (NCBI taxonomy): Eukaryota > Metazoa > Chordata > Aves > Passeriformes > Fringillidae > Euphonia > Euphonia xanthogaster. The sequence goes on along the minus strand of JAYDZK010000202.1, from coordinate 247,265 downwards.
AGTGGCTACCGCACAGGCTGTAGCAGGAAGAATGTGAGTTGGAAACAAATGCCAGCCTTCAGCATCCTCCATTCCTGAGGAAAAGGGCCCTGTGGATTCAGGAGTCTGGGGCTGAGTGTGTTTAGCTGGAGTTTTCTGGGGTGCTGTTGGTCAGTGCTGTGCAGTTGTTCCAGAGAGGGTGCAGTGCCAGCCCGTGGTGAGCGGCGGATCCTTGGAAGCGTGAGAGGGCAGGAAGGTCTGGACTGTATTTACAGTGTGCTCTTGGCAGGCAAGTAAAGCAAGCCAGGAGGTGCTTTTCCACTCTGGTGTTTTAAGGTGACCTGAGATGGGCCAGGAATCTTCAGACAGGGACATGGTAAGTTTTGAAATACTTAAACTTGAGCAGGGGAGATCATCTGCTTGGCTTTAGGGCTCTGATGGATTCCCATTTGTCCTTGTGTGTGCTTTTCACTTTGGGAATGTGTGTAGGAAAATGGTGAACTGTGAACCTTATCTGACAGGATAGCATCTAAAATATGGATTTCCTGGAAGTTTTGAAAGGCTGGATTTGATTTGAGAGGCCTGGTGGAGGTACCAGAACACTCAAGTGCAGTGATTTTCTTTCAGCACCTGAGTTTGAACAGAAAACTGACCTCTGTCCTGCTGACAGAGGTTTATCAGGCATACCTCAGTGGGAGCTGCTGCAGGCAGAGAACACGTTCTTCTGGATGAATTCCTGACCTTGAGAACTCTCTGTCTAGAAAATAAACGATAAAATCTTCTACTGGGGGAAATCAGTGGCTTAGAAATGTAGCTAATAAAATAGAAATAGTGGCAGTACTCTCTAGGCACGTTATTTCTGCTTTGAGGAAGAGCTGGAGATTGGAAGTTGGCAGACAGCAACTTTTTGGAGGTTTCATATCAGTGTAGCCTAAACCTTGTGGGTACAGCTAAAGGGATTTTAGTTTAGATTTAGTTTAGAACTCAAGGTCTTGGTGCATTTTGTTAAAGTCCAGCTGGCCACATAATGAAAAAAGGTTTTTTGGGTTTTTTTTGAAGGGTCTGTAAAGAGGTACTTGATACTCACTCAGCTCTTAGGAAATATTTCTGTTTCTTATTTTTAGGACTTCCTTTAATGCATCGCCAGAGTTGCAGTTGAGCACTAGGTCCTTATTAATTTTTGTAAGTGGAGAAGGTGCAGTTTTGTCAGAAGGGAAAGGGGGAGGGACTGGAAGTGGGTCCATGGATTCCCGAGTGGGGCCATTTGCCAGGAGTCCCTGATTTTCCTCTGTAATCGCTGTGCAGTTCATGGTTTTTATTTCATTACTGCCAGAGTGCTTGCTCCAGAGTGCAACTAATAATTCTGTTGTATTTCACAAAGTAAACAAGCTCAGATTAATTTGCTAATAAAACCCTGCTAGTCTTGCATTTTTCCTCTTTAAATGCTCTCTCTGGAAGGCTGCGAGATAAGCTTTGTTCGGAGATATGTAAAGTCATGATTTCAGCAATAAGCCCCCAGAGACTGACTGTGTACATGCCAGCAATCTCTAAAAAAATACATGGTGACCTTTCCCCCTTCAGATGAGTTTTGAGTCAAGTGATTGTAGAAGTTGAGAGAGAGGAGGAGCAGAGCTGGTTTGACCTGCTTTAGTGCAGCCTAGCTGTACCCTGAGGGCTGGTCCTGCAGCTCCCCGAGCTGTGTTGGGTTGTTTCCCAGCGTTTCCCGTTGCTGCCGCGGCGTGTCAGAGTGGAGCAGAGTGCAGCTGACAGACCGTGGGGCCTCGGAGCTGCTGGATGTGCTTTTCCAGGGCTGCCAGCTCCCCCAGGACTGCCTCCAAGATGAGAACAGGCTGCCTCGCCTCTGGGTCTGGATCATGGTGGTTGCTGCCGCAGGCTGTTTGCTCTTGTGGCAACGCAGGATGCGGATTGAAGGTGCTGGTGGAAAATCAGACTGAAATCTGGGAGGTGCTGCGCTGCAGAAGTGAGGCCTTGGCTGCTAAGCAGGTTCTGAAAGCCCTCAAGATAGGAAATACTGGATATAGGGAAAAGTAACTCCATTACTCTGGCCAAATGAAATCTGTCTGGTGCTTTAGCCTTTCATAATATTTCTCCCCCCAGGTTCTGTGAGGTGAGAGGATGTTCCGAGGCTGTTAAATAATGCAAAACACAGATCTGTGGTTCAGAGCTGAGCTGAGGAGCTGTCGTGTTCCTGTGCCGTCAGCATCTGGGGATTTGGGTTGGTTTCTGTCTTTCCTCATTGCTCTTTGGATGAGCATCACTGGGGCTTGTTGTGGGCCAAAATTTTTCCAAATCCATCTAAATTCACCCTTTGAGAGTGTCTCTGCAGTCTCAAACCTGCTGCTGCCAGCAGGAGTTTGTGACCAGTTTCAGAGGAATAAAGATTCCGTTCTTTTCTCCATTTCCTTCCTCCTGAGAGTAGACTGATACACAGATTGTTTCTTTTTGACCCCTTTTCTTATGCCACGGCTTGGATGTGTGCATGGACAAGGAACTGCTTGATCTGGAAATGACTGCCAAAAATACTGAAATGATTTAGCAACCAACACTTGTTTCTCTCCACGGTGCATGGGTTATGGCTGAGCATTCCAGCATGCATGCTAGGATCCTTTCTGACTTGTTTCCATCGAAATATTTCTGCTTTATGGAAGGAAGCTGAGCAAATAACCTGCTCCTCATCATAGGTCTCTCCGAGTTGAGAATATCCTTCAAACTGCAAAGGAAAAGCTCAGAGAGGTCAGCTGTGTGAGCTCTGTCTGAAGTTTATCACTGATTAAACCCCCTCAGCTTCTTTTATGTTGACTTCTTGCTTTTTTTTTGGGAACAAACCTAATTGCTATTCCAAGCTTGCAGCCTCTGTTGCCTTTTAGTACTAAAATTTGATGCCGGGATGCTGAGTATCTTTGTAAACCCGAGGATATGACACCCCAAAGGCTTGATTCTCAAGCCATAAAGGCTTTGTGTAGGGAAGTATAAACAAAACTAATCAAGGAATTTGGAAATGCAGCTTTTCTGTATGGGTTTTGTGCATCTTCATACCCTGAGGACAGCCATAAGGCAGGTTTTTCTATTGCATGTCACAGGAGTTCCCTGAGCCCTGGAAACAACAGGACCTGACTCCTAAGAGCTGTTTTCTTGAGTGCAGAAGACATTTTTGCTCTAAGGAATTCACTCAGGGAGCCTCATTAGTGTTACATGTGGCATGAATTCACCTCCGGAGACGTGTAACCATCGCCCTGGATCAGTGCATCTGGCTGGGGGCAAGACTCTTCTTTAATAACAAGCTGCAGCTTACTTTCTGTAGAGTTACACTTCTTTTAAATGTGAGGACTCCATGTGTGACTGTATCCAGGCACAAGGAGGGTATGTGACCTAGGGATGTACATTTGTGTGCCATTTGTTTCCTCAGGCCTGTGGCTGTGTGTCACAGAGCACTGTGAGATGGCCACAGACAGTTCCAGTGCTGGCAGCTCTGCCTCCATGCACGGGCTAATGGCTGTTCAGGGTGTCATGGACTGCATGAGGCTCTTGAGGCTGCTGTGGGAGATGAGGTTGGAATGAGACCCCCCTGCTGGGGTCCTGGGATGGCTGTCCTAATGCTCTCTGCCTTCCTCGAGGAGCCATGGGTTGTTCAGCAGCCATCTGGCCTTCAAGCATTACACTCTCTGCCCTAAACTGCTCCCATCAGCTTTAGCTTCATCCTCTGGGAGGAATCAGTGTGGTGTGGCTTGACTGTCTGGGTGCTGGCAGCTGCTCCTCACGAGCTTGTTGGGCTCCTTTAGAGCCGAACAGGAAGCCCTACCTTGCCATTTGGAGTTCTCTTTGTGCTGCTCGTAGAACAGTCCAGCGCACTCTCGGCTGAATGTTTCATTTGCTGTGGGAATTTGCTTTGGCTAATGCAGTTTTTAAGACCTGTTGGTTCATTCAGAGGTCGAGGAACATTTATGTAAGAGAGTCCTCAGTAACATTCCTTTAACTTGGCAAGTTGAAAAAGCACAGCACCAATTTTTTCTCCTCTTTGGAGTATTAAATTTTTTGTGTGGATCCTCTTGATTTCCAAAGAGTAAAACTGCTTTAAAAGTCTGGATACAGCATCATGTAAAGGTAGAGACAGGCAGTATGGATTACTGCCCATTGATGGCCCTGTCTCCCTGTTAGTGAGGGTTATCCCAAACCCCAGCACTCCAGGTTTTCAGGTAGACAGAGGTAGGATTGGGCTGAGCTTCCATGCTCCTCCTTTCTGCTGTTTGGATTTTTCAGGCATCCAGACGTGGTGGAGATGGCAGCTGTGAGGGAAGGCTCTGTGTTCTTTGTGTGTAGCTGCTTCTCCTCACTGAAAATTCCACAGCAATTTGGTGTTTTCTATCTCACACTTGCTAGGCGAATAAATTCTCAGAAGCATTTATCTTCTCTCAAGTCCATAGAAAACCCCCTCACATTTTGGTAAATTCCACCTTAAAAGCATCAGGTTAGGAAACATTGGTGCTGATTTCTTCCTCTAAGAAGGCAGGCTCACTCCTGCCAGATGCAGCAAGGTAGGTTGGAGGCTGAATTTCCTGAGCTGCCTCAGGTCAGTTCAAGCAACAGGAAAATGAAATATCTCTCCAGAGAGGTGTTTGGATTTTGGTTTTTGGTTTTTACATGAAATGCTCTTTCTTGCCCTTTCATATGCAATTGTTTGATTGTGTGGGCACGAAGTTCATGTTGGGATTATGTAAAGCTGAAGGAGGGGGAAAATCAGGGACACTGCCGGGACTCAGGGGGAGATCCCTGGCTGACTCCTGTGATTTCAGCTATCATAGAAACACTTGAAGGAAAGCTGCCCTTAACTTCATTTGCCTCCTCCTTGCCATTTCCTTTGGGACAGAATGGTACTGATTGTTTCATCACCCTGTTTTATTGACAGATCCTGTGCCCTGCAAACGTGAGCCCTGGTTTAACAACAGAAGTGTGCTTTATTGTGGAACCATGGAGTTGTGTCAGAGCTGGCTTGGTAGGAGAGCTTTCCTGAACGATGCTGGGACATGGTTCTGTCGAGGGATAGCTGACATGGCAGGAGCCAGGGTGAGCAGCTGTGTGCCAGTGTGTGGGCTCTCCTCCTGGAGACATCACCTGGCCAAGGGAGGCAAATGACACGAGGAAGGGGATTTGGATAATGACAATTTTTTAAAAAATGAAATGAAATGCCTGCATTGAGGAGAGTAGTTCTGGAGTCATATTTGAAGTGACTGTGTGGCAGCTCTGTCACTCCACTGCTTCTTTCTCAGGACTAATGCTTTTTACTCACACAGATTTTTATGGTTAAGAGAAATCAGGATCCGCTTGTTGGGTACCTCAGTGACATCAGAACATTGCACTGCTCCAAACTGAGAAGCCATGATGCATGTTTAATATGGCCAGAAAATAGTCAGTTCTGTCCCTTATCTGCTAAAGCTGCTCCATTTTGCAGGTTTTTGGGGGAAAAAAAATAGACAGTGGATGTGATAATTTCAGGTGAGAGAAACCCCAGGTGATGAGAAAAAGTTGCTTTGTAAGTCCTGAAAACAGCTACTTTGACCTTGAAACGTGTTCAGCCTTTTTTGTCGTAGTGCAGTCCTTGCAGTTATACCTGTGGTGAATTAATCTCTTTGTTAGCCACGTCTGAGTGCTCAGGAAAATGGATCCCTCAGCTGGGTGAGCATCCCAGCATTGTTTGTGTGCTAGGAGATGTCACCATTTTTAATAGCACAGCCTGGGAGGGTGGCTAAAGCTTCTCACTGCTCAGAGGGACACGGCTGGGCTTTAAATGAAGGTCTGTCTCTGTCTTTCTTCTACATGTGTGAGCCTAAAGAAAATCTGCAATTTTGCTACTGGTCTAGTAGGTGATTTTTTGTCTGTAACAGGAAAAAAAATGTGATTTTTAACTGTATAGGTGTGGAAACTCATGTCTCTATCCAGAACTGCAAGGGAAAACTACTATCGTAAAGAAAGGTAAATTGCAGCTTCAAAATACTTCATACATTTATCCTTTTTTTCATTCTAAAGTTTTGATGATTTTGATAATTTCTCTCAAGCCTTTTCTCTGTGCTTTTTTGTAATGACTTTGAAGTGCTTTCTCAGATTTGTTTTCAATATGTTTGCCTTGTAAGCCACACTTGATCCAAGTATTTTACTGCCTAGAAAAAACAAATCCAGATTTTCAGTAAGCATTCCTGAATTTTTAAAAATTTTCCATACTGCTAATGTATAGGAAAAACTGCAGTTCTCATGCAGTTCTCATGGTCCTTTTTGACTTGAGGCCCTAATATGAAGCTGTAATAAAAAACTTGATTTCTAGCTTAGACTTTGATGTGCTTGACCTCCAAATTTCAGACCCTTCTTTGCTGAAATTGAGCTAAACTCAGGCAGCAAAGTGTTGTGGTGAGTGATGGGAGGGAGGAAAGTACTCACTGTGCTTAATGCTTCTTCCTTGGGTGGTGATTAGTTGGCCTCCTAAGATTATTAATGAGGTAAGAGAAATTATTGCTGGAGCAATCACGGTGTCTGGTTTTCTCTCTGGTGAGGGAATTTGGGTTCTTAAAAAAAAAACCAAACCAACCTACACCTTTTTAGAGTGGATGAAGGTTGCTGATGCTCCTGGCTGATGATGGTAAGATGCTGCTGCCTCATTTCTGCACTGTTTTTACCCACTGGGAGTGAGCTATGCTGGCACAGGTGTGTCAGCAGGTAGCGCTCACACATTGCCACATGGACTCTGTGTCACTTCCAGGAGTTTTCACACTGAAACAAGCAGCTTTCCAAATGTTTTGTAAACAAAACACCTCAAAACACTTTTTTTTTTTTTTTTTGTATCCATGTTTTCTAACTGCTCTTTTTCTCAGCAACACTATTTTTTTTCCTCCCAAAGCTGATAGTCTGAAGTGCCTTTTACTGTTTCATAGAATTCTCTGAGCCAGCTGCAGGTGATTTGCCTTTTCTTTCTTCCTGCAGCACCTTTTGGGGAAGTTTTGAAGTAGAGGAGAACTCTGGTTGGAGTCCAAAGTCAGTGCTCAGGAGAGGGTAGCCCTGCCCAAAGGAGCCTTCAGGTGGGTTCCCAAGGAGTATTTGGGAAATATGCTTTTTTTCTGTCGTGGGCTCATAGAGTTTTGAGATTGGAAAAGCCCTCCAAGGTCTAAGCCCCCTGTTCCCCCAGCACTGAAAAGGACACTGCTAACCCATCCTGCGAGTGCCTCGTGCCACAGGTGAGCCAGGAGTAAGGCACCTGGTAGCTCTGGAGTGGGATTAAAGGCAGTTCTTTATCAGGAGCCATTTAAAAGATGAGATCTCCTTTCAGTGGGATCTGAGTTGGGTTCGTTTGGTTGTTTTTTTAAGGAGCTAATTTGGGATTTAAGATTATTTTGCCCTAACCTGCTCGGGTGTGTTTAGGGGAAAGTACACAGAGGAAAAAGCAAGTTCTCAAGAGGTTCAGTAACAAACTTTTATTTGCAAGCTTGCAAAGGTAAAAGAAGGTACTAGGCAAATTTTAAAACAACATCCAGACAAAGTAAGATGCTTTACAAGCTTTAACTTAGCAAACTTAAACTCAGCCAACTTGAACTTACCCAGACACAGCAAGGCACTTGTTAAGGTAATGACTGGATTTTTTTTGTCTGGCTTACATCATATTTTATTATATTATATTTTGAGAAGAAGAAGGTAGGAGAAGAAAGAGGGAAGGAAAGAAAAAGAGAAAAGAGAGAGAAAATATATATATTGACCACCCCAGGATCCCATGTGTTCTCAGCTGCTTCTAAATCCAGGGCAGGGGAGCATCTTAGCCCATGCGTCGCTGCCTTTTATCTGCTCTGCTCTCCTGGGGCCTCCGCTGGGCAGGGATGCACTTGAACGTTCACTGTGGGGCCCATGCTGTCAGTCACCGCCATTTTGTGTCTCTCAGCAGGCTGTGGGTCAGTCACCGCCATTTTGTGTCTCTCAGCAGGCTGTGGGTCAGTCACCGCCATTTTGTGGCCCTCAGCAGGCTGTGGGTCAGTCACCGCCATTTTGTGTCTCTCGGCAGTCTGTGGGTCAGTCACCGCCATTTTGTGTCTCTCAGCAGGCTGTGGGTCAGTCACTGCCATTTTGTGTCTCTCAGCAGGCTGTGGGTCAGTCACCGCCATTTTGTGTCCCTCAGCAGGCTGTGGGTCAGTCACCGCCATTTTGTGTCTCTCAGCAGTCTGTGGGTCAGTCACCACCATTTTGTGTCCCTCAGCAGGCTGTGGGTCAGTCACCGCCATTTTGTGTCTCTCAGCAGGCTGTGAGTCAGTCACCCCCATTTTGTGTCTCTCAGCAGGCTGTGGTTCAGTCACCGCCATTTTGTGGCTGGCCATGGGTTGGCCCCTGAGGCGGGGGAGATGTGGAAAGAGGATGTGAAGATGTCAGCAGTGGATCTGGGTGGAGTGTGGCATCTGTCTCAAGCTGCAAGCAGTGACAGGTACTACAAGCTGAGCACCTCTGAGATGCTCCGCACATGCACGGAGGTTTCTTGTCTCTTACCTCATCAGACCCGTCTGCTTGTCCCCTTTTCCAGGGCACACATATCACACTTTTTAAGCTGTCCTGTATATATGTTGTTAGGAGAGCTACTCTGCTAGGGCAGCAGTGAGATCTGATCTCGCTCTACACTTGGAATTTTGGCTTTTGTTTCCTTTGAAAACCTGCTCTATCTCGCTCCCAGCTCTCCTCAGGCATCCAAGCATTCTTCTCAGTACAGTAGAAAAGGGATTCTTTGAGACAAGTTCCCTGGGCTGTGATTCTGTGGAGGAGTGTTGCTGGCACTGTTTTCCACACTGGTCCCAGCACACGTCCAGTTGGCATCCCTCACACTACTGGGGAACATTGAGAGCCAGGATTGGTCTCAGGGAGAGAAACTGAACTGCTGGTGTGGATAGAGATTAACCTTTGGGTTAGTGTAGTGTCTGGACCACGCTGCGGGGAAAAATGGTAATTTTTTTCAGTGCTTAACTCCCTTCTGCTGGACAAAACCTACCTTGGCAGATTCTGACTACTTCTGGCTTCAGAAGTGTGTACATTTTGGGTGGCTGAGTTTCCATGGAAATACAGTGCACCCATCAGGTTCTGAAATGGCTGCACGTGCAGTCTGGATTTGAGAGCAATTGTTAGCTTGTCTTTTTTTTATGCCACCTTTTGATGGAATTGGCCTATTCTCCTTGTAAATTGTGGAAGAGCAGTTTGCTAAGTAAGCAGACTCCAGAAGTATCTGCTCTCCACACAGGTACATTTACAGGTGTTGTAGAAGTCGCTGTGGGAGGAGCTGCAGGACTTCAGGGTTGGTAATGGGGATACTTCCAAGGGTTCATGTCTGTTTCTGAATAGCTTCAGAGGAGCTGTTTGGTTCCAGTGGGTCAATAATCTGCATTTTTAGAAGAACCTTAGTATATATTTATGTGATCTGCCTTTTAACAAATCCTTAATTTTGTATTTGTGTGACAGATCATAACAGCACCGAAGGAGCCATTTTTTTATTGTCTGCTTTGTCGCTCCTCATAGACTTCCATGAGGGATGTTTTCCTGCTTCAGATTGATGTTTGTGCATCTGAACGTGAAGGGACTAGCAGTGATGCTCTCAGTACAGTCAAGAACACTGTGCCAGAGCTGGGCAGGGAAGGGCTCCTCCTCCTCACCCTGGATGTGTGAAGCTGTTGTGCAGGCAGAGGGGTTGTCTTGAACCAGCCTTTGCTGCTGGGTTGGGTTTGAGATGTCTGGGCTGTTCTGCTGGAGCCTGGGCAGGGCCGGGGCTGTGCCACTGTGGGTTAAAGCCCATCCTGTGAGGACCCCCCCTTCCCAGGCCTCATTCCCTCTTCTCCTGCCTATTACCTCCTAAGCATTGTAATAACTCGGGTAAACTGCCGGGACAACAACGCCGTCTGGAGATCCTGCATCTGCCTGCCTTAATCAGCTTCCTCCCTTGAACAAGAATTTAAATAATGAGTCAATTAATGTTCTCAAATGCCAATGAGATGCAGAAGAGATGGGTGGAGGTGGGAGCAGTGTGAGCTGTTCCAGCACTGGATTTTATGAGGAGTCACACACTAGAGCACCCAGCTGATTTTGTGTCCCACACAGATGTGCCCGCCTGGCACTGCTCCTGCTGCCCATGCCTGGCTCGCCAGAAAAGGCCCCTTTTCCACAGGGCTGTGCACCTTTCTGCACAGGGCAGACTTGTCACACACCCACAGGCAGCCAGATGGTCTTCCCATAGGGCACAGTAGCTTTGTTTTTTAACGGGGGCCTTAAAAATGCAAAAGAATGCCCACCTCTGTATCCTCAATTCTGCTTCCTCCATGCTGAGGATCATTTAATTCATCCCTGCAACCTGTACAGATTATTTTGGCAAGCACCTAATCTCTCGTTTGTTGCTTTGACTTCACCTGTACTCAGGCAGCACTTCAGCTTTTCTTACTGCACTTTGCTTATTCTGAACAGTAGCAATAGCTAATAATAACTAAATCAGCCCCATAACTTGTGGGATTTCCTTTTATTTCACAAACTAAATGCTGGCTGGTAGGGCTGAGAAGGGATCTGATCTGTTAAAATGGCTGGAAGGAAAAGAATGGTCCCTAAATTTTAGGTATTAACATTTCAGTTCCTCCTCTGCCTCTCTTCTCCACAAAAATAATTTTGGTTGCTTTTTGTCCTGCAGAGTACTTACATAATTAGTAATCCTATCTGGAGCAGAACCAGGCAGGTAGTGTGGAGCACATGTAGCCTGTGCTCCTCTGACTCACTGTTTTGTTATTGCTGTAGCAGTGCCTGATGGGCCGAGTAATGTCCTTAACGTCCCAAATGCAGAGCTGTGCTGGCTGTAAACACTGCTGGAGTGCTCTGTGGCTGGGGAAATTTGCCATCCCAAAAGAAGAGAGGATGGCTGTTCCCCTGCCTTTGGTGGCAGCCTCCCGTGCCGGATGAGTCCGACGTCATCCTTGCTTGTGACAGGAGCAGGAGCTGCATGAGCACCCGGCGCACAGGGGTGAGCCACGTTTTTGGTCAGCAGTTTCTGCTGACCCCCAAAAGGACTCTGCTGGTGGGGTGCTGTTAAATCTGAAACCTCCTTCGCCCCTCTGTCTGCATAGACACTGGCTAAAGGGTGTTTTAGGGTGCATGGAGGTAAAGGCCAGGGGATGGAACTGTGCTTTGCGACTGCTCCATCAGCTCCCAGCAAACCTCCCCTTCAATTATTCCTCTGCTGGTGACTTAGAGAAGCCCAGTGCAGAGTTATTCCACCTGACAGCAGCAGCAGAGCATCCAGGTAAATAAAGATCACAGCCTGGTTGAGAAATTAAGTTGGACCTCAGTCAGATCTAATCACGGTTAGCTCACCTAGAAGCTTACCTGTCAGCGTGTGCAGGACTCAAATACTTTCCCTCCTCCTGGTGAGTTGTGAGCAAGGGAGTGAGGCTTTGGTGGGGGCTTGGATGGGGATTTGCTGCCGTGCAGAGTAGCAATGGGGCCGGGTCCCTTCAGAGGCGTCCCTCCCTGGGTCTGTGGGAGCAACGGACACACCAGGGCCTCCAGCGCTTGGCCCCAGGTTTATTGGTATCCAGTGGCTTGTGAAAGCACAGACCTTGCCAGCTTTCTCTCTAGTAAGTAACAACCTGTATGTAGAACACATTATCCCTGTCTGTCAGGAGCCCTGCCTAATTGCAATGGGAAATGTAACGTTATCCTTTAACTTCCCATTTATGAAGCAATTTGCAGTGGAAATGGGGACTGTGTGATGGCCTTTCAGAAAGGAGCTGCAAAGCTGGAAAACACACACAATTTAATAACTGACACATCCAATTGTGAGGCAGAGGAGGAGCACTGGTTAAATATTCCCTCATTTGCTTGCCCTGCATGTGGAATATGCTGCTATGGAGTAGGCATCAGTTGTTACTGCAGCCTTTGAACTCACAGGGCAGGTGAAGCCCGGGGTGCCACAGCAGCTCTGCCAGGGAGCCTGGTTACAGCAGAGAGAGGCACATTGCTCTGGCTTGGATATTTGTGTTTGGTCTGAAACATGTTCAAATTATGCAGGGCTTGCTTCTCGAGTAGATTAGAATGGAATGAACTCCTGATGGAGGCTAGAGGAGCCAAGCGTGCCCACAGGTTGGTCAGGCTGCCCCAAGGCCGTGAGCTCTGCAGTGGGAACATGGAGCTCATCTAGGATTTCCAGTGCCACTTCCTGAGCAGAAAATGCCAGATGGATTTCCTGCAGATAGGCAAAGCAGGGTGCTTACTCAGGTTCTGGTCAGCAGACACAGGGGCTGGACAGGCTGGGAGTCCCCAGAGCATCTGCGGGGTTGATGACCTATTAACGTTTGTGCCCTCGCTGTTTGTCCACGTTTTCCATCTTGCTCAGCATTTCCCATTAAAGGAGTTGGACGTCGCTGTGAAGCTGCCAGTGACCGAATATAGATATGTGGTGCTTTTCTCTCACCTGTCTGTTTCACCCTCACAGTGATCTCAATCATTTGTGAATGATTTGAGGCTTTCAGAAATGCACTTTGCATAGCCAGTAGCCAGAGGTGTTATTTCTACCAGGATAGATTTTCTGTCTGTTTTTCCCCTTTGTCTCCATGTGTCATTCCAAGGCAGAGTGAGTGATACACTGTGCCACAGCTCGGTGGATTAGTCACTGACCTTTTGCTGGGGGATTCTCTTTGATGTAGCCTCAGTTCACAATGGAAGTGCAGCCGCCTCTGTGCCCGCAAGTGAGTGCAGGAGCTGGCAGACTCCTGATGAGTTTCCGTGTACCCTTCTGGGGATCTCTGCTCTTTATCCATGGCCTTGGGTCCGCATTTTTAGTAAGTGTTGAGGTTGCTGAGGCAGAGCAAGTGCAGGAGGTTGCTGTTGGGATTGCAGGGGGCAGCGCTGGGAGGGGAGGGGCTGGTTCGGTTAGGAGTTACCGAGCTGTGCTGCTCTGCTTCGGTCACTGGCACTGCGCTGCCAGTGGCAGCCCAGAGCACTGTGACAGGGTGATTCTCTGCAGCTACAAGTCCTGCTGGCCAGGGGATCTGAGTCTCTTGAGGAGCAAGAGAGCAACTCAGGTGCAATCAGAATAACCTGCCTTATCGTGCAGCTTTTCTTTCCTTCATTCAGAGGCTTAAGATAAACCCTCGGAAAAAGCAAACATGAAAGCCATGTTCTGGAGTGCAGGCTTAGGGGCTGTTGCTGTGCTTGGTGGCATTTCCATTGTTTCGTCGCTGCAAAGGAATGTTTGGAAAAATCCACCGGTTTACCTGAAGCCAAGTGAAAAGGTTGGCACAAGATCGCTGTGGGATTTGAAGAGAAGAAAGGAGAGCTATAGTGGAGAACTTGTTGCCAGAAGGTGGGCATCCCATCACTAAACCAAACTCTTGTGCTCCAGAGTGTCTCTGTTGCAGTGTAGGACAGCCAATGCTGGGCTTCACTCCCACAGCCCTAGGGCAGGAGGCATGGAATTCATGTGAGTTTTATGGGGAGGGCATATGTGGAGGGTGGCATGGGGCTGCTTGGGCTGCTGCCTTAGTGGAATGTCACTGGAGTCCTGGAAACCAGAAACAAGCCCAGCAGCATCTGCAGGAGTGTTTAAGGAGCAGCCTCAGCCTACTCTTTCTTCTTGAAATACAGCATAAATTGGATGCAAACTTCCTGGCCTTTTCTTCAGAATGGTTTGGGAATGATGTGTTCCTGTGGTTGTCCAATACGTTGCTAATTACCCATATATATCCACAGGGACATGTGCAAAAGCTTTTTGTGAATTGAAAATACACCGCTCACTGGCTGCCTAAGTCACAAAGGCATTTTGCAAATGTCTCCCAAAGTAATTTCTGAGCATCTCTTCCAAAGGGAAGTTGAGCAGGGGCTTTGCTCCCTTTGAGGAGGGGCTGCTGGAAGTGTGATTTATGGACTGTGCCTCCTGGAGTCCAGGGATCAGGAACACGCTTGAGAGGTGGAAGGACAGGAGCAGAGGGCAGGCCTGACCATCAGGTGCATTAATGGAGGGCAGTCTGTCATGTCACTAATGATGGCAGTGGCACTTCATTATGCTGCTGTAGTACCGGTGGCTGCTGCTGAGGGAGGAGATGCTCTTTGATGTGTCAGTGTAACCTCTGTGCCACAGTGCTCTCAGGATACCTCACTGAGCTGAGAGCACAGGATTTTCCCCTGAGTATTGGCCCTTCCTTCACTGATTTGGGTTGGGTTTTTGTTGCCCTTGCAGCTTAGACAACTGCAGGCATTAAAGGGCCATTCAAATTAAATGAGGTTCAGCTAGCCAGAGAGGCCTTTGGAAAACGGGGGCAAGCAAGAGGAAGCTGGGAGTCCCTGTCAGCTGGCAGCAGCAGAGGCTGCAGAGCCAGGGGTCAGTTTCTCCACTGGTGGAAGAGGTTGCGTGGCATCAGGAACCTGAGTCCTGTGTCTGCCTATGGCCGTAGGCTCACAAATCCCAGGGCCTGATGTGCTTTTGGAAAACCTGGATAGAAGATCCTGGTGCTGGAGTGAAATAGGGCAGCTGGCTTAGCTGTAAAATAGTTACGTTGGCAAATGTATCTCAGGTGAGCTGTTGAAGATCTGCAGGTACTGGAAGTGTCCTTTGTGCATGGCTTGGGGTACCATATGCCATCCTGTAAGGGCACAGTTGGTGCGCTGGTGACCCACATCCAAGGTGGAGGGTGTGGAATGAAGAGGTGACAGTGTTTGGGGACCTGTCTCTCCATGTCCTTGTGTTATTTCCCCTCTTGGTGAGATGTTCTATCTGCAATACTACTAAAGGTACAGGTATGCCCACATCTCTTGCTCTTTCTGTGCCCCTTGCTGTTGACCCTATTCAGGAGTTAGTTTTTAAACAGGGCAGAACCATATGCTCCTTTTCCTATTCCAAAAGGACTTCTGGTTAATGGTGCTCTATTGTTATTAATCGTAAATTAATAGTTTACCTCAACAAGTTTGACTTCCTTTTATTACCTGACATTATTTTGGTAGGAGAGCTTAGGTCAGTAACAGGTAAAGAGTGGCTGCCTTGAACGGAATGGTTTAGAAACCCCTCTGATGCCAAAATGGTGGATATGTGAGAAGCTGCCCAAGAGCCAGAGCAGCTTGAAGGATCCCTGGCTGGTGGGCTCCAGCTCCGTGTTGTCCCCTGTCCCTCTCATGGCTGGTGAGCTCCAGCTGTGTGCCCAACTCTGTCCCTGGGCTGGTGTCACAAGTTGCTGTTGGGCTGGCCGAGTGCTCCACCACTGCTGTGCTTAGCTTTGGGCACCAGGAATGTGCTGATGGTCTGGCTGGGTCAAATGTTAGTGTTCAGCTGAAATCCAAGGGAACAGCCTGGCTCATGCCTTGCTTGCTGTGTTTCCTTTTCTCTGCAGGGATCTGTGTGGGCAGCTTTCATGTTGTTTGTGTGCCCCTGGGCTGAGACCTGGGCTCTCCGTTCCCCCTGGAATCAGCCCGTGCGGACAGCAGATTTACAGGGGAGCTCTCCCAAGCTGAGCTGGGGCGTTGGAGGTTTTACTGTCCCCTTTGGCTGCTTGTCTCATGCGTGATATGTGGAGGGGCATATAAAGAGTGGAGATTAAAAAAGGGGAAAAGTTACCGTTTCTATGTGGGAATAAATCCAGAGGCAGGTGCTCCTGGTGTGTGGGAGGAGGGTTGGGGCCAGGTGGGCCCCAGGAGCCGCAGTGCTGAGGGGAGCAGGGCTGCCCTCCCGGCCCAGGAATGCAGCATCAATGGACCATAAGTGCTCCTGCAATGGCTTTGGATCCGTGGCAGCTGTTTGTTCAATGTTTCATGCTTTTAGCCACATCTGTTCCAAATGAGTGTTAATATTGCAGTGGCATCCACTAAGGATGGGCTCTGTCAGCTCTGCTGAGCGTCAGGCTGACCCTGGTGACAAGGAAAGAGCAGTTCAGCCCACAGTGCTCCCTCTCCCTCCACCCCCCCGTATCCATCTTGCCTGGCTCCGCTCCATCAGAACGCCTTTCCTCCCCACCGAGGGGGGAAAAGAAAAGGGAAAACTAAGGCAGTGATTCTCAAGGAGAAAGATTGCATTTATTCCTAGCACCCTGTCCAGCAATGTCAGATAACAGTTTATTCATCCCCTGGCCCCTGTATGACATTGAAGCATATCAACAGTGACAAAAGTATATTGAATAATTATCTTGAAATTAATACATTATCCCAAACTTAAATAAATGTCATCTGATCAATATATCTTGGAATGGAAAGGGAAGAGAATGTGAAGGGCATCGCTTCATTATTCATTAATTTTAGAGTAATGTAGGCAGATGAAATGGTTATTTCAGAGCACTGCTATTATACTCACTGGCATTTTAAATAACTCCCAAGATTTAACAGTATATATTCCCTTGTCGAAGCAGCTTAAGCTCGTTAACACTGTGGGTTCCAGATTTCTCTGCTTGACGGTGCCAGAAAAGACCAGAAATACTGTTCCAGTCCCTTTTTGTTGTTGTTGGTTTTTTGTGGGGTTTTTTTTGGTTGGTTGGTTGGTTGGGATTTTTTTTTTTCCCTTTACGCTTTCTTTTTCTTCCATGGTTTAAGATATCCAGTTCCACCCCACCAGTACAGCACACGCTGGGATCAGTCCAGCTGAAACATCTGGGCATGACTGTTGAATTCCTGGGAATGAGAGGTGACCCCATTTCAGCCATATGCATGGCTCTGGCTCAAAATCAAGCTGCTGGTTGCAGATTCTCTGCGAGGAGAAAATGGAAGCAATCTTGTGCCTCCTGGAATCAGGATCGATTGTTTGGACTCTGGCTGGCTTTCCCCGGGAGCAGGGGAGGTGGCGTCCTCCCGTGTGGCCTCACATGGATCAGACAGGTGCTCACCACAGACATGGCCAGGGACCTGGCTTTGGCCTTTTCCCCTTTCAGGGGCCACTGCAGAGCTACAGGGACCAGCAGGAGCCAGTCCAGGGCTCACATGTGTAGGATTATAACAAAACAAAGAATTGGCAGCTGCTGTAAAACTGCTCGACAGAGTTGAGTTGATTAACTGAGAATTCTCAGCTGAGAATCCAGCCTGGTGGGGCGTAGTGCCTGTGCTGGCACATGCAGAGCATAGCCAGGACATGGTTTTGGTTGGAAGTGGTGAGTGTTTGGGTGACAGGGCCTTAGTGAAGTGAGAAGAGAGGCCCCAGGCAGCCCCGAGTCTGTGCTTAACTCAGGCGCATGTGTGTCACAGCTCTGCCAAGCCCAGTCCCATGTGGGATTCTCCTGGCCACAAAGGCCAGAACCTCACAAAGACCGTGTTAGATCCAGTACCCAGGGACAAGCACAGCACTTAATGACACCCAGCGAGGTCTGCAGTGCCAAATGAACCGGATGGCCCCGATCTGACATTCTGGGAATGGATTATCTGTGCCCAGCTCAGAGGTACTGGAAATGCATTAGCCAGTGTCTCAGGCTCATGGCTTGGAGTTGGGCTGGGAGAAGAATGCTCTGTCAGTAATTTACTTCATAAATTTAACCTTTCAGCATATTTAGAATAAATCTTCACAAGTGTCCTGTGTGTCACACGCCCAGTTATGATTTTGAAGTTACTCAGTGACCTTTTCTGTGTTTCTCCTTCTCTCATCTGTGGCTGATTTCATGCAAATTTCCAGTCAAATTCACATATGAATGTGCTGGAAATTCCAGCTGTTGCTTGGTTTAGGGTAGTCATCTCTGTGGTTGGTGTTTTATTTCCCCCATGTGGGTCTTTGTAGGGGTATCACCTTGTTTATCATGTAGCAGAATCAACCCTTTTTTCATTTTTCTCCCCTATGGCTTCAGCTGATCTTTGGTCTAGCAAACATAAATATTTTTTCTACCAGGAAACACTAACTGTGTTTTTCTCTAGGAAAATAGTAAAACAGGGTGTAAAGTTGAGAGGTGCCATAGTGTGTATGCATGTGCTTGTGCAGGGGTGTGTGTGTAGTGGCAGAACATTCCAGCAACTTGCATGCTGTACTTAGAAGAGCTGAGGCACGTTCCTGTGTGTGAAAGGAGAGAAAATGATTTGTTTCTGTGGGGAGCAGAGTCGGAGGAGAGGGGGAGAAAGGAAACAATTGCAGTGACACAGCAGAGTGGTGCCTGAGATGCTGATAAATTGGGGCCTTTTGGAAGCATTGAGGCACACATGGAGCGCCTGTGTCACTGAGGTGTGCCAGACCCAAGAGTACACTGAGCCCATGTGAATGTGTTTCAGGATAGAATATCCAGGAGACAAATAGAGGGAAGAGCAGAGCAGAAGAGGCCCCAGAGCAGGATGCGCCCTCTGTGTGACACAGCGCAGCGGATGCCGCGGTGTGTGTGTGGAGCAGCAGCAGAGCACCCAGAGCCCTGCTTCCCAAAGCCCGTGCTTTGCCTGGCCCTGCCTGCGAGCTGCAGTCACTGCTGGAACATCTGTGTTTATTTTGCATGACAAACTTGTTCCTGGGCTCTGACAAAACGCGTGCTGGTCTGGGACTGGGGTTTGGGCTCCTCGGCAGGGCTGTGCCGTAGCGCGCGGCTGGCCCTGCGCAGCTCTATAATACATATTACATTACTTCATCCATAGTTAATGACAAGTGTGCTATATTTTTAATCTTTATAGCTTTATTGTGTGCAAGTGGTTTTAATAATTGGTGCTGCAGGATGGTTACTTCCCAGAATTACCCTGCAAAATTGCTGTGTTTTCAGCCTTCAGTTGTGCAGGTTGTAAATTATAAACTTGGTTAGTAATAAACTTGGCTCTCCCTCACTGCTCTGTGGAGATGCCAACCTGTAACAACAGCAAAAAGATAGATGCTGGCAAAAATTCCTCCCTGAAGCTATCCTCATCCTATGCGCGTGGCTTGTGGGGTAGGGAGGCCCTCTGGTAACCCCTGCTTATGCTTTGTGTGTGTGACCATGAGCAGGAAAATAACTGCAATGAGACAGGGATAGTGGTAAGGAGCAAAGGGACTTGGGGACTCCCTGAACCTCCCCTCCTCCTCCGAGCCAATCCTCGGTCTCCTACCCATGTGGAGCACAAGCACTTCTGCCAGAATTGTGATAAACAAGGCATGTGGTGTCCAAATGCCTCTGTTGGTGTCCTGAGCCTGCACGTCCCTGAACTGGGGCTCTGGAACGGGATTGCACACGACTGATGCTGGGACTGTAGCCTTGTCTCATGTGGAGTCTCTGCTCATCCCATCAGAGTGCTGAGCTTAGGGTGCTGCCCCCCAGTGCAACACCCGTACTGTAAAGCCTGGGGCAAGCAGAACATTTTCATTTAAGAAAAAGAGCCCAAAACTGGGTGAAGGTGTTTTGGAGGCTCCCTGTTTCCACTGGCTCATTCTGTTTGGCATTTCTCAGTTCTCTTTTTCTGTGCACATGCCCAGCAGGATGATGGTAGTGCCTCTCCTTCCCCTGTCTGCTGGGGTGCTGAGGACTGCCTCCCTCCCTCCTGTGCTGCCTTGGCTCCTAGTTTGCACCCCAGAGAGCTGGGGGCCCAAGTGCTGGGGCAGCCCCCCAAGCTCCACGCACAGACAGTGCCCAGCATCCCGAGGAACGCTGTGAGCACGGCAGACACACAGCGTCTCTGCGGAGGCGCAGCTCTGGGATGGCCTCAGGTAACAGCAGCTCCTTTGATCGGGCTTGTTGCCTTCAGCCTCCAGCTGCTGGCGACGTTCCACTGCCTCTGAAACCCTGCTCACCCGTGGGCAATATCCACCTGCTGCCGTCCTCGGAGCCAGGCAGGAGATGCGAAATGTGCTCCTGGAGTGCCTGCAGGAGTTGGTGGAATAGCTGATGATCAGCCTGCAGGAAGATGGGAGTCTGGGGGAGGGTGTCAAGGGCCAGGCAGCACTTTGAGCAACCACACAGCCTGCAGAACTGAGCAGTCCTCAGCTGGGGACAGGCTCGAGTCCTGCCAGCCTGCTCTGATTTAAAGTAACACCAAGACCTCCCTTAAATTACTGGGTTTCTTATATTTTGGCTTGGGATGAAACTTTGTGTCATTGTCAGTGACATTTTTTAGCCTTACGTGGACACAATGAAGTATTAATAGCTGTAGCAAGTCAAGACCTAAAGAGGTAATTGACAACAAATAAATTCCTTTGTGCTTTAAGCTTCTTTATTTCCCTTTAGAAACACTGAAGGCATGTGGGGTTCCTAATAAAAACATGTATCTTTATATCCATAGGTAACAGTGGGTGCAAACATTTTTCATTCGTTCCAGAGCCTTGAGATGCAAACATTTGGGTTTCACCCTTCACTCTGTGTGGGGCTGGTCAGCCTCTAATTGCTGGGAAGTGACTGGCTTTGGAGGTGGCTGTGCATTTCCAGGGTGCTTGTCCTCTGTGGATACAAGTGAATTGGGGAATCTTTATTGTATGACCAAAGTGCTTCAGTACGTGTTTAGCTTGTGTCTTTGGGGCTCAGGCACCTGGTGAATGAAAAATTTTTCATCATGAAATGTTTGAGCATTTTCCTGTGACTTGGCTAACTCTGCACCATCCTTTTGCTGGCATTGCAGTGCCTCATGGCCCAGCTGTCTCCTCTGGATCTCTGGTGACCCAGCACAGCCACAGCGGGACCTGCCAGGTGACAACCATGAGGCACAGGAGGAGGTGAAGGCTAAGGTAGGAGATGTTCCAGTCTTATTTACACATGAAACACATTGGAAGACAGATTACCACTGAGGCACACAAACACATGCAAACACTGTGATTCCAAGTGCACTCAGGGACATCCACCTTTCTTTTGATGGCTGGAGCAGAACAGCGATCCTGTTTGAGCAGCGTTGGACTGAAGAAATTGAGGTAAGAGGGAAGGGATTTAAAAAGAAGTAAAGCAGCTTTTTCCTGCGCGCGTGCCTTTGTTGTCTCCTTTTGGATGCTGTGATTTCCATTTTACTTTGTGTCTATTGCCAGTTCTGCAAAGCACTGGTTCACTGTGAGCACTTGTCACCATGTGTGTGATTTCTTACTGATGGTGTCCAGTTGGTTTAGTTAACATATTTGTGGGCAAAGATTTCATTCAGATGTGTGTTCAAGACCACCTGATTTGATAGAGGCTTTGAGCAGGGTTTAATCTGCTTTGTGGAGCACATTGAGGAGGTGCCAGGCTGGGTGGGGAGGTGCCTGTGCCCATGCTGCGCTCAGCCAAGAGCTGCTCTGCTGAGAGCTTTGAGGGAGTTCTCCTCACTAATTAGTCATCCTGTCTGAAACAAATAAGATTATCGCTACTTTTTGTTGAATTTTGAAATCCCTATTATGGCTATGCTTGATGGAGGGGAGAGCAAGTTCAACAGTCCTTGTTTCCACTGTTCAAGTGTTCACTTTAACACAAGCTGCTGTGTGTTTGAAAATCAGAGTGTTAATGCTGTGTGTGCCTCACTCCCCTGAGAGCAGCTGCAGTGCCTGTTTCAACCAGTGCACAGTGTTCCTGGAACTGGGACCTCTTTGTGACATGATGGGTTTGGACCCCTCACCCTGTTAGGGGTGTGACAGTCCTTCTGACAGTCTGTGTGGGTGCGGTATCTGGGAGAGGAGACCTTGGGAAGTGCCTGCTGCTGTTAGTAAGGTGCTGAATCACACAGGGGAATTGAGCAGGTAAGGCTGGAGGTACCCCAGTGTGGGGCAGGGGCACAGCCTGAGCACAGGCTGTTGGGCTCTGAATGTGCTGAGCTCAGGGCAGGGCTGTGGCACCTGCTGGGCTGCCTAAATCAGGGGTCGTGTCTCATTTACCTTTTGCAAAGAGTGTAAAGAGACAGAACTGAACAAGGTCCCTCCTAAAGGGGGGTGTATCAGCTTTACCCCCAAATCAGCCATGAGGTGAATCTGATCTCAAATACTGGGACACCACAAAGCATTGTCCTTAGAAAATGCACTTTTCCTCTGACAGAATGCAAATTAGTTAATAGTTTCCAGCAACCAAAAATGTACTAAAGCATGATTTGAGCAGGAAGGAAGCCACCAGCAGTGCTGCCACCTCTTTGACAGCTCTTCTAATCACCATAGCTTTATCAAGAAGTGTTAAGTTGTATTTTTTTATTGATATTTAAGAATAAATTCTTACAACATCATCTCTATAAAAGGTTCATCACAGACCAAATACCACTCTAACCTTTTAAGCTTCTACAGTAAAAACTGTCGTCTTTATTTATCTAAGTTTGGGAGAGATACAAATGTAATCATAACCCCCAAGGCAAAATTTTATGGCAGTTTTCAGAACTCCTCTCTATAAAAACTACTCAAAGCTACCAACATAAAAGCTCCCAATAAAATTTGCTTTAGATCCTAGTCATAAAACATGAATTTTTTTCCTGGTCCTGGAACTACAGGTGTCCAATTGGCAGCGCTGGTTGCTGCCGGATCCCCTGGCAATGTCAGGTTCCATGTATCTGCTGGGTCAGGTGGGCGAGGAGGGGCTGCTAGCCCTGAGCTCTGCCTTGGCTCATCCCAGCACAGCCTGTTGGTGCCTGGTGCTGTGCCTGGTGGCAAGCATGGGCACAGGAGGTGTGGCTGGAGCAATTCTGGAAGTGAGCAAAGTCTTTGGGTATGCAAAGAGCTGTACAATAAAAACAAGCTGGAAAAGAACGTCGCAGGCAGTAATGTAGAACACGGGACTCTTTCCTCTGTTGCTTGGCTGTTTAATCATTGGGGATCTGCCCTTGTTTGCAAGACGGGTGGCCCTCCAGGCCTTACTTTGGTGACATAGGAATCCGTGCACCAGAGGTTGCCTTAATTAAAGATTCCTTACTGCTATTTGCACATACAGTGTTAGCAGCAAGTAGAAAACCCTTTATGTACATTTAGCTGAGAAACCTAATCTGGACCCGTGTGCCTTGAGGTTGGGCTGGGGGGGACCCAGGCCGGCTGTGTTCTTGAAATGCAGTGCAGGAGTAAATCTCTGCAGGCTTCAGTGGACTCCTGGCAACTAAAGGTTCACACTTTATTATGTGCTTTTACTGTGCAGAGTGAGTTTGACCCTGCTACCTCACTCTGGATGCTTTCTGCTCAGAGACCTGAACCTGTTCTTCTGAATGCAGTTAGGAGAAAATCTAATACAGCACGAAGCTGCCGCTGGTAAAGGAGAGCAGAGACAATTCCTAGATGTGAAATAAAAAGCACAGCCGCCTTCTTTGGGGTACACACCTCAAAGCATCCCAGAAATGTCATTATAAGAACAACTCGCTATAAAAGTGTGCTTGGATGCAAGTGTTTTTCTGAGACAAAACACTGCTATGTTGATTCCCAAAGCTGCTCTTTTCAGGGGCTGCAGGAGGTTGGAGGTGGTCCAGAAAGCCTCCACCTGGTGGCCCACATCTCGTGTTTGTGGGCCTTGGCCTTGCTTGTCATTCTAAGCCCCCGCCGCATGCTCTGACTGTTCTGTAGCTGGAAAAAATTAAGTGGTTGCTCGTCTCAGCTCATGGTCCTTGTGAGGAGGGTGGGAAGCCCACAGTCCCATCTTCTCTTCCTTCCCATGGTGCTTCCCAAGAGCTTTTTGTCCTGACTCCTTGTGCTCTTCTGCAGAGACATCCTTGGGAGCTCTAGGACTGCCAGGAAGGGGCAGTCAGGGAAATCTGGTAAATCCAATAGTTGCATAACATGTATAATAAAAGCTGTGATTAATGACAGGGCTTTTCTGTTTATCTTAAAGTAGACTTAAATTCCGAATCTGTCTTCCCAGATGTGTGTGATGTTCAGGATTGGCTCTGGGCGCATTCCCAAGCTGGCTGTTAGAGCTGTGTTCCTATCTCCCTGTGTTTGGGGAGGCTGCTGGGTACTTCCTCTCTGCTGGGTCTGTGATTACTGGTTAGTTCTGCTTCGTGGGCGCTGTGTGACACAGGAACTTCTCCCCAGTGCCCATCCTGAGTTATCAGTTAGCTTAGGGCTGTTGGGATTTTGCTGTGTCCCAGCTAAGAAAAGCTGTATTGAACCTATGTTGGTGAGAAAGGTCAGAGAAAGGGTGTTTTTTCTTGTCTGAAGGACTGACAGACTGATACCTGCTCTGGCTGCATGGGCAAAACTACACAGCAGCCATCAGCTCTTCCTTGCCTCCCTTCTTCCTGACGGTCCTGAGGGAGCCTGAAGCATAGAGTATCACGTGAGTCCTAAATGGCCTTCAACAGCCATGTCCTCCCAAAGCCGTGTCCTGACAAAGAAGTTAAAAATCCGTACTAAACTAATGAGACTGTTCCTTGCAGTGGCAACCAACCATAGACTCCCTCTTATGGCACCTTTTAATTATTGTTACTAATGATAGGGGTTTTGGGTCACTGCTTTTGGAAAGAGGCAAACCAGGAAACTTGTTTCTCCTAGAAACAGGCATTTCAAGCTCCTGGGGCACAGGAGAGACAGGGCTCTTTGGCTGGTGCACCTGGGGAGCCGGGGCTGTGTTCACTCTGTGTTTTGTTGATAAACACAGCCATTCATTCCCTGTGCCTTTGTGCCTTTTTCCTCTCATGAGCTCCAAAGGCATTTTACTTTCCTTCAGTTTTGGCATGGGATCAGAGGGTGGCTCTCTGCCTCTGATCTAAGTAAATAGTCATAATTTGAGGTAGGTGCTGTTCACATTATTCATCGCTCCTGGCAAAACAAATGTTGGTTTTAAAATATGGCCATTAATATTTTGAGGAAGTATTTTAGCCACCTGGATTTTGAGCAGAGCCAGGCTGCTGGGAGGGGGCCTGGTATCTCTCAGACACAGACGAGGAGGCCTAGTGATAGCCTGTGAGACTGCACAGCAGCATTCCCAGCCTGAAAGGTGGAAGTGCAGGTGGATAGTCACCCCCATCTCTGTCCTGTTCAGCTGCTGCTCAAGGGAGAGTGGCAAGGTCCAAGCCCCAGGTGCTCCTGGACAGCAACAGGCCTTTAATGGTTTTGATTTCCCTTGTGAAAATAAGCCTGTTTGCAGCAGAGTGTCAGGTGGTTGACTCTTGTGGGTATTTATCCTCAAAAGATTAGGGAAAGGGAGGAAGAAGCTGTTGCAAATCTGTGCTTGCACTGAGTAGAGGTTTCTGTGTGAGACTTCTGCAGCTATTGATGGCCTGAGCTCTCTGTATCTCTGCTGTGCACGGGGCTGTCAGGCACCTTTTGTGAAGGCTTGACAGCATCATCAATACTGGCATTAGAGCTCCTTGTGCAGCTTATGAGGATGGGATCGGTGTGATGGATATGGAGCCATGTGAGAAATTGGGCGAGGTCACTGCCATTTTTTTTCCTGGCTTTCTCAGAGGCCACGTTTGCTTCCCTGAGTTCTCACACAGGGACATGAATTGATTGGTGCTGCTGCGAGTCAGTTGGCAGGAGGAGTCGGGAACCCCCCGGGGGCTCTGCCAGGTGGATGGATCCAGTGGGTGCAAACTGAGCTCTGGGACTGCTGGGCCCTCAGACTTTGGACGCAGGGAAGGCTCTGAAGGCTCTTTCTGGGGATAGACACTCTGTATCTCCGTGCTCTGTGAGGTGGAGTTGTCTGGCAAATTCTAGTGCCCGCACAGGGCACTACAGAAATTGAACTATTCTGCCTGTTCTCTCATCTCCAGTTTCATTTTCCTTTGCTACTGCTGCCTCTGGCTGTGGGAACAGAAAAGGATCCTTCCCCAAATGTCTCCCAGTTGGCACCTGGAAGTCATGCAGTTTTTCCAGATCCTCATCCTGCCCTCAGAGCCTGGATGGAGCCTGAGGGGAGAGGCTGTGTGGATGTGGTTGAGGATGTACACTTGTGTACAAGTGTACCAGTGCACTTGTGGGGCAGTGAGAGTGGGGTGAGCAACCATATTGCAACTCCCAGAGTCTCTGTGGCTCCCTCACTGCTCCAGCTGGGAAGTAATCTGCACCAGACTTGTTTCCTGGCACCAGCCAGCTTCCTTGGTGCCAGCTCCAATGTGTAGGCTGGCACATTGCAGGAACAGGGAATGTGTGTGTGGGGCAAAAGACGTGGAAACAGTCCTGGCTCCGTCACCTCTGCTCTGACCTACCCTGGCCCCTGATGGCCTTGCCTTCATGGGGTGGAAAAACATCCAGGACAAGACATCCTTCTTTCTTCCTGGTTTATACCATTTTCTCCTGTTCACTTGACTGATGGTGCTTACGGGCACAGAATCCACCATGTTCCAGGTTAAGTGCAAATTATTCCCATTCTGCCAAGGATGGTTCATACCAGAAGCAGGAAGTCGCTTCCACTGATCTGTCTGGCAAATACCCCCCAAAGCAGCTCCAGTTGGGTAGTGCTAGTTTTGGTTACATTTGGCTGTGTTCCTCACAAGCCAGTGGAGGTGCAGCAGCGCGTGAGGCTGCTGGAGCCGAGGCTGACATGGGAGTGAATTCCCATGCTTGTTTTACAGTAAAGGCTGGCTTGGTGCTGCTCCACGTGTGAAAGCTCCCTGGGATTTGCCTTGAGCTGTTTTTAGCAGACAGATGTTAAAGTGCTGGCCCTATCCTGCAGCAGGGTGGCGAGCCTGTGGGGAACGGCCTTTTGCAAAATATTTCCACAACGTTTTTTTAATGCTCCCACTCTTTCCAAATGTGCCCTGGTCGACCTGAGGCACAGGATAGGCAGCAGCTGCGAGGATGGTGCTAGAGTGGGACGTTCCCACTGCACCAGAGCCGGGCTGTCTGCCACAGAGAGGAGGTGGGATGCTGCCTTATCCTATTAACTGTGGGACCTTCTACCTGGAGATGAAAGAACAAAAGCCTGGGCAGACAGTTAATTATAGCTTCAGCTTCACAAGCAGAGTTAATGAATTTTAACGTGCCTCAATTAATAACTAATTGGGTTTTGCGCCTCGGCTGTGAGTGGAACTGGAGGGGTGTCCAGGAAAAAAATGGTATAAAGATGAGAGATTTTAATTGAAATACTGTAGGATTCTTGTACAGGAAAATGGTTCCTGGTGTTATTGTACGGTTTGAATGCAGAGGGAAATTAAAGGGGAAGTTGTTTCCAAGAGAAAACAAGTGGCAGCCTTACAGTGCCAACAAGACATGGCATTATTGTGTCACCTGTAGTGTGCAGTTTGGAGAGTCCTCTATTCACAGCATTATTGTGCCACAGAGAAGTGGGTCCTGCAGGCACACCAGGATGTTCTGCCTCAGAGTTCCAGGAGTCAGAGAATTTAGGTAGAAAGAAATGATACGTAACATAAATTTTTTTATGCTCTAGGCTGGAATGTGCCTAGTAGTGCTATTGGTCTAATGAGATATTTTATGTCTGTTTCTGTGGAAAGAGGATTATTTTTTAAGCCTACAGTTAGGAGAATGTCCAGTGTTTTGCTGTGATTAGCATTAATTCAGGCTCTGGTGGGCCAGAGGAAATGACCAGAGGTAAAGGCAGCAAAGGTTAAATTGTGTTTGCAGTAGTTTAAAAGAGTGATAAATCCTGGAGAGTGCAGAAATAGAGGAACACTCTGCATCTCAACCAGCAGAAAATTGTCGCCTTTTGAATTTGATGCTCTGAGTGTGAATGAAGAAAGGAAAATATATCTATATGCCATTTCCTCCTTCAGTACCATTTCCAGGGAATATTTATCAGCAGCCTCAGCCACCAGGCAGGAAAACACCCAGAAGCCAAAGTGCAGATTTAGTTTGTTTTGTTTTACTCTTTCATTTTTCTTGCTGTATTCAAACCCCCTCGGAGAGAAAGTGAAGTAATAAGAAAAAGAAAAGAAATTAATTTATTCAATGCAGCATTGTCAGGCACCGACCCTCCACCGATGACTATTTACGCTGGGCTGCTCATCATGCCCTTCACAACTGCTGCACAATAAATAATAAAAGATTAAAACCTTAAACCTGGAAAACTTAGGAAAAAAATATTAGAAAATTTTATTTCGGATTATAAAAATCCGTGAATGATTTACTTTAAGGGACAATTTCATTGCTGCCATGTGCAGGAACTAATGATCACGGAGGGCTCTGGATTGGTGAGGAGGCTGCTTGGGAAACATAGTCATGGGTAGGTGATAAAGTCACCTTGCTCCCGCGCTGCCTCACTGTCACCGCAGTGGCTTTCACCATTTGTTACAAGAAAATGATGGTCCGTGTACATATTTATACGTGGATGGCAATAACATTGGCAATAACCCTCCCTGAGGCAGCCACCTTGTTTTAGGGAGCCCCGCTCGCTTCCCGGTGCCAGCAGCCCTCGCCCGGCACGCAGGGAGGTGAATGGAGCTTGGGTGATGGGCGTTTGCAATGGCAACTGTTCTTTGTCATTAAGGATGTTGCTGAAACCGGGAGCAGGTGCCAAGTGTGCCAGGTTCCCCCCAGGTGCTCCCGTGGCACCCCCTTAGCAAGGAGATGGGTCTGTAAGAGCCTTCCAGTCCGCTCCAGAGAACAGCATATCTGCTGGTACTTGGGTGGCCTGGAGTGTGCCTGGCTGGGCATTGCCCTCGTGTACGAGTGGGTTTGTGCTGGCCATGGGGAAGGGCTGCTGGGTGCAGCGCTGGTTCAGCTGTGAACCATTGCTGGAGTTTTGGTTTGTGTTTTTAAACCCCCACACACACTGCGCAATTAGCACATTCGTGTCAGGGCTGTTGTTGGGCAAGGCTGTCAAATGGAGCAGCAATTGATGGTGCCTAAGCCTAGGAAAAATACGACTGAAAGCAAAAGACAGTATAGGGTACAGAAGGCAACTGGCCGTGCTTTGGGGCACAGAGGGACACAGCTGTGCTCGTGAATGGAGGCACTTGGGAGGTTTACTAAGTCCCATTTGGAAAACTTCTCTGTGTGTCCCAGCCCTCTGCCTTGTCCACGTCTTTCTGCATTTATTCAGTCCAGCATATACAAATTTCTTTGCTCCAAATTCAGGATTTGCCATTTTTGTGCCTTGATTTCAGGCGTTTGCCATGTTTTACCCCAGTCTCTCTGTGTTCAGTGGCAAGGTTCCCTGGTTTTGGTGACTTATTAGAGTCTGCAGTTCTCTCTAGGGTGCCTTCTTGCCTTTTGTCTTGGCCTCATGCTCAGGAGGCTGCTGAAACCTTTCTGGGTCTTCACGACCACCCTCTTTAAAAAAAAAAAAAAAATCAGTGTGAAATGGTAGCAAAGAGTTTATGAACTTGATGCTACTGATAAGCGAGTTCGTTCCGTGGGGTGAGGTGACAGCAGATGGAGGTGTTAGGAGACAGTCCTGGTAGCCCACAGGCTCTGGTGCAGCCCAGTTCCACCTTCCCCTCACCTTCTGAAGCACACACAGGCTGGGCAGCATTTTGGCACCTGCCTGTGGCTGCACAGAAGGGGCTGGGAGCGGAGCCTGCCAAGTGCCGGGCCCCGGAGGAGCCGCCAGCCTGAGTCCCACAGGTCACCAGCCATGCATGCACGGCGCCTGCTCCCTGAGCGTGTCCAGCTCCTGGCTGGCGTCCCCGCTCCGCGTGCCTCCTCCCGAGGGGGCTGCGGCCGGAGGACAGCGGCAAGGTCACAGCAGCTGCAGGCTTGTCAGGCTTGCAGGCTCAGTGAGGGGACCGGGCTGGCTGGGCTCTCTGAAGCCATGGGAGCCTGCGTGAGGGAGCTGTCACGGCGTGTGGCTCCTGAGCCCAGAGTGGCAGCGTTTGCACTCGCAGGGGTGTGAAGTGCCCCTCGGGAACCTGTGGTTTTCTGCGTGGCTCCGGCTGCGGCTCCTCACACCCCGAAGGTGACTGGGCCGTGGGAAGGGCGGGCAGGGGTGATGGGCACAGCCCAGCAGAGCTCGGCTGTCGTACCTGGGGAGCCAGAGCAGTGCACCGTGGCCACCGTGCTTGTCGCTGGAGCCTGCCTGTGCCCTTGATTCCAGGGCCAGATCAGCACGGGCACGCTCCTCTTGGGAAGCATGCACAAATTCTGGCCGAGGCACAAGGCTAAAGGCATCTCCAAACAGCCATGGTCAGGGCATGACTGCCCCAGGAGATGCTGCTACTTGTCTTGAAATGAGTAAAGTAGTGGGGGAGACCTCTGTCTCAGCCTGCTGGCCGTACACAAATTGCGTACAGAAGGTTTTAAATTTCAGTTGATTTTAAATTTAAAGTTTTTTAATTTTAAATTTCATGTTTGTGGCACGGCTTGTGTTTCTGCTGGTCTTAGTGAATCAGTGCTGACTTAATTTACCTGTGTCAAATGTTTGTTTCTCGTTTGCAAGTTGGATGCGAGTGAGGATTTAAGGCCAGCATTCCTTGTTTTCTTAAAGCAAGGTTCCACATCTGCATTCACAGGGAGTAAACATGTAAGGTCCTTTCATGTGGCCAAACTGCAAATGGCATTCAGAGCCAAACCGATATGCAGCGTGTTTTTGTCCACATTTCTTCTGCTTCGCTTAACACCTGCCAACCATTTCAGGAGAGGCCCTTGGTCAGATCAAACAATTCTTTGTGGGCCACCAAGCATCCTTCCCTGTCAGTTGCTGCCCAAACCCTCCATGCCAGTGCTGCCCTCCCCACCGTCCCCCCAAACCACTCACCCTCGGTTACCTGCAGAGGTGGCAGCTGAATGCACTGTGCCCCTGTCAGCATAGGGAGGTTCTGTGCTTCTGTCCTTCCTTTAAAGCCACGCTTCTCTTACCAGCACTGGTGGCTTTGCCTCACAGTCCCTGGCTGAGTGAGCTGCTGCAGGTAGGGGCGCCTTGCACTAGGTCAGATAGCAGTATCGGTGGCAGAAAGGTGTGATTCAGACAAGGCAGCGCTGGTATAAATTGGCATTTTTGTATCCCACCACTCTGGTGGAGAAACGCTCTCGGGCACTGTAACCATGTCTGATGCGCGCGTAACTCGCCCTGATCCCGTGGGCATTTAAGCTGTCTTTGACGTGAAGTGAAATGGATTTTCATTCACCCATACAGACACTTGCAGCAGTTTAACCAGTTCCATTTCCAAAGTAGTTTTAGGGCACAGCTGGGGGAGATAGGGAAGGGTGTGGGGGAGCTGTGGTGGCTGAGGAGCCCAGAGGTGAGAGCCCCATAAAAAGGATGGTGCAGGTACCTGCATGCCCTGTCCGGCATAGCCGGCAGGTGCTTATCAGAGCCCAGCTTTCCTGAGAGGAATTTAGGGCTGTTCCTGCGCCCTGGGGTGGGCCAGCACACTCCATGATCAAAGCACAGCAAATGGGAATACTCTGCCTAAAGCACTTAAGGTTTCTTCATGTTGTTACTGCTCTGATACTGAGCAGAGATTTACGAGGTACTCCAAGGTGGTGATTGAATGTATCTGTGCTTCAGGACCTAATCATGTAAGCAGGAATTAAAAAGGGGATTTTTTTAAGAGGAATACCAACTCCCCAGCATTTGCCACTGTTGTTGGGGGTTCTACCAAAGCCCACAGCAGAGCTGCATTTATTTAATTTATTTTGATATCCAAGTCTACTTAGGGAAGGGAATTAGTTAGATTAAGTACTTATAAAAGAGTAACTGGAGAAAAGATGTGCAAGTTCCCCACCCCCAGAAAGATACTGCATCGGCTGTGAAAAGAGTTCCCAGGGTATTCCGTGCTTTACTCCCCTGTGTCATTCCTGCTCTGTGCAGAAAGAATCTCTCCTGTGTATATGTCAGGAGGGTAACGAGCCAAAACTGCCATCGGTGCCCATGGGGAGAGAGAGGGGACTGGTCAGCACATCCCAACGTGGGGAATCCCAGTGAATGGGATCAGGTTGAAGATAGGAACCACTTTGTCTACCTGCTAGCAGGAGGTGAGGCTGTATTGCTCATTGATGAATACCCTGAGCTAGAACAGTTTGTAACCCGTGACAAAAGCTTTGAGACGTGGCCTGTACCACTGCCATGTTGTCCCTTCTCACAGAGCAGATCCCCAGCCCTGCTGCCACTGTTGCATCTTGGCAAAGGGGAGCTCTTTTTACATCTGTGAGCTGGGAATTCCCTTTCTAGAGGTGCTCTTGACTTCCAGTTCGAAACACTGCAGAGCACGTTTCCCATTGCCATTTCTCAGCATCTTGCCACCAGTTTTAAGAGCAGCAGCTTTCATATAGGTATGAGTTAGATTTGGGTTTTGCTAAAGGCTGTGGGGAGACATCCTATTCCTTCCTGTCATTCCATGTATGCTTTGAAGAGCTGTGCTAATTGTTCCCGTTGAAGAGTCAAAGCCCTGAACTTGTGAAGCACCAGTTCCCTGCCAAAAACACTGCCGGATCTGTCTCCTAAGCTTTCCTGACCACAGATCGCTAAAGCAGGTACTCATGTTCCATGGTAAGTCATTCAGGCTTTACAAAACTCCAGAATGTGGGTGTGGAGGCCAGTTTCTGGGTGCAATTTAGAGGTGACCCTGGGTGTAGTAACTGCTGCATGGCCCCATACGGAGTGTAGCCACTGCCTGGCTCTCTGGGTGAGCAGCCGCTGCTGGGCTCTGCAGAGAGTTCTCACAAGGTGCCTGCATGTGGCACTGACTCACTGCAGCCACGGCCCCTGGAGCATGAACAGCTGCAGCAGTTTCCAGCCCAGGGCTTTCCAAATTATGAATGTTCGTGGAAGGAGAAACAACACTGACAGTTTTTAAGGATTTGGTTTTGTAAAAGACGTCTGGCTTGGAGGTTTGTGTTACCTTGTAAGCATCTGTGTCTTTCGTGTGCTGGTATTTCAGTGCATCACCTGGCTCCGGCTTTGTTTGGAGTTCTTTCCCATATGCCTTCGCTCTTGTCCCTTTTTTGCTGAGCCTTCAGCTTTCTTGAAGGAAAAACGGTTCCTAGCTTTTGCAAGCACCCTTAAATGTCCCCCACCTCCTCCCAGCTGCTCCACTCTCTTTTGGCTCTGCTTTAGGAATGTTTCAGAGGAACTAGGAGCAGGGATCTTGTAGGAGTTACAGGCAGATAAGCTCTGTGCACAGAAGCTCTTTTCCACAGAGGTGGAAAAGAGCAACTTCCCTACCTGGAAGTGGGAGGAAACAAATCCCAACTTTCAGCAAGGTCCTAAAAAAAATCCCAAGCAACTTCCATCAACAATTTCCATCTAACCAGTGACGCTGGCTTTTCTCTCATGCCTGTTCCTGAGAATGATCAACTGCCAGAAGAAACCAGTTCTTTGAGAGGCAGACTGTGGTAATGTACTGGGATTGTCTGTGCCGAGCACAGCTCCGGCCATGACGTCACCTCTGTGGTCTCACCACTGGTGACATGCAGGAATGCCTCGCCATGGACTGCACCCATAATCCACTATGTGCCAGCCAAAATCCCAGCCTGGCAGCAACCCCCTGCTTTCCATCATGGAGGCCCAAGGATGGAAGGAACCAAACCTGCTGTGTTTGGTTTACGGAGCTGGTCACTGACAGAGCCCAGCTCTGGTGATTGATGCAGTGCAGCGCTGGTGTGGGGCCCGATAGCAGTGAAAGGTCTTTGCAGTTATAATGAGATATCCCTGCATGGCAGCTCGGGTATAAACTCAGCTGTTCCTGTCTGCTTAGCTATGGGAAATGGAGCAAAGCAGGGCTGAACTCATTGTGTCCCACCTCAGCTGCATCTCACAAATAACAGCCTTGAACACCCTCGTCAGCAAGTCCATTTCCTGTGGCAGCAGTTCTCAGGCCAGCTGTCCTCTGCCCAGAGAGGCGAGCCAGGGGTGACACGGCGCGGTGGGGACCCGTTGTGGAGTACTCATGTAGCCTGTTTATGGGAATGCTGATCGTGACAAGGCCATGCCAGGTGTCTCGCACTCTGTGTCCCTTCCAGGACAGGGGAGCTCTGTGGGGGCAGGCTGTGGGGTGCTGGAAACTGAGGCATCATGTGACCAAAGCCTTGTATGACACACAACAGAGTTTGGAGCACCCAGGAAGCCATGGCAAGGGAAGAGCGAGGCTGGATAGTACCTGGTGATGTTCCTCCCAGCCTCACAGTATGCCTAGTGGGAAATGGGAGGCTGAAGGCAGTGCTCATGTGAGAGAGACCTGTCGAGGGAGGGTGACAGCCTTGTTGCTTTGTCCCTCATGTCTGCAGGTGACATCCCTCAGACCTGCCTGACTCAGAGACTTCTTCTGGTGTCTGTCCAGACATTTCTGATGTTTTCTTGGGGTTTGGGGTAGATGTGAGGCACAGGAAGTTAATTTTTCAGCTGAATTTACAGCACAGAGCCTGACATCTTCCACACCATTTTCTTGTTGGAGTCCCTTGCAGACTGAAGAGCCCTCCCTGAAAGGCTGGATGTTTTGGCACTGCTTCTATTAGATAGAGCTAGAGGTTTGCTGCTGATAATCCTGCCACAAATTCAGAATTAATCACAGCATAATGGAATCTGGTAGTGCTGGTTGTTAATTCTCTATTGAGTCTGCATTCCTGTGTTTGTTCTCATTTGTTCTGATCAGGGCCATTGTCTCTAATATTGCTGCATAAAGGGTAAGAAATAAATCAGCGGTGTTTAGCTTTCCTAACCATCTGCTCTGGCTCCCATCCCAAACTCAGTTTTTAAGTTGGGCACAGTTTGTGTGATTTTGCCTTGTGACAGAGAACATCTCTTGGGAGAGGAGGAAAAAGTGACTCCTTATCTCACCCCAGGGATCAATCACTCCAGGGATACTGCGTTTGAACTCACCAGGTTTTTGTTGTCATGCCCGTGATTAGGCTGGGCTTAGGCAGAGGTGCCAAAAGGAGCTTGATTCTCTCTGGTATAATGGGATTAATGCTTTTAACAGCAGTGTGGGTCCTTGGAGGTGTGAAGCACTTGGTTTGGCCGTGGAGTTTGTGTGCTTGGGTGGCATTCGGTCCCAACAAGGTCGGTCTCCAACCTGTGAACACTGTGATGCACCCCTTGGGTTGTTACTGACCCTTCCTGTGGAGCGCAGCCAGTTGGTTTTAAGAGGTGTTGTTAATGCGGTGAAATTCAGGGCATTTGGGAGCTGCTGCATCGTCACAGATGGGACATACATCTTGTAAACTATAAATTTTTAAAAATTATTTAGCATCTCTGTTGCTGTGTGGGCCATGTGGCTGTGAGCATGGGATAATTCCACAGCTTTCATTAGAGTACACATCAAACATTTAAAGTCCACGGGTGGTGTTTTCAGGAACTATTATAATAATTAGGAAAGGAGAATGGGTTTAATAAGAGTTGTAAACAGTGATCAGCAGCCAGACCCCATCCCTCCCCGCAGACCCATCTGCACGGCACATCTGGGCACATGGAACAGGGAGCAGCATGTTCCATCCCACCTGCCCTGACTCTGAAGGAAGGCGGGGGGGGGTGGTGTCTGGGGTCACTCTGGGACACAGCAGTGACAAACTTGAGGAGAAAAATCTGTAAAATACACAGAAAAGCCCAGCCA
Organism: Euphonia xanthogaster; assembly: GCA_034509185.1. Lineage (NCBI taxonomy): Eukaryota > Metazoa > Chordata > Aves > Passeriformes > Fringillidae > Euphonia > Euphonia xanthogaster. The sequence continues at coordinate 212,090 of JAYDZK010000202.1, read as the reverse complement.
TACCCTTCCTGTAGACACTTGAGCTCAGTCTCCTGACAGCTGTCGCTGGGTGCTCAGGGCTCCCAGGCACAGAGTCCTGTGGGCCCTGGGCTGTGCTGGGTGGGCACAATGAGATGTCCCCACCAGTGAGGACCTGGGGCCAGGTCTGGGAGCCAGTGGGATGCAGCATGGCCCCACCCTTCTCAGCGACCTGGACACAGTGTGCCTGGGCCAGGCTCTTGCAGTCAGGCCCTGCTGTCCCTCTGGAGCCCAGCAGATAGAGGTCCACAGTTTTTTGGTGCATTTCAGGTGTCAAGATGAGACACGAGAGGTAAAATCATGAACTCTTACTTAACAGTCATAATGGGCACTCTCATCTACTTAATCATGCCTAGCAGTGTAATCCCTAGGAGCAACTCCCTCCTTGTTGTGGTCTGGAGGGAAGCTCCAGCAGCTGGGAATCCAATCAGACTATGTTGACTGTGAGCATCTTCTGAGTGATGGGAAGTCCCAGATGATACCCAGTGGAGGAATATTCTGGAAAGCAGGTTCCCATGACTGAAGTTTGATATTCCATGGGCAACAGCCATAGTCAGGATTGCTTCCTGTCCTGATGGGGCACTTTGGGGTGCTTGTGCTCAACCACTCTGGTCCCATTCCCAGGTGCTTTCTGCAGACCTTTGGAATTCCCTGGGGACAGGCAGTGGCTTTGTTCAAGGTGATGGAGGTCTTTGTGTAAGATACTGTGGAGGGGAAGGATGGTTCCAGTGCAGCAGCAAGAAGCTGTTGAATAATTAGCTGCTTGCTAGAGCTGCATTGTGTGTCCTGCCAGGTGTTAAATGGGCAGTGCTCAAGTCAGCAGATCTGTTATGTCATTCTGTGTTCCGTGTGAGTTCAGGCTCTTGAGAAAGCAGCCAAGGTGCAGACCTGGGAGCCACAGGCTGGCTTTGAGCACTTCTGCGCTGGATAGCCCCCACCTAGGACAGGCCCTGGTTCAGGTGCTGCTTCCAGCTGAGCTGTCCTTTCCTCCCTGAGCGCATCCTTCCCTGGCCCAGGTACGCAGATACACAGCTGTGGTGACTTGCCAGCCCCCCAGCCACTTTCCAGCCAGGCCACCAGCCAGGCCTCAGCAGGGAGCTCTGCTGGAGCCACCGGTGGCTGTCACCGTGCTCTGCCACACCCCGAGGCGCACTGCCAGGCAGGGGTCACCGTGGGATGGGGGAAGGCCCCCGCTCTTTGGCTTGGAGCTGCAGGCTCCTCTCGGGGCGCGGCAGCCAGGCTCCGGATCCCAGGAAGCAGGATGGTCTCACCTGCCCCACAGAGGACAAGCCCCCCCACGAGGGCAGACACCCGTGCCTGGGGTCCCCTCCGTGTGCGCCCCCACAGCCAGCCCAGCTCTCCAGCCTGGCACGGGGCAGCTCTTGTCCACTGACCTAAATTGAGGCTGAGCAAAGAGAGCAAGCAGCTGCCCCACTGCTGCTGCTCTGTTTTCTGCACGGCTCGAGCCTCCCTAATCCCCTCGGATTTTGTATCTACCAAAACAGCTTGGGCCCATCAGTAAATTGCAGTGGCATATGGTCCAGGTTTATGAGTAATCTGGCACACGCTGAAGGCAAGGAGGACGTCATCCTTCAGCAAATACAGAAAATATTGGGGGGGAGGTTATGGCTGTATTTAATATAGTCGATGAGAAAGCTGTGAGAAATGTTTACCTTTGAAGCCAGTCCTGTTTCAACTTCAGCTGCTGAGAGAAGCCGCTCTGTAACAGAAAACAAATAGAAGGAACAGGGGAGTCTCTTTGGTCCCGTGAAGGTTTTGTCACTTAAACTGATCCTATGGGTGTGTGTGGGGTTGGAGGGGAAAGCAGGCAGCTGGTGCCACCAGCCACCCTGTGTGCAACCAGTGCCACAAGTGGAATAGTCCTCATCACCTCCCTGCAGGTAAAGTTCCTCTAGCTGGTGCATATGTCAGAGGCATAGCTTCATTCCTGAAGAGAAGAGGGAAGTGCAGTTTTAGCAGCTCTGGGAGGAGGAGCCTGGTCATGGACACCTTGGTGGGCCTGACTCTGTTGTAGTGGCAGTGGATGTCCCAGCATGGTTTCCAGATGTTCTCTGAGGACACAAGAAATGCCTCCCAGTGTCAGTGTACTCAGTATTGGCTTCATCAGGGCAATTCACCTGAGGCATGTCCAGGTCCTGGTTGAGGAACCCTCTGTGCAGTCCTGTCCTGGCAGGGAGATGAAGCTGTGGATGTTTTGAGCTGCACCAGGCAGCATGATGGCCCTTCTCCAAGGGCTGGGGACATCCCTGGGCCCAGCTGACATCCCCAGAGACATCTGTGTGAGGACTGGGACATCTCTGAGAGCAGGAGGATGTGGAGATTGGAAGGGACTGTGTCGGGTAGCACGCAGCAGCAGCACTCAGAGCTTTTCCTGGGCCCCGATTGCTCTCTGTGGCTCAGACCAGCAGTGCTGCTTTTCCCTCCAGCTGGGATGAGAGCTAACAGTTTCTGTTCTCTGCTCCCCGCTCAGCTGCTGTGGGCTCTGGAGCCCCATTCCACAGAGGGCTGGAACTTCCTTTTGCTCTTCCCAAAATCCATGTTTCCTCAGTGTTTGGAAGCCCAGCTACAGGAACCTCATTCTCTCACAGCCTCCCTACGCTGTGTAATGCTTTGGCAACACTAAATGTTTTCTTTGGTTGCATAGATGTGGCTGTGACATTCAAGGGTGGGTCATCTCCAAGAGGAGGTTTGTGTGTCCTGTCCTGTGGCCTGGTCGGCAGCATGGGGAAGGGGGACACAGTTGGCTCCGAATGCCACTCTTCTCTTGCTGCCAACTGCCACTTGGAAACACCTCAAACTTCAAGGAAGGTTTTGCCTCTTTAATCCAAGAAAAGACCTCAAACAGCTCACAAATAACTTTAGCCTTGGGCTTTCAAAATTTTGAACAGGGCCTTTGGGACCGTCTTTATTCAAATCTGAAATATCTTGGTGGCTCAGATTTTTAGCCCTGTGCTGCAAGCTTTGAAGCAACCCAGCGTGCAGTTTAAAAGGAGCTCTGCTTTTTAATGGGAGCTGATTTTTTAAGGCTGGGAATTGTGTGTTTTCTGCCTTTGTTTTGCCTAGTCCAATTTTGCATTCTGGAAACTAAAGGAAATATCTCGTGTAAAAGGGTGGGATGCAGACTATGTGATCTCAGCAGCAAGCTGGAGCAGGGTGCATTGTTCCAGTGGGCGTGGTGTCTTCTGTGGGACCATGCTGAGACATTCTGCCACTGCTGGGGCAAATTGCTGGAGTCAGGAGCAGAACTTTCCTGCAGTCCCTGGAAATCCAAGGGCATCAGCTCTCAGGTCTTACTTTAAGTGTGTGTTGGCAGGATCTTCACGTGCTCCATTGCTTTGCTGCTGGTGGCGTTTGTGTGCTGGGATGGATCAGGGACAAGTCCTCCCCGCCCCTCCAGGTCGCCCTGGTACAGAGAAGGCCCTTGTTGTCTCTGCCCTGCTCCCTGCCAGGGACAAGGGCATCTCAGGATCCCATGCCAGTGCGTGCCTGGGAATGCTGAGCTGCATGCTGTGCCTGGAAAACAGGCCCCACAGCGTCCCCTCATGCTGCCGCTGTCGTGAGAGAGGGCACGGCTCCCAGCAGGCACCCGCTGGGATTTTTCAAAGCTATCTGGGAAAGGGCTGAGCCTCAGGTGTGCAGCAGAGCTGTGGGCTGCAGTTGTCCCTGCAGTTTTTCTCTGCTTTCATGTGGGTGGGACAAAACCAGGTGATCTTTCCAGTTGTGATGACAGGACATCTCAGGTGTTTCCTCTTCAAGATGTAGCAGTGAGTGGTGGTGCCTCAGAGTCTGCTTTTGTATCTGTGCACAGGCAGTGTCCTGGTGTCTGTCTGCTGCTGCAGGACACGTGGCAGGCCCTGAGAGCCGAAGGAGTTAATCTGCTTCCAAATAGGCCTCTTCATGCTAATAAAGTACCTTGGAGCTGGTCCAGCAGGCAGACACCTGGGTATTATCCAAGCATCTGACACCCCTAGAGAACCAGAGCCTTGATGAGCTTTGTACACTCTCAGAAATCTTGGAGAAGAAAGGAGGCTTTCCATGGAAAATGGATTTTCAGGGCCAGCTGAAGGACATGACGTTCAAGATCATTGCTTTAAAATAATTTCAGCTGCAGTTAATGTGAAGCAAAGAAGAAAAGAAAACCCAAGACAGCGAAAGGATAATTAATTCTGAGTTGGAGCTGCAATTTGGAAGGGCTGTATTGTGAAGTGACCCTTTTCCAAATGATACCTGCGCTGGCTCTTTTTGGAGAGCCCTTTGCAGTGAAGTGTTGTCTGGTTGTACTTTTACGCTGTGCGTTTATTCTCCCCTGGTGTTACAGAATGACCTTGAGTTCAGCCTTGCAGAGGAGGGCCCAGTGTAGTGAGGAGGTTCAGCAGGGAGCCCTGGCACAGCCTGGGCTGAGCAGAGCCCTCTGGAGCCAGCTCCCCTTTCCATGACGTGGCTGGACGGTGCCTGGCTGTCCCCTGGGCTTTTGGCACCCTGCCATCCATCCTGCTTCGTTCCTGTCTTCTCCCTTAGCACCACAGCATGCACCCTTAGCAAGAGAAGCCCTGCAGAACCCCCTTTAGGACCATGGAGTATCCCTGTGGAGGGGCACAGTGTCCCTACTCCCAGGGTGTCACCCCACAGTGCTCTAAGGGTGCTTGGGTCAGTGGGTCACCCTATACGGCTCCAACCTCCTCTTGCTGGTGCATCTCCTCCATTCCTAGCACGTGCTTACTGAATTTCTCCAGAAGCTGAGAGATGCTTTTTATGAGGAGCTGTTCCAGGGACCGAAGCCTGTATAGAATATGATGATTATTACTGCCATTCCTATGTAATTTGAAAAATATTTATTTCTGGCCTGCTTGCTCTTCCTCAGCATACAGAGAAACCAAAAAAAAAAAGCATAGAGGCCAGAGCTCTAATGAGATTCACATTTTGGACATCAGATCAGTACAATAATGCATTTCACACTGTTGTTTCCTAATTTGCCTAATCAAATAAAAGGAGATGAAGCATCACAGAGCCCAACCTTCCCGTTGCAACAAGGCAGCACTGAACCCATCACTTGGCGCTCAAATTAATTTTCCCCACCCAGGTTGGCCAAAGCACATAATTTAATCAGCGTCTTGCAGCTCTGTCAGTAGACACTATCTGTCCCAGGGGCTGGCAATCCCAGGCTGCTGTCCCGAGGAACCACAGGGTGCATGGATAGCCTGGAGAGGTTTAGGGAAGGAGGGGAAGGCGTCTCAGGCCACTGCAGCCCGTGCTGTCCCGGCAAGTATCGAGCAGTCAGGTTCCGTGCTGTGCTAAGTCCCAGGGAAATCCTTGCTCCAGTGCCGCAGGTGGAGCAGATGGGTATCCCTGGGCCCTCAGGAGATTCTCCAGGGAAGTGAGGGCTGTTGTTGGAGCTTGGGCAGGTGCTCGGGGCCAAGGTGGGGCTTGAGTTAATGCTAAAACCAGTGGTGTGGTCAGGGAGGCATTTCTCTGTGACTTAGTCATGTCCTGTTACATCCTGAAATGGGCAGGCCTCGTGCTCCAGGTAAATGCATGTCCCTGAAGGCAGCTTCAGAAGCAGCATGCTGTTGGGGACAAGTTTTCCTAAGTGTCCTGCTGAGCAGTGCTGCAGGGAGCTGGGAGCTTTTTGGGTACTGCCCAATTCACCACCCAGAACAAAGCAGTTCCACTTAGAGAACCTGAATGCTGAGGCCTGGGACCCCTCTCCTGGCTGTGGACTTGGGAACCCCACAAATGCTCCAGGATTGGTGCCATTGCAGATGCTTTTCTCCTACAATGTGTTGGAGAATTTAGCAGAATTTGAGATTGTGCTTTTAAAGGAGAACCAATCAATGGGATGGGTTTGGGATTTTGTTATGATTCACTGGGAGTCAGGAATGGCATTTCGGTGCTGGTGACATCAGAGCAGACCTAAAAATGGTACTGAAACCCCCCCAAAGTATAAAACCATGTTTGAGTTCTGTTTCTCAGGGGATCTGTCCTAGACTCGGCTGTGCTGTAGAGTGCACCCAGCTTTGCAGGTGGGGTTTTTGTCTCAGAAGGTGGTTTGTTTCCAGTCCCAGTGAGGATGGCTGGGGTTTGTTGCAGTGGGCCCCAGGGCCCTACTGGTACATCCCAGAGCTCGCCAGAAGGCAGCAGCAGCCACAGGCCCCAGCTGAGCAGTCCTGTGCATGCCCGTTTGGGAAATTAAGTTCGTTTACAAAATCAGGCAGAGCAAGCAAATGAAAAAAAAATTAGTGTGAATTAAATAATACAATTTTGGTGCAGACATGGAAATCAAATTTTACTTTTCCATGGGCTGTGGAGCCATCCTTGTAGCACAGGAAGAACCATTGTGAGGTCACTGCCAAAATCAAAAAAAGTTACCAAGTAAAGGCAGTTTCTTGCATCCAAAGTCCCTCATTATATTAAAAAAAATACTGCAGCACAAAATTTACAAGTCCATCACAGGACCCAATTGCACTGTTAAACAGATGGCACCTACACCGGACCCAAAAATATATAGCAGTTTTAATTGAGCCAATGCAAAAGAGATTTGTGAAGTAAAATAGGACATGCCAGGTCTAATAAGGCCCTCCCTAGAAATTGTGATGTTAATTTTGTGAGGGCACAAGAGGTGCTCAGAAGCTGCCCTTTAGCAGATGAGGCACTGCCTTGCCTTGCTCACGGCAGCCTCTGAAGTTTCTGCTCAGCACGCTGCCCCTGCTGTGGCTTTTCCTGGGAGTGCTGCGCCGGCCCCCTTGGCCACGTGAGGCCGTTTGCCCTGTGTCCTGCTCTGGTGCAGCTCCCTGGGCCCGAGCCCTGGCTCTGGGTGAGGACACCAGGCAAGCCCCTCGCTTTGGCAGTGGGGAAGGGCGCGTTGCTGTGGCCGTGCCTGAGCTTGGTGTCTGCGGCAGGTGAACGGTCACCTGTGCCCATCCTGCTCCCGGGGCCACGCTGCCGTGCCCGTTTTGGATACCCAGCAGCGCACAGAGGGCAGGTCAGAGATGGGTCCTGCCTCCCAGCACTGCTGAGCTGAGGTGCCAAATTTCCCCTCAGTTGCTCCTCTGGTGAAGAAGGGGCTCCCTAAGCTGAACTCCGAAGGGAGGTGGTGCTGGTGCCTTTGCTGCTTCCCAGTGAACTGAGGCAAACACCTGTAACGATGAGGCACCACGCAATGACAGCGAATGGAATGGGGATTTCTCCCTCATTGGTAGCACTGGGGTTCTTTCAACTTTCCCTGCAGCCTGAATTGTGACCAATAAAAAAGCCACTTCTTCCACTGCTGGAAAGGGAGATTTGCTCTGAAATGACATAATACAGAATTCCCAAGTTCCTCCTACACGTGCAGGAGAAGCAGCAGAAAGGAAAAACAAAACCTTCCCTACTTAGCACTGACCTTTGTTTTTTCCCTGGAGTATGTCAGTATGATTTGAACCATGAGGACATGGTAAGGTGACAACACTGACTAGGGCAGTCTGAGTCCTGGGAGTTTGTGAGAATCCCAGGAAAGAGATGCAAGCCCATGATGACCTGCATGAGGTGCCATTGCTGAGAGGAGTCAAAGATAACTTCATCTTTGCCACTAAACCCCAGCACGTCCAGGAGTGGGAATGCACCTGTGTGGGAGCGTTCCAGTGTGATGAGGCTGAGTCAAGTGTGTAAAACAAACTGCATTGTGGGAAATGCAGAGCTGTGGTGTCAACTTAGGGATGATGAGAAGAAGAGGAATGCAGCTCAGAAATTTCCTGCAGGAAAATTCCCCCAAAGGAATTAGTACCAGTCAGCCAGGACAGTCCTGCAGTGCCTAAGGCTCGGGATGAGCCTGCATCGCAGCACTCAGAATTCCCTTCCATTTTGCCTTGGATCAGTCTGACCCAGCTCCCCAGAGTTCTACACAGCAGGTTCATGCCTGATGAATGCTGTAGTTCTTGTGAAATCAAAAAACTGAAAGGGAACATGGCAAAAATAATTTTTAGTTCATATTAACTCCAGCTAATTCATTTCTGCTATTATGAAAATGTATAAACACAGACTTGTTATACTGAGGATCTTCTTGTTCCCATGAGTTCTCCCTTGCCTCACTGGTTAGAGGAGCCCTTTGGGGTTGCTTGGTGGCATTGCTGGGCTCTTTGTACACAGCTCTTGAGAGTTCTCTGAGGCATCCTGAGCACTCCTGCCAAGGAAGTCTCATTTGTGCCATCTGAATCAGTGGATTTTATGCCACTCTATGCCTCTTGCCCCCCAAATCATTTGTGATGGACATTTCCACACTGTGTAATAAGGAAACTCTCAGGTATTATCTGCACCAAAATGCCATGTGTAATGTGCTGTGATATTGTGCCAGTTAGATGGGAAAATCCATGTAGGGACCCAAAATGCAGTTTTGCTTGGGATCAGCCTTTCTGTGAAGAACTGCTCGTTTTCAATGGGCACAGGCAGAAAGGACAAAGAATGATCAGTGGATTTCTACTTGTGTGTCTTGGTTGGTTACAAATACTCTTTGAGAGGCAGCAGATAAAACGTGAGGGAAAAGACCCTCTTCACCTGCATGTTGTCTTGTTACACAGTGCAGCTCAGAACACGAGCCAGCGCTCCAGTGATACCTTGGAATGTGTTGTGGGTACATGGGAAATGAAGGCAAAGTGAGAGGGAGCCGATTGTGTTTTAGCCTAGCATCTGGTGAGCTCAGTGCTTTCAGCTGTGCTGCCTCAGCACCTTGAGGAGCCCTGCAGGACCTCACCTGTGTCCTGGCACACCTGCCCAGCACTCGCTCTTGGTCCCGCCTTGGGCTGGAGACCGCCCAGAGATTCAGTCAGGCGCTTCAGCTCAGCCAAGGGCTGGCTGGCTGGGCTCTGTGGGTCACACATCCCCAGCCCAGGGCCAGTGCCACCACACTGTGCTTCTGCAGCCAACAGGGCGTCGCTGCGGGCACTTAGTGGCTCTGGTTGCCTGGCTGATGCTCCACAAGGCACGGGCAGCATCCTTGTGGTGTTGGAAGGGTTCTCGCCGGCCCTGGGCGGCCAGGACCGCTGGGTGCGGCTGTGGCAGCTCTCCTGGCCACGCTGTGCAAAGGAAAGTGGGCTGCCTCTGGAAGTCATGGGTCACCATGGCGCTGGAAAACGGAGGTCTGAGCTCTGGGAAGGATGTGGAGGCTATGGGGGAGTAGAAGACAGAAATAATGACTGATACTTAGATAATAATTTTATTTATAGTCTAATGTGCAGACACGGCTGTTGCTGATGAGGCTACCAGTGACATAAATAAACTCAAGCAGAAGATGTAAGCGAGTGGATAAATGTTAAGGCATCTTTGGGCAGTGCCACGGATTTGGACATGGACCAAGAGAATTATTTCTGTCCCTCGCGATTCCAATGAAGAGCACAAAGGAGATAATTAGCCCAGGATGCTCCGCATTGCTCTTTCCATCTTGCGCACATTCGTGCCCACCAAATGTGAAATGTTCGCCTTTTCCCCTCCAACGTGATGGTTGTTGAACTTATTTTTAGTGTCATTTGATAAGCCTCCCTGCTCGCAGAGAGACATCCCACTGACCCAGCCACTGGTCATTGTCTATACCAGTTCCCATCAAAGCGGGCGCGCTTTGTCAGGTTTCGACTCGAATATCCATTCTGCCTCTGAAGTACAGTATCGAAAGTGACTGGATCATTTGAGCCTTTTTCTTCAGCTGCTCCCTCCTTCCTCCCCCACAGTGTTTCCGCTCACGCTAACATAATTTGGCATCGTCGACGTGACACGACACTGGTTTTTCTAAAAAATTATAATACATACATTGTCGATGTTTGGTGATGGCCGGCGCTCCCATAAATTTAATTTCCGAACTGATGGAAAGGGGTCTTTCCCACTCGGAATCGTACCCAACGCCTGGCGCCCCCTCCGCCACTGAGGAACGCACATACAGTAATAGGTCATTCAATGTCAAAAGGCATAAAAAAGATGAGCAAAATCTTCACAGGCTGCTGCTTGCTGTTGCCTTTAATTATATTAATTAAACTTTGAGATTCTCATGCAAAGAGGGTTGCTGGCTTGTGACGCCGAAGAGCCCTTGGAGATTTGCGGGGGGAAAAAAACCCTGAGATACCAGCGTAGTGGCTACTGCTTTTTTTATTCTAAAAAAAAAAATACACAAGCCTACGACTGCTAGGTATGTTTATAGATGATGATGTTTTATGCGCTACTGAACTGTGAATGCAGGAAAGGGGAAAAAAACCACCAGCCACAGTGTCAAGGTCTTGAAGCATCAGTCCCTCCAATTTGGCTCGAGATCTCTGCTTACAGGCTGTCTTCCCGTGGAATAACGCTCTAGTAATTCCTTCCTGTCCCGGGTGCATAATGAAAGAAAGGTGTCTTCAAAAACTAAAGGGCAAAGTCTTGCTTGCTACCGATACCTCGAGGCATCCTGTCTACATTTTGTCATGCGTGTGCACTTTTCAGTGTTAGAGTGACAAGATTTCCAGTCAGAAGGTTCCCGTAAGGCACGGCGGAGGGAGCTGGCAAGGGTTGGGGATCTGACATGGCTCTGAGGCACTTGGCTCTGCGCCTGCTTAGCCTGGTGGGAATTGTTATCCTGTGCCCGTGGCGAGTAGTCCCTGTGTAAATACCACGTGCCTCCGCCGCAGCTGAGGAACGCTGCGTCGCCGCTAAAAGCACATTGCGTCCTGAGAATCTGTAGTCCTTAAAAAAACCAGCAAATAACAAAAAATAGAAAAGCATTCTCATCTTTGGTGTCTGTGCTGTCCCTCTGGTATCGCACAGAGCCAGGCACACATGGCAGTGCTGCTCTCTGGGGCACGGGCAGAGCACCGGTGCGGAGTTGGAACGCGGGCTCCCGGAGCAGGGATGCAGGAACCTGTGGAGCTTGGGCTGCAGGATGGTCCAAAGGGATGCAAGGAAGGGCTCGGTTCTCTCAGCTGGGTAGGACAGTGGCAGTGTGGCTGTCTCTCCTCCTGGTATCCGCTGCTTCTCCTCTACTGAGAGGGAACTCGGGTGAAGTTGATACAGCGGCCCTGAGGGAAGAGAGAAGCAGTTACTGATGGAGCAGCAGACAGACAGAGGTTGCTGGATGCTAGAAGGAGGCTGTAATTGAAATTCAGATGTTTGGGAAAATAACAAACCCATGAAAAACCTTTTAAGAATTAATGGAAATTACCCAGAGTGAGGGACCACATTTGCCTTACAAATGCAGGCTCTAGGCAAGCACGAGGACACGGGCGACACATTCTGACACTCCCAGGCCTTCTGTGAGCATAATTCACAAATTCTGTCAAGCTGCAGTGAGCAAACCCAAACCATCTGACCGTGGGGAGGGAAGAGCATGGGAAAGGCAGATCCTGTCCCCAAATCTCCCCTGAGCCAGGTCCTCACGCAGTGAACGTGGATAGATCTGACTGTTAGTTAGCAGAGCTGCTGCTGATCTGAATCTGCATTTTATTAGCCATAACCCTAGCTCTGCACCTACAGACCCTGTACTTAGGATCTGTAAATTGCTGTGCACAGAAGGAAAAGGGGTTTCTTGTGATGCCATATCCATAAAGAGGTCCAGGTGAATCCTGACAGCTTTCAGTGTAGCTGATATGAAACAAATCCAACAGCGAAATCTTCAACCTTTTTTATTCACTTGGAGCTCTTTTAAATGCCTAAACTCTCACAGGGTCATGGGGTGTTGGAGCAGGGTGTGCTGCCTCAAAGCAGCTCTCTGGCACAGCAGCAATTCCTTCCCTTTGGTCACGGGCATCAGTCAAGGATGGTGCCTCGTGAACAGTGCTGGCTTTGGAGCAGGCAGCACTGCTTGTGCTCTGCATCCTTATTTCTGCTTTAAGAGACGCACTGCTGGAGGGAAATTACTGCTTTCTGCTCAAACCTGGGAGATTATGGAATTGCCAAATTAAATTGTGCTGGGTTTCATATTCCTGTCACTCATTTAGTTTGATCTCCAGTTTTTCTGGGTATCAAGGAGGTTATCTGGCACGACTCAAGCGGGTCTTGGCTGGCACGAGAGGGGCAGTGTTCTCATCAAGGCGTTCCCTGATGTTTCAGTTCTGTTTCTGTCGGCTGTTTAAGAAATATAAAATGGGTGAAAAGCTGGGGACAGGAACTGTAGGAGCTTCTGGCTGCCACCATCTGTATTATAAATGTAGAAGAGATGCAGAGAGATAAATCAGGGAATCCTTTAGGCTGGAAAAGCTCTTAAGATCACCTAGTCCAACCATTCCTTCATCACTGGCAAGGCCACCACCGTGTCCCCAAGTGCCATATCCACATGGCTTTTCTGCCAGCATGAGTGGTTCTAGGCAGAGCAGGGAGAGAGGAGAACCTTAAACAAGCACTGCCCTTTCTGGGTCCCCACTCGTCTCCCACATCTCTGCCCCCACCTTCTTTATTCCATGACTCATGGAGAAGGGAGGAGAGAAAGAATTTGTGTGGTCAGGCAGACTGTTGCCCGTGTCACTGGCCGGGAAAACACCCTGAGCTGGGGAATCTCAGAGCCCTAAGAAACACCAGCTCTCCCGACATTGTCAGCATCTGACCTGTTACATGTAATAACAAACAGACTGTCAGTGTAAGTGGGAAGTTCAGCCATTTGCATTCTAGATGGGCAGACTGAGGCAGGCAGGACATGAAAGGCTGGTGTTCACTTGTTAGGGGTTTATCACTCAGATCAGTATGAGCTGCAGGTTTTCATTACTAGAAACTCAGTGATGTGACCAACAGCACCGTCTCGTGCAAACTGGTGTGGAGAAAAAGCCCTGGACTCATGTAAGTCCTTCCTCGAAAGGCATCCAAACCTCCCATGCAGTGGTATGTGTGTCATCACTGAGACCAGCTTTTAGAAACAGAATATTAAATTCTTCTTCTGATTAATCTGACCTTTACAGAGAGAACTATTTACTTAAGTAGAAGCACTATTTACTAAACATTAGTCTCACAAGTCTGGTTTTGGACTTCCCAATTAAAACATGCGCGTTCCATGTAACCATTTTCACCAGTGCATCCTCATCCTGGTGGCATGGCTAGGATACCCCAGTGTGGGGAGTGACTGTTACACTCGTGTCCCTGTGCTCAATTAAATCATCAATCCAACCAATTTCAGTTCTGACGTACCATGCCTTGTAAATCACTGGCTCATAAACCTTAACAATACCAACGTGTAGTCCGTATGAAATTGCACTAAATTAGTGGTTTAACATAAGAGTAATTAAAAAATGAGTTATGCATGCATTCTGTGATCTTTGCAGGGAATATCAGATCTGTCTCCATGCACCAGATCCAGTAGGAAAAACCTCACCCTTCATGCTCACAGATGCACCAGAGGTACTGCAGGGAAAGAATGTGGCAGGTCTCTTATTAGCAAGAAAAAACAGGAAAGAGATCTGTGGCAAGGGGGTTTACCTAAGAAGGAATTCTTTTATATGACATCAAAGCCATTTCTGTAGTTGCTGAATTTCTTACTGAATCTAAGTTACAGGACAAGGTGGAAATTCTCTCAGGGCAGGGGATCTCAGGGAGTGGGTGCTCGCACCAAACCCCAGGTTAGCAGCTCACCTGGCAATGCCCAAAACGAGGCACCAGGAGGGGCCTGCAGGAGCAGCTCTCCCCCTTGTCCATAAGGCTCTGGGGGCAGTGCTGGCAGCAAGGGGGGAGGAGAGATCACTTTGGGACAGTGCTCACCCTGGGCCTGGAGCCTGGCCATTGATGAGCACTTTGGGGTATCTGTGTGTGTATGTGAGCAGACATATGGTGCTGTCCTGCGATCCCAGTGGAATCTGGGCTCCAGCAGGGGGAGGAGAACATGGCACGGGCTCCTCTGGAGCCCTTCCAGTGTTTGTCAGGAATTCAGAAAGGGCTGGTGAAGCAGGCTGGATCCGGGATGGGGTGTGACCGCACTGAGCCTCCAGGCTGAGCTGCTCTGCCTAGTCTCTGGTGCTTGTCCTTGCATGTTTCCTTTAGCATGCTGAGTAGTTGTATCTGTGGGAAAAGTTTCCATGGGTGGCATTGCTGGTGTGTTCAGCATCTGGCTCAGGACTAAGAACAACTGCTTTTCCTGGAGGAGCACCTGGCAGCGCTGTCCTGCCTGGACGGTCGTTGCTCCGTGTGATACCCAGTGTCCTGAAAGCTTGGCTTCTCCTGGCCTTGGAGGACTGAGATCCCCACTGCCCATTGCTGAGACTCGTGTGCTCCCACCTCAGCTGCAGTGTCCCATGAGGAGCACACGCCCTTTTGGGATTTGGCATTGATCCTGCACTCTGTGATCAGTGCCTGCAGAGCCACGAGGAGGGACAGGGCTTCAGAATAATGTCCCTCCCAAGACACGTATTGAGCGCTGCTGTGTCATTTCTGCTGCCCCATCCTCACAGCACTACCAGAACATCTTCCAGCCCCCACGGGCACATCCCTGTGAGCACAGCCTGTCCCCGGGAAGCGGTCTGCTCCCAACAGCTCCCCAGGACAGCCTGCCCAGGCTGCTGCTGCGGTGTGGGTCAGCAGGCAAGAAGCTGCTTTATCTGATTGTTTCTCCTCACATACAGCCTGTGGCCCAGCCTGCACTTTGCCTCCCTCTCAGGATCCAAGTTGAGGGCAGTGGGTTCTTCCCTGTAGCCCTTGCACGAACAGACAGGACTGTGTACACCTCTTCCTCTTTGGTAATGCAAGGAAAGAGGCCGTTTCCTGCTTTCCACACCTCTTCAGAGTCATTACCTCCCCATCTGCTGCTCATGGGGATAAGGCATGGGCGCTGGACCTGCACACTCGCGTGCAATGGTGACAGTAAAAGGGAATTCTGAGGGAGTATTCAAACTGGGCACTGAGGTGCCAGTGCCTGGCAGTACCTGCCTCAGAGTCCTATTTCCTTGCTGAATTGATCCTGGCACTTCCCCTGGGCAGTGGGAGCAAAACCAGAGTGGCTGTGCAGGGCCAGACCCTGCTGTCTGACAGGGCCCTCAGTGACCTTCCTGTTCCAGAGGTGGCAGAAGCAGCATTACCTACAGCTTGTGTCACCTGGCCCACGTGGGCACTAAAACCCCTCTGGCATTAAATCTGACCACTCCTTCCTGGCTCCGCTGCTTGGGATGTACTTCAGTTACAACACTCAGTCACCCCATAAATACCCACTGACAGGTGTACAGCTGAAAATACCCACTGACAGGTGAACAGCTGAAGGGACGTTTGTTTGTTTATTTTTTAAGACCACTCTTTACTGTGGAGAAGGGCTGCTAACCCACCCCATCCTCTGCAGCTCTGAACAGCCCTCAGGGACTGGATGCTGGCATTATCTCCATCCCCTTTGCCCTCTGCCCCCCACAATGTGGTAATCCCTCGTCCCAGACCCCTGGGAAGCTCAGGGTGTTGTGGGCATTTGAAACTGGTTTCCCATCCTGCTGACACCGAGCCAAGGGCTGTGCTGCCAGGCTCTGAGCACTCAGACCTCCTCTGTGCCCACGTGTGCTGCCACCAGCACGTTTGCCTGATGTCGGGCAAACCCATTGCCAGTCCTTCCTGTCACCTGCGGCAGAGCCCGCACGCTGCCATTGTGCAGGTGGCACCTGCAGAGGTCCCAGTGGGCACCCCTGAGCCGTGGTGTGGGAGCAGGACTTTACCCCAGAGAGCTGCCTCACAGCACGACCTGCTGCTGGGCAGACTGTCTGTCACACAATTCATCAGCAGTAACTCCTCACAGGAGTGCTCCTGGACCACTGTTACTGCTGCAGGCAGCAGGATCTGTTCCTGGGGCTCCTTGAGGCAGCTTTTTCCCAGAATTCCTGAACTGCTGGCTGAAACAGAGCTGAGGTGAGCTCCGTGAACACCCCAGGGTGGGCTCAAAGGCCTCCTCAAGTAACACAGCATCATGAAAAGAAACAAACTACAGCTGAATGGTGCAACTTGGGCCCTAGCAAGAATTTGTTTCTTCACTTCAACAAATATTGCCAGCAGCCTCGGTGGAAAGGGACGTTAATTTGTGTATTTCCCTCAGATTTATGTAATGTAGCCTCCTTAGCATGTGTGCATGAACCTCATGATCTTTCCCTGCAATCCCAGAGTCCTGGATGTCAGCTTCCAAAGGTCACAGGGTCTGGGGTCCAGGAACTGGTTTCCCAAGGGCACCCAAAAAAAGGCTGCAGTTACAGGTACCTCACAGCCACCTTCCGCCCCCTGGACCTGCTTTAGCTGCGGGAAAAAAGGGTAGGAAGACAGGACTAAGTTGTTTTAAAAAGTAGTTCCTATGTTTCACCCCTGATAAATGCTGTATTTTGGAGCACAAGCCAACAAACCAAACCTGCCAGGGAGAGGTTCCCAAGAGGTAGTTTTATGATACTAGGCTAGAAGATTTTATTTTTCAGTGCCTGTGATTTAGACGTGTGTTTGGGGTAGACACTGAGGAGGGCAGGGCATGTTTACATGGGAAATGCTGCTGCTGGCCCGTGGGGTGGCTCATGCCCACTTGGTACTCACCGCATGGATGGCGCTGCACTCAGCTGCTGCAGCCCTGGGAGCCAAGGGTGTCTTTAGTGCGCTGGCAGCTTGGAGGAAATGCCATCAGAGCGGCCTTGTACCCATGAGCAGCACTCACTGGGGAACTGGGCCTATGGACAAGCCAGCGCAGTTGCTCCATCCTGGCAGCGCATGTCACCAGGGGTGTATCCCGGTGGGACCCGGGTGCAGGCGCTCTGCAGCTCCCTGTGTCTGTGCACCCTGCCTGTGTGCCGGTGCCCTGCACCCTGCCGCGGGCGAGGTGGAATGGAGATGGCACGGGGCTGTGGGCAGCCAGGGAGCGGGCAGGAGCTGGCATCAGCACTGGCCATCCTGCCCTGACCAGTTTGGGTAGCAAGAAGAGGGAGGGATTTCTTTCCTTTGCCAAGTTTTCCGTGACTGCTGTATCCAGCAGTTGTCCAAATCAACTCCTGCCTTGACCGAGAGTGGTTGTGACAAGCTGCCTCTCCTGCGAGCCGGCCTTCCAGGGCTGGGAGGAGGGAGTGCCGAGCTGCTGAGCCGGCCCGTGGGCCTTGGGGGAGGATAGAACTGGCTGCGTTTGTAGCATCTGCTTCAAAAGGAGGTTGTGGCAAATATTTTATTCAGCAGAGCTGGAGGTCTCCTGTCTCTAGAGGGCAGGAGTTTGTTGTTTTCCTCATGCAAGGCAAGCACTGCTTATGCAAAAGGAAAGGATGTGGAAATAGCCCGCAGAGTCCCTGTTCTTCCAGCACAGATCCTTTGGAGCAAGGGCCCTAGCTCACTCTTCCTGACCCTTGGCAGTGAGCCTCCCTCATTCCCAGCACTGCTGCCTCCCTGGAAGTACCCCCCTGACCTGGCAGGGTCTGGCCCTTTCCTGAAGGGCACCTTCTCAGTTCCTCTGCAGGCGCCTGCCAATGGAGGGCTCTTCTCCTTCATCTCTCCTTAGTCCTTGGAAGGCAGAGCGAGGCCGGGTCACTGCCCAAGGGAAGGTGCTCCGTGTCCTGGCGCCGGCCCAGCACCGACACTCAGCCGCTCACGCACGTGCTGCCAAAACCAGGACACAGCTCCTGCCATCTCCGCAGTGACGTGTGGCACTGTCCCTGGGACAGCTCCCTCTCCTGTGGGACACTGCGGGGTCAGACTGTGATTCACGCTTCCAGGTGAAGCTCCAAGAGCCACACGTGCAGCACTGCAGCATGTGGGGAAGAACAGGGGAGAGGTTTTCTCTGAGACATGTCTTAGCTCTTTGAGCTCTTCCCAGATCTTCTGGGATGAATCCCTGCTGTGAATGGAGACCCCATTTACGTTATAGGGTGTCTCTAGACAAACTGACACCAGGCCTGATCTCTAGTGCCAGTTTTCTGATGTCAGCATCCTAACCAACTTCCTGAGTTCGGTACTTCTTTTTTAGGAAAAAAAGAAAGATCATCTGCTACTATAGAGGCATCACACTTGGAGTCTCACAAAATCAAGAATCAGCCTGGTGAAACCATAAATTAGCAAATCCTAGTGCTTTGGGGCCTTTTTTTATCTACAAGGACAAAGAAAGAATATCAGAAGTATGGAGTTCCTAGGGATGGCACCTCTAAAGCACAAGTTAAATATTCCCATTATTCTTCCTTCCTCCCCTCTGTGCAACCACTGTGAGAAGAAAGCAATTTATCCTTCTCTGAAACCAGGTGTAGGAACAAAATAGATAAACCAAAACTGTCAGAAGACCCCTTCTCCTTAAGCTCCAGTTCTGCTCTATCATGATCTCAGCTCAGGCCTCTCCTGAAATCCCTTTCCTTTAGGAATATTTTGCCATGTCCTTTTCCTGATCAGCTCTCTAACCTGGGCCTTTCTGAAGAGACTTTCCTCTTCAGATGGCCCAGAGATTTAAGACCCAGGTGCTCTATGGCTTTAGGTGTGTAAGTCATCCAGGCACATGTTGTGAGCCCGTAACAGAGCAATGGCACAGCATTCAGATCCTGGCCCATGGATTATACAGCATCTGACTGGCATGTGGCAGTTGCTTGTAAGGAGAGAAGGCAGCCCAGTTCTGTGGTATTTACAACACTATGGAAATCATTTTAAGCTAGTTACCATACAAATACTATAACCAAAAAATCCACTGCAGAAATTCTGTGGGAAGATGTCAATCTGTTTGAAGCAGTAGGCAGGGTTTAAGTAGGGGCTCCTAGGAGGAAGACTAGCAAGGCTGTGGCAGGAGGGTGCAGCTCCCTGAGGTTGTGCCCACTTGGCTGGGGCCGGCTCTGGCTCTGCAGATGGGAAGGGAGAGCCCAGCAGGACCCTCTTTTTGCACACACACACAGTGCACGTGGCAGCCCTCTAGATGCCACTGTCACCCAGCTGTCCCAGCCCTACAGCTGGTGACAATACAGTGCTGCTGACACCAAGCACTGGGCCAGGAAGGACGCGGCTGCCAGGCTGTTCTCCACCCCTCAGCCCCATCAGCTTCCCTGATGCCACAAGAGTAAACTCTTCTTCCTGCAGACAAACCCCCAGCACATTTTTAGGCTTCAGTTGGAATGCCAAAGGGATTAGTAATTCACACTTTTCAGGTGTTTGGGCATCCCACTCCCCAGCAGCATTCTCTGATTTTGTACTGCCGAGGCATTTGCTACAACTCCCCCGTAGGTGCCAGTGTCACTAAGTTAGCAGTTCTGTTAATTTTGAGGCTCTGCTTCTCCTGTGCACCTTGCTGGAAATGAGGAATAGCTCTTTAAAGGCAGCTGTGTAAGGCTCATGGCACGGGGATGTGAAGGATCCTTGGACTGTGCAGTGACAGGCTGCAGTCTGTCAGGGGCCCCCTCCTGGGCCCCCCAGGCTGTCACACACAGTGCTGGGAGCCCCCAGCATGGGTGCACTGGGATGTCCTCTCTTCCTGCCTTGGGAAGGGGGCCTGGGAGTGGAGGCTGTTTTCCCTGAGATGCTTTTTCCTCATTAGAAGTCACTGCTACAGATGTGCCTATGGAGATGCCCCTGTTCTCCAGCAGTCAGGAGAGGTGTTCTGTGGAAACACCATCAGGCTGAATTTACTCCTTTCCCTGTGCATTCTTCCTAAATGTCCATTACCAGTGACTACGGGGAAAAGGGGTTTGGTGGGGTGTTTGTGTGCTCTGACTGCTGAGGAGGGACAGGGTATTTATGGGATTTACTCCATTGCTGCCAGACCCTGTTCAGATCCCCTGACTCCCAACCCCTCAGTGCCGTGTTTCAAACATGGGAATCAGAGCAGACTGCTGAGTTTTTCGGTTCCCACCTTTGCCTTTTTCCCTTTTTTCCTTCAGTTAATTTGTGTAATGAGTGAGGGCTTTGAAGGGGCTTTGTTACACATAAACCCAGAGACGGTGGCATTAAGTGCATTTGCTAAATTAATAAAGAAATCTGCGCGTTTGCTGTAGGGTTCTGTTGGTGATTTGGGAACAGTGAGCTCTTGCAAATCTCAGCTTTCACCTTGCCAATCCCCGTATCCCTCTAAGTGCACTGCAGTTCCTTGGAACCTGTGGGGGGTTGGTGCTGGCATCCCTTCACTAGATCACATTTATGCATTAGTGCCATCTGTGCCTGCTGCACCTTCTGTGAGCCAGCCCGGCCAAGTGACTGGCAGTTATCTGGGACTGCACACAAAAGGAGAGGGAAGAGAAAGGGGGGAAGGAGGAAGAGTCAGTAGGGATGGCACCTGAAGCTTCCTGTGTGCTGGTGGCTCTGGGGAGCGCAGACCTGCCCTGGGGTCCCTCCCTGCCACTGCTGAGTCCTTTCTCTCTAAGTACCAGAGAATACCTGTCTTGTGGCATTCAAGCCATTTCTCCCTGTCCTTGAGTTCTGGAGGAGAGACAAAGTGCCGGGACACAGGGAAAGAAGCTACTGCAGTCTGGGGACAGTTTGGGGACAATGCTGGGCTTTGCACTGCCTGGTGTTTCCCTCAGGGCAGGGCTGGGCCCGAGTTCTGTGAGCAGGGGAGGAGCAGGAGGGAATGCAGGGGTGGCTGTGCTGGTTTATCCATTTGCCTTCTGTTCGGGGTCTCTGCTGGTAAAAAAACCTGTGTGAAATGGCCTCTGAGGAGTTCTCCCTGTCAGTAACAGGAAAGGGGAGCGTTTGGTGCTGTTCCTGTGCAGGGAGCTGAACTGCTCCCAGCACCCAGGCCCACGTGGATGGAGTCTGGGCACCTAGAGATCATGACCTCCCAGCTGAAAGTCTGGATTGATTTGTTCTACACAGGCAGGTACAAAGTACAAGAGCAGACAGAAATACAGATGCAAGAATTCTTACACTGAACATAACTGTGTGTTAAGAACTTAGGAGTGAATTATCTGGCTTAGAAATTAATTAAATCATTGCAGTGTCAGTCTGTCCAGAAAAATAAGGTGCCTTGCACAGCCTAACTTACATCAGGGAAGGAGCGCATGACCTCTTGGCAGGGGTGCTGAGCAGCCTCCTGAGCTGAGCACCCTTCCTAACAAGGCTGGGGAGTCATACCTTCCTCTCAAAACAGGACTCACCTCTGTGTGTGCCTGGACACTCCCCAGAGTGAGGGACCTCTCCTTCTCACAACTGAGTCTTTAAGTATTTACATATAATAAGTACATCTTCCTGTTTTGTTTTTTTTTCCTGAATGACCACTTTCACACTGTGGAGTCTTTTCCACTTAGAATCCGATACTTGAAATTCAAGATTTGCTTTTTCATTCTTTCCATATGTTCTGTGTTAAACATATGCTATACTTTATATTTAAAAACTAGCAGCAGCAGACTGAAAAAAAATTGCCCACACCACAGCACAAAAATATGTTTGCTTCATTATCCAAAGCTTCTGGGATTCTGTAGCTTTTTACCAGGCAGGGCGAAGCATCCTCAAGGCCAGTCTCAGAATGGGAGATAACTCAGAGGAGCTGTGGAGAGAGGGAACATCTGGTTCTCACTAAAGTGTGGATAAGGCTGGCCAGAGCTTAGAGCTGTACACAGCCAGGTTGAGGTGGTGATGGAGTTGTCAGCTTTGGAATTAAGGAAGGAAGCTCCTCCAGGTAATTGAGGAATTGGCCTTGAGTGCTTGGGTAGTACTTGAACGGGCCTCTCCTGAGAAGCTGCACTGATGCAAAAGGAAAAGGAGCAGCGTGTGCCGGGTGTTTAGGTCCCTGCCCGGTGCCCTTCCCCTCCTGCCTGGGCTGACCCAGATTTGCTCCTGGCATGGGAGCACAGATGGCTTGGCTTGGGGGGGGCACACACCTGGGCACAGCACAGGGCCGGGCCGGGATGGGCATCCATCCAGCAGTGCTGAGACACCAAGGAATGCACTCCCCACTGTTTGAGATCTGCCCGGCCTGCAAGGCTGGCTGGGGCTGGGGGATGGCACTGCCAGGGACAGCGTGCTCAGGGGCATTCCCAGAGCCTGGGGCAAGGCTGGGGGCTGCTCCCAGGGGACAGCCTGAGCCCTGGCTGCACTGGCCATGAGGAGGGGCACAGTCAGATCCCCCCAAAGGAGCCGTGCACCCTGCTGAGGCTGTGTGGGCACAGCACAACCGCCCCTCAGTGTCACTGGGAGCCTTGCTCCGAGCTGCCTCCTGCCTGAGAAGACACTTGGGAATGCCACCAGGAGGAGGACACTAGAGTTCTAGAGGATTTGAAAATGATTAGAACTGTCCCACCTAGAAAGATTCAAGCTGCCTGAGGGATCGGATTGGTCTGATTGGACAAGGGAAAGGAACAGCCCCCACAAAAATCCCTGTGTGAGAGCTGGGAAATGGCTGGGAACAGTTAACTGAAGTGTAGGAATGCCGTGATAAATGGTGAATTTGGGAAAGGTGGCAGGGTTTGTCACAGCTATTACAGAGCCGAATGAAGCATGGTTGCCACGGCAACGCCATGTTTGTTGTACACAGAACTGAGCCGTGGGCTGCCCAGCACCCTGCTCCCCCCGGGTTTGGGGCTTTTCCAGGACTCTTGGACTCACAGCATGGGAGACAGGAGGCAATGCCCCAGCATCCTCCCGCTAGGTATGGACATTTTAAACTTTATGAAATCAGTGATAATTTAGACCTTGTCTCTGGAATTACTCGGTAAATTACCACAGCAGCATTCAGAACTAAAAAGCAATGAGGTGTGCACAATTACCTTCCGAAGCTGCAGCCACACATGGACTGAAGCCTGAATTTAATTGCAACACGGGTAGATCGGTGCCTTTTCTACATCCTTTCACTGACGAGCACGTCAGCTCTTTGGGGTTGAAAGCTCAACAGAACCAAAGCCTGCACTGGCAAATCAGAAACTTCTGTACAAAAACTCTCTGGCAAAAATGAAACACAGGTTCAACCGTTGTAATTCATTGCATATTTCAAATTATATTTTCAAACAGGTGTAGTTAAATGAGTAAAAATAGCTTTGTGAACTGTTCTCAAATGGTTTACATGCATTTAACTGCAGTTAATGAAAGGCTGATTGAAGCGAAATGATTTCTAAAATTTTTTAATGACCCACGCATGTTGTAAGGGGCCTTGTACCAGCTGTAATAAAATTCAATCCAGCTGGTGTGTCCTTGGCCCTTGCAAGGCCTTACTGACATAAACGGCCCTTTTAAGCCCACTTTGCTTGTGTAAAACCCCCTGGGCTCTAATTGTACCTTCGCATGAACCAGAGGAGGTTTCAGACTCTGTGAATTACATCTGCCAAACAAGTACACAAATTCAAGCCCTTTTTTTCCTGGACTGATCCCGGGGCTCAGTTCACACAGTGCACAAAATCCAGCAGTGTCATGTAACACTCCATTAGAATGTGTGAAATGTAAAGATACTGGGAAATACAGTTAGGAAATATCTAGTAAAATCTAGCCAAACAATCAGGATAAAAAATTCAAAATTCAACAAACCAAAATCCAACAAACCGAAAATCCCAGCAAGAGCAGCTGGAGTGTGGTCAGTCTCTGCACTGATTCCAGTTGGAAATCAGAGCAAAGTCTTTCTAAAGTCAGGGCTGTTCCAGCAGTGCTGCAGCCCCGCTACCACAGCATTATAAATTAATGCCAGAGATGCCAAAAGGCCCCTTAAGTAGAAAATGTCAACATGCAAATGTTGAGCAGGAGATTCACAGCAGCACTGGGACCCTCCAGGTCCCCCCGGGACAGTTCCCGCCCCATGAAGCCCTGGGAAAGCCTGAGCCCCCGGCCCTGCCACAGCAGCTTTGCTGGTGAAGTGCATTCCCTGCAGACCAGGGGAACTCATGGAATGGCCACTTCCCTGCCACAGGCCCTGTGGAGCAGTCTGTGGAAAAAAAATCTTCCACCCTGTGAGGAGCACACAAACTCAGCCAGGGCTTCCACACAAAGAACCAGCTTGCACCTTTGCAAAGCTGCAGCCTTTGGAGTGGCTGGCTGGGGAGAAAGGAACGGGAAACACAGAAAGAGGAGCACACAAAAATCCTTTGCTGCTAAAAGTGAGGGACTTGGGCTTCATTGATGGCAGCATTTGGTAAGTTAGGAGAGCTCAGCACGAACCTCTAATGTGCCCAAGGCGTAGCCTGTGTGATCTGTGTAAGGTTTGCTGTGGGAGGAACACGAGCAGGAGAGACCAGACCAATGATGCCTCTCCGTGAAGTGTTCCAAGGCCTGTGCATGTGGCACTTGGGGACGTGGGTCGGTGG
The DNA here is from genome assembly GCA_034509185.1 of Euphonia xanthogaster. Taxonomy (NCBI): domain Eukaryota; kingdom Metazoa; phylum Chordata; class Aves; order Passeriformes; family Fringillidae; genus Euphonia; species Euphonia xanthogaster. Next base: position 187,974 of record JAYDZK010000202.1, on the reverse strand, counting down.
GGGCCTTGGCAGTGCTGGGAAAGTGGCCAGACTTGATGATCTGGGAGGGTTTTCAATGTGGCTGCACCAAAACCTCAGCGCTGTAATGGGTCATTTCCTGGTGTCTTACTGAAGTGAGGACTGTAGAAGTTAGGTGGGAAATGACACCAGGAAATAGGGAAAGCATTTCTGTGCAAGACTGAGGTTTCCTGTCCCACAGCACTGGCTGTGCTATGTTACCTGTCCAGCCCTGTGGTACCTCTTTGGGAGAACATTCTCACCATGCCTTCGTTAATACAACTAAGAACAGAAAAATGTGTTGCTATTCTTTATCTTTCTCTTTTTCTCCTTCCCCCAGACAAGTGATTTGGCTGTTCCTAGTTAAAATGAAGAAAAAAGTGGCATAAGCTTAATTAAGATTTTAATTGACTTAGAACCTATAGGAATAAATCACTGCAGACTTGGTAGTGCCAATCAGACAGTTCCTCCTCTGTCACAGAGATGGTATAAATGATGGGAAATCCTGAGACAGGTATGCAAGAGCTTACAAGTGCAGGCGTGTCTCTAACCCAGGTAATAACCCTGTGTTTGCACCTACACTAGATCAAAGAGCAGTGAAACTGGCTTTCCCAAATATGGGTACAATTCCCAACTCAGGTGCTGGATTTTTTGGTGGGATTTTGGGACACGGACCCGTTCTTTGGAAGCGTAGGTAAGAAACTGCAAAACATGTGAAACACTCTGTTTTTCCTAAGCAAAATGATGCTTTCCTTAGGATTAAGTAGTGGTGGTGGGCACAAGAACAAAACACAAACACCTCTCAGCTGATGACCTGACCGTGGCAGGTGGGGTGAAAATGGATAGAAATGAGGCCCAGGTAGCCTCTTCTCCTGAATCCGTACAGAAATCCTGGTTTTACTGTGCTCACAGAATAAACCTAATGAACATCCCCTGACACAGAGTTCCTTTGGGCAGCACTTCACCCTGTACAAATTACAGGCATTTTAAAACTAAAAACTGCAGTAATTTTAGCAGTGATTTTTTTATATGATTTTTTAGATATGATTTTTTAAATGTAGGACTGTATCTTCGCTCCTTGGCTAGTAGATTCTCTCCAACAAGTCTTATTCTCAGACTTTTAGTATAAGTTTTCAATTCCAAATCAGGAATCCCTTCAAATTCCTTCCAAGAAATTACCAGCACGTTATGATGGAGAAGGGACTGCTGGTTTTACAAGACTTAAGAATACAGAAAATGCATCATAGCACATTGAACAGGCACAGGACAAGTGCACTTCATTTTTCTTGACTGGGAACTGGGCTCCTCCCTTGGCTGCTAAGTGTTCAAGTCCAGGTAGAAAACTTTTGGCACAGGTAAACAGAACTGAAGCCAGTGGTGGCACCTCACTGTGCAGGCAGCAGCAGAGGCTAAAGCTGTTCCCCCAGTGCCAAGTTGCAGCTCCCAGGTCACTCCCTGCTACTCTCAGGTGGACCCTGCCAGTGGGAGCAGTGGCTGAACAGTCTGGCCCCCCCGGGATCGTGGCATTGATAACACTCCCAGATCAGGCATTTTCATATGGAAAATGCTGTCCCTGAACAGTGACAGAGTTATTTGAAACTGAATGTTCCTTTGGAATCGGCCTCGCTGCAGTTTCAGCCACACACTCATGCTCTGTCCTCTGAATCACGGATCCCACCCGTGCTGTGGCCTGTCCCCTCTGTCACTAGAGGTAACACACCCGTGCTGTGGCCTGTCCCCTCTGTCACTAGAGGTAACACACCTGTGCTGGGGCCTGTCCCCTCTGTCACTAGAGGTAACACACCTGTGCTGGGGCCTGTCCCCTCTGTCACTGTCACCCCCCTGTGGGCAGGAGGAGTGACCCCAGTGCAGGCTGTGCCCGGGCAGGCTCCTGTCTGAGCGCCGAACACCTCTGCCCCTCCCAGGACCCCTTCCAAAGGCGCCATCCCAGCGCCTCCCGGGGCAGGGACGGGCCCCAGCCGGCTCCCAAGGCCACAGGGCTGTTGTGGCAAAGTGTGCAGTTGCATTTTCACCGCAATTAGGCGCCTAATTGTGCGCCTGGGCCGGGCTGCTGTATTTGCACGTGGACTTAATGATGATTTATCGAGAGCTCTCTGGCCACACCTCGCTCTCCAGCCTGGCAGAGGCAGCCACAGGGTGAGAGGTGAGCCTGAGTCCTGGCTTCTCCCCAGCTTTTATTTTAAACTGAACGCCTGCTCCTCTTGGGGCTTTTAAACCACTGGAGCAAAGGGAGAACTCCAACTCCCAGTGTCACTGGGAGACAAGTGCACTGCTGCACTAACAGCTGGGAAAAAGAGAAATTCCAGGGAAAAGGCCAGGGCCAGGTTAATGAATTACATTTCCATGCGAGGTGTACAAACAGTGCTGATGTTGAACTTGTCCAGTGGTGTGCTGTCAGGCAATAAGAACCTGTACCAAGCAAGGTCAAAAGGGATCTTCTCTGAAGAGAGATAAATTCTCAGTCCTCTCTCAGGATCATCCAGCTGCCTTTTAACTCAGAACTGCCTGAACTCCAGCACTGGAGTCAGCACAGGGCCAGCTCAAGCTGCACAGCCACGCAGTTGGACGCTTAATAGACACAGCACTGTGAAAATGTCTATTATTTCCCTTCAGTGAAACACTTTTTAACTACAGCATCCAATCACTCTTTATGGCGTATGATGTCAAAAACACTTACTGCACAAGCAGAGATCTGTGTTTCTTTTGCCACAGACAATAAATCTTTAGTGTCTTCTCTTGCCACGCATCACTCCACTTGCTCTCAGGAGGCACCATACGCCTCTCTTTCCCTCTGCCTCTTCTAGCAAGGTCACTTTCCAGTGATGAAACAACTTTTCCAGAAGGTATAGTGTTCAATAATTAATACCTACTGATAATAGCTTCCCAAAGCAGTGCTTTAAAGCTCTAATGCTCATCACAGACTTGCAGTGGGAAGAACTCAAAATAGATCTGAGTAGCACATCTGAAAATATCAGCCTCAGGAAGATGGGGTGCGTGCGACTGAACCTGCACCATGGAAACAGACAGACCTGTAGCCCTGGTGCCAAAGGAAGCCCAGCCCTTCCTCTTGCACCAGGCAGCATGGCTGTACTGCAGGTGTGAGCAGGTCACATCGCCCCCAAACAGGCACATCTCCTGCTGCTCCCTCTGCCACACACGTGGGTCCCCAGTGGGAGGATGCTCAGGAAGGTGCCCAGCTGCAGACACTCATGGCTCTGTGGGTCCTCAGGCCATGTCAGACAGGTCGGGGGCAGACCCTCATCCCAGAGTGGCAGTGAGCTCAGAGCACCATTTCCCGCTGCTGTTGCGGAGTTCCCTTCTCCCAGCCACCTCATTAGCACCAAACTGGCCTTCCCAGGCCATCTCCAGCGACAGCAGCCTTTGGCAAAAGCACGGCAAACGCTGTCCCTGAGCATGCACTGGACAAAGCAGGGATCAGTAGTGTCAGTGTTTCTCCTGGCTGGCAGGGGGTGCCACGTGGCCCAGCCTGAATGCAGTAGCTGAAGCAGTTATTCATAAAACTGCTCTTCAGAGCCATCTCAAGAACAAAGCCTCCGTGCCACAACTTCCTACCTAAGCAGTGCAGTCCTTGATAAATGCTGGGGCGTTTGTGTAGCTCGTTCTAGACTGGTGTAAAATCTGACTTGGCTTGGCTTGTGTCTGTGTACGAGGTGAAATCTCTGTGCCCTGAGCTCCGCAACAAGTAAGAGTGCATTGATGGCAGAAAACCTGTTCTGCGTTGCTTCTCTTTGGCCCCAAATGCCCTTGTCATGGTTTTTAGTTTAGCTCTCCCATTTTCATCCCCTAGAAATGCACTGTGAACCCCTTTAACTGCATCAGTGACCCTCTGCTCTCAGCTGGTACTTAAGGCTCACCAGGGCATCTCTCCTTCCCCCTTCTGACCACAGCCTTGTTTCATTACTTGGGGCTCACATCAGCTCTGCACACGTGCCTCAGTTCCCCTTGTCCCTCGGGAGAGCCCTGCTGCTCTGCCCAGAGGGCACACTGCATGTGGGGAGGGATGTATGGCCATGGCCCAGTGGGAAAGCACGTCCTCCCTGCCGTGGGGGGGACACAGCACACTGCGTTTCTCCTGACTTTTTCAAGCCAAACCCTAGCATTACTCTCCTTTCTCTAAGCAGAGCATTTATGCGTTTATAAATCAGGACACACCGACATCAAACATGCCCTGAGAGTGCCTCGGAGCATTCACAGAGTGCCAGCTGGGCATGTGGCTGGCTTGGGAGCAAAGGGCCTTAATTACAAACAGCATAGGAAACATTTAAGGAAAAAAGAAGAGTTTTCTCAGAGAATTCCGACAATTCTAAAGCACAGGTTCCTAAGTACAATGGAAAAATTACATCCATTATATTCTCCTAATCCTTCAAACACCTTTCCTTTTTATTGTAAATGTTGTTATCAGAGGGAAAAGCCTTACTGAGCCGCCGTAATCATGGAGCCAATTGGCCCCAATGACCCATACCCAGCTGCTGGGGCACGGCCATGTCACCAGAGGGGACTGGTGGCTGTTCCACTGTGGGAGCAGGTGGGCTGGGACGGGCATTCCCAGCATTCCCATCGCTGCCCTGGCCACTTCACTGGGGAGCCTTTGTCTAGAGATGTAGTTTCAGTAAAGGCATGGCAGCAAATGGCCTGTGACTGGTTGTGGCTGGACTGTGGGAGAGACTCCAGGTTCAGGACAGGCACCCACAGCTCCCCAGGGGGGCAAACAGAGACAGGAACAGGGCAGCAAAGCAGTCCTGAGAGGCAGGGAAGCAGCCCTTGGAAGAAGGGGTGCCCTCAGACATCCTCTCTGTCTCTCCTGGGCAAGCAGGGGGACACTACTCACGAGTTTCTGGGGGATTCCCAAATTCAGGGGTGCTCAGCTGGGCTGGGAATATCCTTCCCAGAATGGAGTGATAGCCTCAGAGCCCTCGGGTGCTGCTCTGAATGTTCAACTCTAAATAACCAATTTACTCTTGGATCATATTATGCTTATTCTGCTCATCGTTTTACAGCCTTCCCAGATTTTAGTAGGTTCTGTGTTTGACTATAATGTAAAATAAAATATCATCCATCTACCTGGGTACAGAAAGATACAAAACATGCTACAAGCTCCTGTGTGCTTTGTACCCTCACTTCCTCTCTGCTCAGATAGGCACAGTTTGCATCCAGAAAGAGAACTTCTATTTCACACTAGTAAAGAATTTCTCTTGTTCCACCGGAAAAAGGTGATAAGGAACTCGAAGAAAATCTGTTCCTTTTTCATTGGGTCAAACTGTTTTACACTGCTGCATGTGGCCTGCTGGACTAAGAAATAAAGACAGGGCAAAGCTGTGGGAGAAAACCGCAGACAGAAATGTGTCTGGAGAACAACCATTACCTAGGAAGGAGCAGTACTGAGCCGCAGAGCACCCACAGAGCTGCAGCAGGAAAGCGCTGTCCTAGGGAGGCTGTCACCCCATCCCCAAGGTTGTGTTCACAGCCAGATGTGTCACCCATCCTGAGGCTGCAGGCCAGGGACACTGCTCCCCTTCCTTGGTCACCTGTCCAGCACGGCTTGGAGCCTGGCAGGAGCTGAGCCCACCTGAACTGCAGGGGTTGATCTCATGTAGCATTTGCCCACCAGTTCTAGAAGTTAGAGAATTCTTTTTGGAGTGACTGGGAGGGGACAGACCTGTGTGCACCCACAAACCCTCTGTGCCAGGGAGCAGCATCGGTAACCATCGCTGGCATTGCACTGCCTTCCTCAGAGCCTGTGCCTAAATTGTGGGAGGCTGTGGCACAGCCAGCCCCCAGTCAGTGCTCAGGAAATGTTCTGGCTGGGGAGCACCTGCCCGGTTTAAAATGCAGGCAGCTGAAGTGTTATGGGGGTTTTGTTAATGCTTTATGGATCTCTAGTTCAGAATGCATTTAAACATGCAAAAACTGATTTCAGAACAAAAGTAATTTTGAATTATGGGAATGCAGGAATAAGATTGGAGGCAGTAAATGTACTTTTGGATCACTTTTCCTTTCCCTCTCCCCACTGTCTGCCTCTCCCATGCAGCAGTAACACCCAGCAGCATGTGTGCTGTATTCCTTCCCAACTTTTGAAGAGCTGTAGGGGAAAACAGCTCCCTATCCCCGCCTTCTTTTGGATGATGTTGTGCATAAAGGATTAACATGTGCAACTGTCTACAGGCTTTAGAGCCCCGGGTTGGGCAGGGCCTGGGTGGGCACATCTGAGCATCCTCTGAACTCCAGTAGCTGCAGTTTAGCACAGGTTTGTAACAACTCACCCTGGGTGACTGAACGAGCTCGGGCTGCCACAGCTATGGCCAGTGGTAGCACACCTGCCAGGTGAGAAAGAAACTCACTTTCTAGAAACAGCTTTTCCAAGGTGTTTTCACATGCCTTTGCTGTTGGTTAGAGGAGCAGAGCCCAGTGAAGTGACAGGGAAACCAGCCTAGTTCTGTTCACCTCATTCTGTCACTGCCTCCCGTCTCAGAGCCTCTCTGGCTCTGGTCACTTATTTCCAGCATCACCTGACTGCTATATCAAGTATTTGTGCTGATCTCCTCCAAAACGGCAGTGGAACCACCACAGCCTGGACTTTTTAAAACGTACCACAGTGCTGTGGAAGAGCACTGGGACCTCTCACTTAAATCTGCCAAACCAAGAATGCCATTTGAACACTAATCTAGACAAATGGCACATAAAATTGATCTGGACTAATACACGTATCAATACAAACAGAGGCAGGGGAGTTCTTCATGTGGGAATGTAACCTTTGTGCGAGGTGTTTTTTCATTTCCATCCCCTTTTGCTGAAGAGTGTGTGAATGCAAACGCTTCCTCAGCGCTGCGTGCGCGTCACCCGTGCGAGCAGCTCCCATACAGCGATGTATGTATGTGTAAATTGTGTGAATGTAAATATAGATAGGCCATATGTCCCCAAAGTCCCAAAAGAGCATCTGATGTTGATATGTAGACAGTGTGTTAAGGACCTTCCTAATTAATAAGCCAGATTAAAAACCTCTTGGCAATCAATTAAGATTAATGACAGAAGTCATTCTGTCTCCCCCTCCGCCCGCATCTCGGGCTGTGAAAACCCTGGGTCGGGAAACTTTAATCCTGTTATCTGCTGCCTCCTTCATCTGCACAGCCTGGAGATTAGCTCAGCGGCCATTCCCGAGTCCCGGCCAGCCGCTCGGACAGCTGCCCTGTGCCGCCAGCTCACAGGGGAGGAATAATCTGGCCAGGGGAACAGGCCTGGTGCAGCTCGCTCCATGGGAAAGGTGTCCTGAGGATGAGGAAAACAGATGTATTTGTTGCTTGGGAATCCTGTGCAGTGATTACAAGCCCCTGGGCTGCCCAGGGAAAGGTTTCCTTTGGCTTGGCTTGGGGGGCTGCACTGCTCATGTGCTGGCAGGGAAGCTGTGGGACACCTATGGCACATCCGTGCTGCCCCCAGCAGTGGCGTTCCTTCCTCCATGGCTGCCATCCCGTGCTGCATGGCCTTGGAACTGACAGGCAAGTTGGCTTCTTCCTGCTCTCTCATTCCTACCAATGCTCACAGAGGGATGAGTCCCCAAGACTCGTTTAAGAGAGCAGCAGACTCATCTGCACCAAGGGAGGCAGTGCCAAGAACTGCTGCCTACGTAGTTGGGAAAATATCCCTGTTTCTCCTGACACCAGCACAACATCCTCTCTTCAGCAAGATGGTCCCTCCCGCTTCCACTGACTGACAGCAAATCCAACTGCCAGGAGAGCCACTCTAGTCGGGATGGGCACCTGCCAGGCAGCCAGCCAGACCCTCCTGAAAGCAGCTCAGGCTCCAGCTCAGGCTCCAGTGACCGGGAGCTTCCTTTTGGAGGGAGCACTGCTAGCCACACCTTGCACGTGCAGAATGTATTACTTTTGTATTATGCAGAGCTGCTCAGAAGTAACAGTTTAAGCAGATGTTTGTGGTAACTCTGCAGCCATTATTAGAAAAGACCTTTAAAGCAGGTAAATACTAACAAGCTTAAAAACAAGTGTAAGTGTCTTCCTGTCTAAAAGGCTGGTTTGTACGTGGAAGTACAAGCGGGAAGCATTCTGTAGTTCTCCTCTCTTCTGATTCTTTTAGAATGAAGTACAGTCTTTCTTTTCTTTTACCACCGACTCCTATTTCCATCCCGATAGGGCAAAATCTTCACTACAAGTGCCATGGGCTATTTGTGAACTTAAAGATGTTTGTGTGCATAAATGCACACAGGATCAGAGTCTCAACCACCATCACACTGCAGCAAGCTCAGACAAAGAATCCAAACCGCTGATGATGACCTCGTGGTGCTACACTGTGACTTGGAAAACAAACGCAAGGATTTAGAGGAAAAGCTAGGCCCCTGAGGCTGGCGCTGTGCCCCTGTGCCAGGCTGTGTTCCTGGGCAGCCCCAGACTCCTGGGAAAAGAAGTTCAGTACAGACCCTTGGACCCTGAACTGGTTTATCAGAGTAGCCCAGACTGCTGTGGCTCAGTCTTCTTTGCCCCTTTAATAAAAAAAATGAAGGAAGTCTAGCTAGGAGCACAGACACCGGGTAATGCATCATTTATAAATTACCTTGTTAGCACAGAAAACACCACATGGCTCTGCAGCCGAAATCTCCTGCTGCGGACTTGCTCTGTTTGATGGGAGCCCTTCAAAAGCGCTCATGGCTTAATGGAGGCTGTTTGTGGGGCCCCCGATCCATACCTGCTGTCCTCATCCCTCACCGGGAGCCCGGCGCAGCTGCCGCGGCGTGCAGCTGTCTCTGAAGTGGCTGCGTGTCCTCGGCCCCCAGCACAGCCGGCCCGCGTTGGATCTCTGGATTTGTGCCTGAGGCGAGCCGGGGAGCAGCTGTGTCCAAGCCGTGCTACCTTTAGTGCTGCAGCCCCCGGGCCCCGCGTGCCCCGGCCTGCCCCGCGCTCCCGCGGCCGCCGCACAGCTGTGCCCGCAGCCTGCTCGGTGTGCCCACAGCTGGGCGCGGCTCCCGGGGCTCCAGCCTCCCCGGCAGCCTCCCGCTACGGCCCTCGCACCGCCTGCCACGCGGCACAGCCAGGACGGCGCAGGGATGCACCAACTGCTCGCTCTGCTTTGATGCTTCATGCCCAAATTTCAGCTGCCTGATCAAGCACTGCAATCCAGCAGTGAGATCTTTTACAAATGGAACTGACAAGTTCCTGCACAGTAACAGGGAGGTGATGAAATAGAACAACTCCTCGGCTCTGTGTGTGTGTGTGTGTCGCTGTCTCCATGTGCACACACATGCACTGACACACACCAGGGGCCCACCATGGGCTCTCCACCCAGTGTGTTAGGAACATGGAAAAAGACACCATTTTTTCCCCAAGACGGCAAACACTGCGCAGACAGAAATGGCACTCTGCAGTGACACAGGTCACACCTGACCCACTGCTCCTTTAGGCACAAATATCACTCCTTTTCCCTTGAGCTACTACTCTGTTTTTCACAAGCTGAGGTGCTGGCAAGTGTTGCTCCTGTCAGGCCCAGGGAAGGCAGGTATCTGACCGCACAATGGCTCAGCAAAGCCTGCCCCCAGGGCAATCCTTAGGGTAACTCCCTGCCTTTAGGGGCAGAACTCCCCAACACAGGCCCTGATTGACAATTTTTTAGCCTTTTAAGGCACCACTTTCATGTTCCTGTTTACATTGAATTTACCTGTTTAACTGTATTGTGCCATGCATTTTGTGTGTGGATTGCTGTTCTTGCTGCTCCATGTCACATGCATCATTCATGCACACAGTGACTAACCTGCCACGGTAACAATGCTAACAGCTGTATCCAGCTGTGCTCTCCACCTGCAGCACAGCACTTGGCCATTCTGCTGCTTCCAACACTTGCCTTACCTTAGTCTCACCTCTTCATCCTTTTGAACAGCACCAAACTTCATCCCAGGAAAATAATCAGAATTCCTGTAACCTCCCATTCTATGACACGTAACTCCCTCCCCTTCAGCCCTCTCATCCTTTTATGTGGCCTTCATGTTGCATGGTGCACAGACAGTGCCCTGTAGTGCGTGAGACGGTGACCTGCTGCCATCCTGTTTAAAGTAAAGCATTTGCTTCCGTGGCTCTTCCCGAGTGCCACAGACAGGAAGCTGAGTGGATGCAGGAGATAAATGCTGACATTCAGAGTGAAACTTTCCTGAGGAGCACCAATCAAAAATACTTGATCTGGTTTCACTATCAGAGGTGCAAACAGCAGCTCTGTGTCCTCAGCAGCATTTGGGGGAGAGGTCCCTTTTTTAGTGGCCACAGATGTTCCAGGAAACAGGACTGTCTCAGAAACACATTTCCTCACCTTTTTCGTCTGTGAAGGGTGTCACTGGTGTGCAAGTGCAAAGCTCTAGGAAGCAACTGGCATGGACATTATTGCCAGCCTCTGCTGTTACAAACAGCTGGGTCTGAGAGCGATGTGTGCGTCTGTGACAAGAGTTTACCCTGCACGAGGCTGTGTTCCTGTTCTCCACCTGAGCACATGCCACATCCAGCACCCGTCCCTCCACCTCTGGCAGCCCCGTGCCAGCGCCGGCATCCAGGCTGGTGCCACGCCCCTTTCGCCACACGAGCGCCTGGTGTGTCCCCCTTCCCGCCGTGTGTCTCGCCTGGCGTGTCGCCGTTCCCCCGGCGTGTCCCCCTTCCCGCCGTGTGTCTCGCCTGGTGTGTCACCGTTCCCCCGGTGTGTCCCCCTTCCCGCCGTGCCACTGCGGTGGCCCTCTGCCCCCCGCCGGCCGTGCGCCGCGCACCCACCTGGTCTCCTTGCTGAGGCCGCATCAGCGAGACTCTGTCGTACTGGCGCCGCAGCAGCGCCCACAGCGCATCCAGCCGGCCCTGCGGGGACACGGGGGCTCGGTCAGGGGCAGCAGGAACCCCACCCACACGGGGGCTGCCCGGGGCATCCCGGGCACCCGCAGTGCCGCAGCGTGGCACCGCTTCCCTGGAGCCAGGCGAGCAGAGCTAAGCCTGGCCTGCGTCCCCTGCAGCCACTGTGGTGCTGCTCCTGCCCACCTGGAGTGCCCAGGGAGCGGAGCCTGTTAGGAGCATCCCGCTCTGCACGGATGGTTGCAGACCTTGCCTGTGTGTCTGGACATCACGGCTTCAGGGCTTTCTGGGGGTCAGAAAGGACTGGCAGGCACTTGGGAAGACAGCAGTATGCAGAGCCCCAGCTACACCTGGGTGTTTGCTGCTCTTAACACCTGAAGGCGAGGCATTTACAGACCTACCCTCTGCCTGTAGGCAGTGCTCGCGCTCTCTTGGCAGGTGACTCAGAGCACCGTCCTTATGAGCCAGAAAGTACAATTTGCTTTTTATCAGAATTCTTGCATTACATTGTTTTATGTAATCTTTTGCTTTTCTTGGTTTGTCATGACAATGTGTGTTTAAAACTTAGTGTAGCAGCTACAAACTGTGCAGTTTTGGGTTTAATTAGCTCTACTAAGCCAACAAAGCCCCCATAGATTTTAATGCTCTCACTGTACAATATGTCCCTTTTTAAGGGGAGGCAAACAGAACGTGGCAGCAATGATCAAGTATTGCATTTAGGGCTACAAACTGCTCCTGCCATTCCTGCTGAGTAGGTGTTCCCTTCGAGAATAGCACATTACACTTGAATGGGAACACTTGGGAAGTAAGGCACAGCTCAGCCTGCATAAGGCACAAAGAATCCAGCCCTTAGTAACAAATCTGAACAGATACCAAAGTGAACAGTACCAAAGACTGAACAGATACCTTGATTGGCGTGTACCACTTCTGCTGCATGGCTGGTGAGGTAGGCTTTCGTTTAGGTGGTTTAGGGTGAAAAGGTTCTTCTGGTTCTTCTGGGAGTTTCACCACAGCATTCTTTGCTTTTTCCAACCTGGCCCCTTCTTCTGTGGAGCCTTTGTCGCCCCAGCGCACCTGAGGAAAGGCAGAGTTCAGGTGTGAGTGCACCTCAGGGCAGGGAAACTGCTGCAAATAACAGAGAATAAATCTGGAAGAGGTGCTGGATAAACAGGAGAGGAGGTACTGAGGAGAACACTACCTCTTCATTATGGTAACAGTACTCTTAGGTAGATGCCTGTAAGTAAGTCTCAGTAGTGAAAGAAAATCCTGTCTTGCTTCACATGGGCGACAGGGGATCTGTGCAATCTTCTCTAAGTAATGGTATAAAAATATAATTTCCACTTCTTATTTATCCTAAAACACCAGACCTTAATCTGGCACCCATGAACGGCAAGATTTCTGAACCCATGTCTCCTAGGCCAGTGAGTTTTCAAGAACCCCAGTGTAGATTTAATGTGATGCCTAGGGAGGCTTGAGCAGAAGCTCCCTGAACCTGCTCAGGTTTCCATGTTGTCCTGCAGGAAGAGACACTCTGGAGAAGTGCGAGTGAAGCACTCTGCCCTGCCTAAGGGCATGCAGAACATGCAACACTGTGTATGTCTATGTGAACTGTGAATGTTACACTGCTCCAAGGGTACATAGAGCTGAAAGAGAGGGAAACCAGGGTTATCGCTGCCGGGGAGACAGACACGAATTCCCACTTCCATACAGGCGGTACTCACTGTGCTCTGGAGATGAAATACATGGAAAAACCTCCCTGCTAAGAGGGATAATTCACCTTGCTGCAGGAATCCTCTTTCACCTTGTACCTGGAAGCACCATGCAGCAATCTGAGCAGGGGTGTTCCCTTCTCATCCGAAAAGGAACAGCTAAAAGATTGAGGGTCCTTAGTGAAAGTGGCCTGGATCATTTCAGCAAGACTTGCCATAATCGTGCCATTTCCTGTGATCTGGCCTGCCAGGAGGCTGCTGTACACCTCTGAGTGTCACTGTGATCAATGGTACTTTTACAGGGCTTGTCATGTGGCTACTAAAATGTATTTTAGACACTGTTAAAACCATTAGCTGCTGCATCTCTCACTGAAAAAATTACCTTCTCCTTCAGACAAAAGCCAATTCCGAAGAAACCAGAAGTGGTGGAGTCTGACCACCCAGTTTTGACATAAAAATGAATTAACTGTAACCAGTGGGGTCTGGCAAAGACATCACCAAACTTTAAAGCAATGCCAAAAGACAGAGCTAGGAGAGCACTGCCCAGGCTATCTGGGATTGTCACAGAGGGTGGAGCTAGTGGGGAAGGCAGGAGTGGATGGCTACCTGTCCCAGCACAGGAGTGGGAAGTGCAAGGGTGATGGTTCAGTCTTTTCCCTTCTCCAGAAAGGGAAGCTGACAGAGGAATTAGGCTGCTGAAGGAATGGCAGAAGAAAAGAAGCCAGAGAAGCAATAAAAACCAGATGACTCCACATGGACTGCAAACATGGAAGAAATGTCATGACCAGCAAGTCTGTCACTGGCCCTGGCACAGAAACCACCTTTACCTGCCAGGTAAGGAACAACCTCCCTTGGGGTGTGTTTTCTCTTGCTTCTGCTCCAACTCCCCAAAAGAGCAGCATGCCCTTCTGAGCAAGGGAGAGCTGTGAGGCCTGTCCTGCTCTCCCAACAGCCTGAGCCCATCTTCCCAGCCCGTCCCAGACACAGCAGGGCAGAGGTGAAGCTCCCCAGTCAAACCCAGAGGCACTGACCATCGGTGCCCAGCCAGACCCGTCACTGCTCTGGGGTCTCAGGGACAGACAGAGCCACAGCCCCTCACAAGGGGGGCTTTTTTCAAGGGCCCGTGATTACGCTGGCAGGAATTTCAGTTGGTTAACTTCTTTAGCCCTTAGTCCTGCACAAAATTCCTACCAGAGACGAAAAGGTTTTCTAACCTAATCATCAGTTTGTACCCTCGTTTGCATTTTTGCCATGGGCTGAACATGTCTGTCTTTGTGGTCCTGATGTCACTTGTGTTCATGAGGTTTCTGCTCCATTGTGCAGGATCCCATTTGGGAGCCCCTCCTGGAGGCTTTCATAGTTTCCCTCAAAACCAGGCTTTTAATTCTTGATGTTGGAAAGCATTTCCTAGTTTGCTTCTGAAAAACACTGCACAAAATGTTTGCTTTTTGTGAAATCTGAAGCTCTTCTAAATTAGCAATTCTGAATTGCTGAAGAAAGTGCATAGAAGTGACAGAGCTTCAAACCTGCATATTCTGCTTCTGCATTTAAAAAGTACTCGAGCAAAGCTGATTAGGCCAATACCCTTAAAGTTTCATCAAGACACCTCAGTATGGCCTAGGTGGGTGTTTCAGACACAGACAGCTTCCTGGACTGCAGTTAGGAACTGCTTTGCACATTCCATATAGGCTGACTTGACTACAAAACCTGCCATAAGGATGTGCCCATAAGGATGCACATTCTTCATTCTGTTTTAATTAACATGATGCTATCGTGTCTCTTCAAAGACAGGCTCTGTTGTCGCTGCGAGTCCCTCTGGGATCAAGCCTCTCCTCAGCGTCACCATTGTCAGCGCATTTGGCTGGCCCACACTTGGGGGACTTATGTTTCACTGTAATTCCTTCCAAAACACGCAGAAAAGGCTCTCACTCGCTCTTTCTCATTAGCGTGATGGAAAGAGCATGTCTTGAGGCAGCTATTTAAAGTCCCAGTCAAATGGAACTACTGAAAGCTGTTCTTTCAGAGGCAAGGTCAGAATTGTTCGATATGGTAACGAATTTTCCAAGGCTTATGCCAGTGGGAAGACAAGCACACATTATGGCCTTGTATTCTCAGTGCACTGTCAAGTCTTTGTTTCCACACTTGCAGCCTCAGAGAGCTCGTGCTTGAGGGAACTGCCATCTCCAAATCATACCAACCTCCATCCTCTTAATTCCCCCAACTCCTCGTCCACCATAGTAGGAAGCATCCACCGTGGGCCACTTCTTGGAAGGCAAGGGCTCCTGTTCTTCTTCCTGTAAGTGCATTCAAATGGTGTTTACTTTTAAAAGATGCTTCCACACCCACACACTGAATGTCTTTTCCGTGTATTTCACTGGAGTTCCCAGAGTGTTGGTTGTGAAAGGGGTGCAAACACTGAGGACAGCAGAGCCTCCAGTGCGTTACTGCCTGTAAGAGGGAGAGGAATTCCCTTGTAAGGGGAATTCTTCAGTGTCTGGAATGACACAGCAGGGGGAAAACGCTACCTAAGTCCTACATGAATCTTTAGATGTTGGAGCAGGGCTATTCAAGCTTTCTGCTTTCAGTGCAGAATGTGGAAAACAAAGTTATCTTGGAATAAAGGCCTTAAGTGTTTCTGTGGATCAGGGCTTAATTCCGGCCACACTGAGCTGAGGCCTGTGGAGAGAGCCACAGATCCAGATCTGTGAAAGCAGAGATCTGGACTTTAGCAACCCTGTTCTCCGCTGAGGGCCCCTTCCCCAGGGCAGTCCTTTCCCTGGTAGCACTCAGACAAGGAGCCGGACACGCAGCACGCAGGGAAGTACAGGGGTGGTTCCATGTGAGAGCAGCGTGCTAAGATGAACACCATCAGACCATACCTCTTTTGGGGCTGGCGGAGGTGGAGGGGGATCCTTGATGACCTGAAAGAGCCAAAGACAGGAAAGAATAAGGTGCTGCACTGGCAGCAGCCTAAGGCAGCAGACCACGGTAAGAGTGACCTGCTTGCACCCGAGCCCCCACGACCGGCAGCGAGCTGGCAGCCTGTGCTGCCCGCTCCCCTGAGCATCCAGCAGCGAGGCCTTCTGGAAATGAGCACCGTCCGTCTGCCAGAGCTGCCATGCCCAGCCTGCAGACACTCTGGGCAGACGTGTCTGCCACCGTGCTTCCTGGCCGGATGAGCCTCAGCCGCTGTGAGGAACCGCCAGCGCTGAGACCCCCCCAGAGTCCATCAGCAATCCCGGAGGAAAAGCGTTCGAGGCCTGTGTGAGGCCCTGCGCAGCCGTGGGCCGAGCTGCCACAGCTGCTGCTGGGGAGTGTCTGGCCCAGTGACAAGTGTGAAATGCCTTCTGGCAGCTCAGCCTTCACCTCTGGATGTCCCGGACGCTTCCGCAGCCTTCACATTTCCCACCTCCCAGCTCCATGACTGTGCAGTGCCTGCACTGCAGTCACACTCCCACACTTCTGACACTGCTCAGGGTGAAGCCCACTCCCGGGAGCATTTCTTGCACCTCTGTTTCAATCTCCCTACAGTCTCTTCCCGGTCTCTTTGTCACATCCACACTGTAAAGCTCAGAGAATGCCCAGCACGGACAGTCCCAGCAGGGGAGAGGCAGGCAAGGGACCCTCCTCACTGATTCGGCTGAAAACAGAATGCACAGATGTTCCTCCACGAGAAAAGCAGGTTTGCAAGATAACCTTGCTAAGTTTTTTGGTGACATTGGGCCATGTCTTGGGCTTGGGTATTGCCTGGAAATGACTAAAAAATACACCACCAATATCAAGGAGTCTGTTCTTGCTATGCCTTGATATTACACAAACATATCCAGAACTCTGCATGCTGATAAATGACTCAATCCAATACAGGTTTAAGTAACTTAATTGAAATATGCCTTACTTTATTCACTCTGGGCTATTTAACTTTAGTACTTTCAATAAGCACTGCCTATGAACAATACCACTGCAGAAGGTCAGCATAATACATGAAAAAACGTATTTTTCTGATCAGTAGAGTTTTCCATCTGGATTTATATTTCAGTTACCAGTGCCACCCTGACAGTTACTACTGACTGCTTAAACAGGCTGCGGACTTTCAGCAGTGCATAAAGGAATTCTGCCCAATAGGAGAAGTAACTTATGGCACCCCTGGAACCAGTTTTCCACAGCCTTTCAGGTTTAAGTTACAGAACGGCTCATGTCAAGCTCCGGGTGCTTTGGGTGGATTGGAAAGTAACCTGGATTTCAACTTTGAGACATCCCTTTGCTGTTAGGATGTTGCAAAACCATGCCAGACATTACTTTTCTTTAAATAGCTCTGAACACTTTTTCTTCCCAGTCATCAGGAGTTTCCAGCATACTTAACAGAAAGTAATTACTTAATTAGTGAAACTTTCCTGAGAGCCACACTGGAATCATTACCCCAACTTTACATGACACAGCAACACAGAGGGATCGTGGGACAGATCCTGAGAGATACCTGGATGCTGAGTAGGATTTGCCAAAGCCTGGAGATATTCAATTCTCGCTGAAAGCAATTAGGAGACTGGAAACAGTAGAGCAGCACTTTCTCCCAATGAAAGAACACCTTATTTAATTTCTGTCCTTATTTCCATTTCCCTAACCATCATCCCAAACAGTCTCTGTCTCTGTCAGACCTGCCAGCATTACCAGAGGAGGTGCTCCTCGGTGGATTTGTATGAAATGGCACTGCCCTTCCCCATCTATAGCTGTGCCACTCTGAAGCCTCACGTCTGTCTGAGCACAGACAGCTTTGCCCAGCAAACCTCTCCGTGGTGAGCGATGGAATTCCTGCGGGCCCTGCACCCATTGGGGATGCAGGAATCACAACTCCCACCCTGGACAATCAAGGGAAACCTGACTTGTTTGAGCTTACTGTGGCTTCCTAAGGCAATAGTCAATGTCAGCTTTTGCTCATCTCCTCAAGTGGAGGATCTAATCCTGTGCCAGCTCCTGAACTTGCTGAAGTTTGAGGGGAAATTCAGTTTAAAGCCAAGGAATCCATTAATTAGCTGTTATTTCTAATGGCTTCAGAAAATGAAACTTGTTTTAAAAGTGACAGTGGTGTGAGAAAATAATCTGCTTTGAGTAGCAGCTCCTCACCCTGCTGACAGCACTGGAATGTCAATGCCTGCATCCTTATGCTTCCACAGGCTCTCACACTCACACACTCGAATCACACGTGCACACACAAGGATTCTTTTCCATCGTGTGATATTCCAAGTGAAATCAGCAGAAAGCTGTTTAGGAAAAAGAGAAGTCCAAGGCACACGTGCAGCTCTACATGGAGCAGCACACAGAACTGCACAGAGGAAGACCTCAGTATTGTAAATCAAGTTTCCCTGAGCTGGATTCAGATTGTTTCAATGACAAAGCCTCTGAATAATGCTGCTGTCTTATTATCCTCATGGAAAGATGGACTGCCTGCTCAGTTTGTTCGGTTTTATCATCAGCCTCTCCGGGCAAAGCTCCATCTCATTTAGTGAGTCGCAAGGAATGAAGGTTTGAGTTTGGAGAAGAGCTGATTTCTTTAAAAAAAATCATTAAAAAAAGGAAGCTGGTGCTTGAGGCAGCAGTGCCTCTGATCCACTCATTAACACTTCTCTGCCGCTCCATGATGTGGGCATTAGGAGATGTCAGCACAGAGCCTACAGCCAGCTTGCTGCAATCGTATGTTCCACAGCGAGGGACAAGTGACAGAACTGTCACAGTGAAAACCTTGAAGGTGGGGAACAAGGAAGGAAAAGGAAGAGGAGACCCCCTGCCCCACCCTCTGAGTGTCCATGGGAGTCACACCACGGAACACTGTGAGACCGAGCCCCAGCCAGCATGGAGCTGGGCCCGTGGGCAGGGGGAAGCCCACCTGCCTGGCTACAGACACTTGTTCTGCCCACAACACCCCAGCTCTCTCTTCTCCATCGGGATCTGACTCCTGTCCTCCTGCTCCTTGTTCCAGGAAACCAGGGAAGCACAGCCAGACAAAGGGAAGAGCAGGTCCTGCCTGGCCCTAATGCTGCCTCTCTCCTCAGGGACGCTGCCCTGAAGCCCAGGACTACTGAGCCACAAGTGGCCCCTTCCAGGTGATGGATGTCCAAGCCTCATGTGCAGGACAGAAAGGCAGGAACTGAGGGACAGCAAAACCAGAAGGAAGGATCAGTGCTCTGCAGTAGGTTCCGTGCAACAGCGCGTGAGCTTGGAACTCAGCAGGGCTGTAGCAAAGAGGCCTAAGGTTCCCTTTCTTTTGAAGTAACAATATAGTATCCACGGGAGGAAACACAGAGGGCAGAAACATTTGAAGAACTATGGTTTTATAAGGCTGAAAATTGATAATATAGAACTATTCACTGGACTGCTTCATGTAGGAATTTTAACTTAGGAAGGTGGTTTATGAATCAAGGCTAGGTGTTTTAAAATAAGATTACCAGGAGCTTGCTTCTTACTGATTTGCAATGTTCCTTTTCCACAGGGAGGCTCATCATATGAAACAAAGTGGAGGTAAGGTGATAAACAGGAAGCTCCCTGGATTTCTGTTGGGCCTGTGCTGTGGAGAATGAGAACAAGCAAGGCTTTTTGTTCTCACCTCAGGAAGCCCAGACTGTGAGAGTGCAGGTGGAGACTGAGATTTCCTGCCCTTGGACAGCCAGGGGCCCGATGGACCCCCCCAGGTCACAAGGGCTACAGCAGGGTCAGGAGAAAAGGCCACTTCCTCTCTGCCCCACATTCCACAAGCCCCAGACAAGAAGAGATAGCCAGACCAGGGAAGCAATCTCCATTTCCCAAGTCCTGCACGCTGTCTTTGAGCCGGATGAATAATAAACTTCCCCGCTCCCCCAGAAAGGAATGGCAGGAGGCAAGTAACCAACACTGCTGCTGCTGGGGTGAGGATAGAGAGCGCACTCAGACAAAGAGATGGATATGTGCAGGGATTATGAGAAAAAATAGGGATTTCCAACCCGAGAGCCCATAATGGACTACAAATACCAATTTTCCTGAGAGCAGTTTTAAAGTGGTCCGTCCTTGATTTGAGGGTAACATCTGCACACCATTAAGGCCACCCCATTCCCAGTAACAGCACCGTGCTGGAGCTGTTTCTGTGCGTGTGACTCAGACAGGCAAGGCCGTGCCCAGTGGAGCCCCAGCGCTGGAGCTGCTCTCCCCAGCCCTTTCCTGCCTGTCACAAGCCCCCCCAGAGCTGCCTCCCCATCACTTCACCGGTTTCCTGCAGGATCTGTGTTTCCCACCGGTGGCTCAGGGTGCAGGGGCTGTTCCCAGGGTCTGTACTCACCACTTTGCAGCAGAGGGGCCAGAACCACCAGAGCAGGCCGAGCGCCACCAGCAGCAAGAGCACGAGGACGGCAACGAGCGCTGCCACGCCGCTGGACTGCGGAGACAGCAGGGACAGCGTCAGTGCTGCCCCACCCGCTCGCCCCACCAGCCAGCAATAGCTCTGCTCAGCTCAGGGCCTTCCTTCTGATGTGAGACTCGGACAGCTGACAGCCCTGAGATGGCCCGAGGCCCAGCTTGAGGAAAAGAGTCCCCTGCCTGCTGGGGAAGGAGCCCTCAGACACCGACCGGGGAAGGCTCATCCTAAGCCTGTGGATAACACTGAGGTGCCCTTCTCCTCCACGAGGACCCAGGTCTCACACATGGACTGGGGAGCACGCAGGGAGGTTTTAGGGTGTCTCTACAAACAGTACACCTGTGAGGCTTTGATGCTGATCGCCCAGACTCCTGCACAGACTGTGGCACACTCACTCCCTGCAGCCATGCTGTGGGAACCTGAAACTGAAGGAGGGAGTGCTCCTGCTTCCAGCAACACTTGAACTACAGAACTGAGCAGCCCACCTCCCACACCTCCAACCCACTTCCTGGGGGTGTCTTTATTCCTAGGCTTTAGGCTTTTAGAACAACACTGACAGAAACACAAGAGCATCTCTAGGAAAATAAAAGTTATTCAGACTTCAGCTGGGAAAAAAAGGAAAAGGAGAGACCCAGAGGACCACTGAGACTGGAATACTGTGCGAGCAGTCCTGACTCAGAGGTGCTCCACTGCACACAGGGGTGGAACAGAGCCGGATCCCAGGTGCAGTGAGGCACACAGGTACAGTGGTGCCTGGGTGCCTAATGCCGTGTGATTTTGTTTGTTTTCACTGCAGTAACGTGTGTTTGTTGGGAGGCTGTAACTTGTAACTCATCTCCCAGTCAGCCTTCAGCTGCTCAGCTCCCAGAATTAGTGAGCAGTTCTAGCAGTGACCCATTTCTTGAGTTGCCCATCTGCTACTATGGAAACAGCAGTTCTTGTGTGGAGCTGCCTTTGCTGCAGCACAGGCCAAGAGCAGAAACCATAAAGAGACAAAAAAGGCAAGGCTGCTGAGAAGCTCCTCCTGCTGCTGTGCACATCTGTAGCTCTCTGCTTCCTGCCAGGACAGGCTGTGAGCACAGAGCAGCAGAGCTGCCATGCAGCTCGGTGGGAAGGCCGTGCCCAGCACCTCGCTCCGAGCTGCTTTGTGTCGGGGCTTTTCTGTTCCTCCCTGGGCACTCCTGCAGCTCTTACAGGGGCACCATGTGCTGCCTTCTCTGCAAGGGCTGAGGTGCAGCCGGCTGCAGCTGGGCTGCAGCAGCTCCTGTGCTGCCAGCCCTCAGCCACCCTGCCTGGGCACACGGCTGGCATGCTGCCGACTGACAGAGGCCCTGAAACACAGAACCGTGATTTGGGCTCTGGGTATTCCTTCGGCTCCCAGGTCAGTCAGGCCTCCCTCCTCAAACTGCAGGGCTGCACTGGATCTCTGATCTCTACAGCTGCACAAATGGTGAGGTTATAAATGAATAGAATAAAAATGTCATTTTTTCCCTTGTCGGTTACAGATCTGTGAGCAAAGAAATCCTGTTGGGAGCCATGCATGGTGATGGGCAAAAGAGATTCTCTCTGTGCTCCACGCCCAATGGAAAAGCTGCTCTCCAGTTTCACGTGAGGTAAGACACATTTAAAGGCCCACGTGCACAGCACATGCTCAACACCGTGGGCTCATGTCTCCCTCCACAAATTCCACAAATTCCAGCTGTCCTGTGTAATTCAAAAGGAATTAAAGGACAGCAAGAATGTGAGAGTAGAACATATATGTGTTAAGTCAGAACAGTCACTGGCTACACAAGTGTGTGGTCTCTCCCAGAAGCAGTTTTTATCTCTTCTATAACCTGTGATCAGACTTAGCAGGATGTTCACACTGCCTGACTCCCAGGTGTAAGTGGGACACTCTGGCCTCTGCTTGGACAGGCTGTCTCCCCGGATGAGCAAGAGCTGAGAGCCCACACTCCTCACTCGGGCTGCGGGGTTACACAGCATTAGCACCTCTGCAGGCCTGTAACCTCTCTCCACACACAAGCTCAAGGGCCAAGCTTGTGCCCCTCTGCTCCCTCCAGTCCTACTCAGGGAAGAGCCGTGCCGGAATGGCACCCAGCTGACTGTCACGCCTGTCCCAGTACTTGGAAAGACTCAGCTTGGCAAAGCAAAGTGGAAGCAGAGGCTCTGTGCTCTGAGGTCCTGCAATGGCAAAGTCCACAGAGAAACGGGGTGCGGGGATTTTACAAGGAGTGACGGAAGTCGTTCACTTACGCACTCCGAAGCAGTGATGGTTAGCGAGCTGGACATGAAAGACTGGCCTTCATTCAAACTCACCAAAACCTCCAGGGTTCTGCAAAGAGACAAAGAGGAAACATGAGCAGCCACGGCAGAGCCAAGAAAGGCTCATACCTGCTGTGCAGGCACTTGTACAAGCTACAGCCTCTGCTCCACAGGGAGTATCCTCAGAGGGGAAATGGAAGCCTGTGCTTATTCCTATTTGGGAATAAGTTTCGTCTCCTTGACAAAGAGCCGTGCAAGTAGAGAAGACCCCTTCCCCATTCCACTCCCAGAAGTTTTCCATAAAATAAATTGAAGTTCAGCTGTAAAAGTAGCATTGTTTTGTCTGTTCCATAACCATCTCCTTAGTCACACACAGAAATTATGGTTAAAGATGTCGGATAATTATAAATGGTCAGGACTTGCTATAAATAGCCCCGAACACTGCATACAAATAGTATGTGGTTTACATTTTACAAATTAACCCTACAAGAAAACAACACATGGTAGATGTTAAACAGAATAAGACTCCTCAGCTTCTCTGGCTTGGATTCCCAGGATTCAGACAGTTTATGTTATGCATAGATGTAATTAAATAAAAATGTAGATATCCATGCACTGAAATGATTAATCATTTACACCGTTCTTACATGTCATGAGTTTCTATTCTGGCACAAACACTGTAGTCAATATGGAGTTCAAAGCTATTTTAGCTAATTTGGCTCATTTCTTCTTCAGTTTCAGCAAAAATGAAGTGAGTTGCTTCCACTAAACTCATTTTTACATGATCTCTGTTCTGAATAATTGATCCAACAAAAAGAATAACTCTAATTTCCTTCTAATTGGAATTCACTGGAATAAGTGAATCAGAACCAATAAAAAACCCAGAACTATTTGATTCCCTTGCAGAGCAATAAATCAAACCACAGTTAAACTCTGGTCAATGATGACTTTTTCAAAGATGTGATGCTTTTTATTATTTTAAATTCCAATTATTTGTTTTGGCATTGTAATGAGGAATGCTGGGGGAAATTGCAGCATGAGGATTCTGCTCAGGTTTGGCCAAACACTCCTGGAACTGCAGGGCAGGAGGGTTTCCTGCCTCCCCCGGGGGAGAGGAGGACCCCCCAGGCTGAGCTGCTCACACACTCCTGCAGCTGCCCCGCCAGCCCTGTGTGCCCTGGCAGCCCTCTGAGTCCTGCCTGGAATGCCACTAGTGAGGAATGAGGCTGTTTTGGTAGATGGTCTTTGCTAGCAGATGGAGCAAAACAGGGACACGAAACACACCTGGATAAAACACATAAGCCACACTAAAGCAAAGGATCATTCCCTGGCATCCTGGTGACCTTGGCATGTTCTTGAGCTCACTGGGCTGTATGAAACATTCTGTAAAACAGCAAAGATCTCCCAGCGGCCTGGAGCCCATTGCACACCTCACTGTTTGCAACACGGCAGCCGTTCCTAGCTGTACTAGGTACCAGCCGGGATTGCATTTCCCAGCCCACGCCGTGCCCGCAGCTCTGCAGCCCCACTCCTGCTGTCAGCAGGCTGACAGATCCCAGGGAGCAGGCTCAGTGAGCAATCAGCTCCAGCACGGACACGCTGCGGGAGGGCAGCCCTGCCCTACCCACTCCCACCCTGATACACTGCTGCAGGGATGAGCCACTGGAGATGTCACTGGAGCTGATCATAGCCGCTCCGTTCTGGAAGCCACAGAGTGAACTCACACAGATAATTACCTCATCTTCAAAAGGATGAACCTGTCAACACGCTAAAGCACTCCTTCCCTGAGACTGTCATGGCTGTTGGGGATACTCAGTACGTCCTTTCATTTCCTGAGCAGCCACCTGTTTGCTGGGCTGCGGGTACTTGTGATTCATACAAACACTGCCCCTTAAACTGGGAGTCCCAGAAAGAGGCGTCCTGTTTCTGCTGCTCCTTCCCACACGGCTCAGAGACAGACACGTACACAAACACATCCTGGTGTTTACCAGCAACCGGCCACGTGTGCGAGGCTTTCAGCTCGGCATTCTGCTGAAACTGAAAATATTCTGAGATGAAAATGACAAGCAGTAGCCATCCCATTTCTCAGCCCCTGCATTTCCCACTGGTGCCGAGTCCCTCCAGTGGAGCTCAGAACAGCCCAGTCAAGAGAACATTCCTGTCCCTGCAGCCAGGGACACAGCCCTTGGGCACAGCCCCGGCTCACCAGAGAAGGGTGAGGCTGTACTAGTTTTGTCCCAGCACAGATCCCAGCTGAGGGCTGAGCTCTGGAAAGCTGCCACAGAGTGGGATATGTCCTCAGGGTCCCTTCAAATGAACCCCCTCTAGAGTCGGGCAGTGTTGTTGCCGCAGCCCCCCAGGGCCATCCCGCAGGCCAGGCTCCAAGGAAAGGCAGCGGAGCCCTGCTCACGCCTCCTCACAAGCCCGGCAGTGCCCACAGACAGCGGCTTTCCAGGGCTTTGAGGCAGGGTGCTCATTCCCATCCCTACTGCACAAACCCTACTGCTCTGCCTCTGCCTCAGCCCTAACGTGTGAACCTTCCTGGCAGTCTGTACTTCAAACCCGCCTCACTGCACTAGGAAAAACTGCCTTCCATTTACAGTTCATGGCCCTTCCTCCACGTGGAAGGGATTTTCCTATCCTCTGTCTGTGCAATATCGCTTTTTGGATAGGAACCAATCCTGGAAAACCTAAGTCTGCAAAGAGCTTTTTAAAAACGTTCTGATTTCTGACAAAGGTAACCACAAGACTCTTGGAACTTGAAGCTGACTCGGACCTGGCCCACTGCCCATCCTAATACACAATTTACCCCAAAATGTAACTTGAGCAGACCGAACAGTTGCAATTCCTTCCCTCATGCCCACTGCTGGTTTATTGTGACAGCAGAGGGATGTGGCCCGGTGCCATATGTCCCTGCAACTCTGGTCTAAAGACTCCCATTCCCTGTGAAATACAGCTGACATTTCCATCCACGGTAACCTACTTGCAAAGTATTCATTTGCTCCTTACTTTATGGGAAGCTACTAAAAGACTGCCATTTTATGACCCATTAAAAAAGATGAAAAAATTAAATACAATTGTGAAAGACATTTGCTGTAAGTAATAAATAATTTACCTCCAATTTTCACGCACTGAAAATTAAACTGGCAACTGCTCAAAAAGTTACTAAAATTACGGTGACAAAGGTACTTCAGAATCAAATGCCTGCACTAAAATAGCAAAAATGCTGTACATAAGAGGAAGGCAAAAAATAGGTCTGTGTTTCCAACTCCGCCTTCATGAAATAATGGATAGCTTTGTAATACGGGCTCCATTTGACCAACCTCACTCTGAAGTCTTTGGGGACTGCTTGCTGGGGCACAATTAACATTTACCCCTCCATTCTCCCTGACCCAGTGATTCCCTGGGCTCTGCTAACAAACCCTCCTGGACCACAAAGATGACTCTGCATCCAGGGACTCATCCCTGCCCCAGGAGGAGGCAACACACACAGGAAGGGATTTCCAGCCCAGGCTTCTGGGTCTGTTGCTCTTCACAGACAGCAGCCCCAGCTGCACAAGGACAGGGCCAGCTCTCCTGGAGCAGGGTTCCAGCCCTGCCTGTCCTGTTTGGTGCAGTGCCACTATGCCACAGGCCAGCTGTGCCCAGGGAGCACCGGCACCATTCACTCAGTGGGAGCTGTGCTGGGGGCAGGACATGGCCCACAGTTAGGAGAAGTGGTCAGAGGTGTTTTCCTCCCACCAGCCATACAGGCATAAAAAGGAGCACTGTGTATTTTCCTGAAGACAGCAAGACCCACTCATCCTGGAATTCATTATGGTGTTTGGGGATTCTGGTAAAGAATTAGTACAAACTCATCCCCCTGCCCTTCTTGGTGTAGCTTAGCACTGATATAAATTCAGATGATGGTTCTTTAGGACTCCCTCTTGTTACCTCAGAACCCTCTAGCTTTTCCAGCCCCATGTCCACATGTCTGGGCTTGACTTTCCACGGAGCAAGACACAAACTTTCACTGCTGGGAACTCCTAGGGAATGTGAGAGAACTGGAGGCCAGCGAGGAGCTAGCTCTGATCTTGTGGAATCACAGGAACCTGCAGTAGCAGGGTATGAAACGTCACTATTCTGTTAAAGTAGACCATGAATTCAGCTGGGGATCCTATGGCCACTGCATGATGTGCAGCACTTAGTTCTGCTCACGCAGTCCTCGCTAATGCTCTGGGAACACTGCGTGCCCTAGGAGGGACATGAAGGACTGCGCCAGAAATTACTACTGATCTTAACACCACATCCATATGGCTGAGGGGCCTGTTAGCCTGTACAATTCATTGAGGATGTTTCCATCTGTGAATAGGTCCCATTATACCCTAATTGTGTCAGACTAAATGTATTTCTAAAATATTTGCAGAAGTTAATATTTATGACAGACATTAAGCCTACTCCAGCCCTATTTCTGGCTTCCCCTCCACCTGAGTTGATTGATTTCTCTGGCTTTTCTGGAGGGGGGAGGTTGTCCCATGTGGGTACCAGACACATGAGAACTATGTCCCATGGGAGCACCAGACACTGGGAACCACACTGTCTTTTATTTTTGCGGGAACAAAATGTTGTGTAGGGAAATAAAAGACAATGCCTACATTAAAGACTTGACCTCAGTGAGTTTGCAACAGGAAGAATGCGTGCAGGTGGGAGCAGTTCTGACCCCCCTGGCTGCCTGCCCAGGTCTGCAGGGGAAGCCCAGCTGTTTGCAATGAAGGGTAATGCCAATATCCTGCCCAGGTCTGGACTGGCCATGGGCACAGCAGCAATCTGGGGGGGTATTGCCTTCACCTGAGCACAGGGGCTCTGCAACGGTGAACACCACAGTGCACAGGTGAAAACAGCCCGAGCTGGAGCTGGCATCCTACCAATTGCTGAGCAGCACCAAGTCAAAAGGGAGAAGCACAGGGGCCTCCCGTTTGGCTAGTGCTGGGAATGGCTGCATTTCCCACATCAGAGAGCTGTTGGCAAGGCTGGAAGAGGACTGGGCAGCTGCGAGAGCCCAGAGTTCATCCCGGGGGCTGGGAACTCCTGCACCAGCAGCAGGCTGCTTGCTCTCCTCCATTCAGCGTGTCTCAAAGGACAGCTGGCTTCTGAGAGGTAACTGGGCTCTTTGTGCTTTTGCCTTCTCACACTAGTGACCACTGTCATGTGGAATGGGAAATATTTTAGTCAACAAGCTGCCTCTTAACTTGCCAATCTTATCGAATTCTCCTTTTCATTGGTCCCCTTGTCTCTGAACAATTTTTTTTTCCAAAGTGCTATGCAGACACCATGTAGGTTTCAGATTGAGGATGAGGCTTGGAAAATTGGTCCTTTAACCCACACTTGCATCCTGACACCAGCTGCCAGGCTCTCGAGTGGCTCAGCACAAGCACTGCCCCTTGTGTTAGTGACTAATTCAGCTCTGTGACCAAATGACACCCTTGTCTGCACTGCCACAAAGGCTGGGCTGAGGCTACTTAGTGAACAGCACTACAGAAAGAGCTCGGTGTCGCTTGCTAGTTAGAGAGAAAACAGAAATGCTGAACACAGCCACAGCATAATAATCCTTTCTTGAGTGACCCTGCAAGACATGTGAGACTGAGCTGCAGCTTGCAAACACTCTGTCTGCCTTTGCTGACAACAGCTTTTCTAAATTTTTACCTTTCTCAGCAGAAGAAAAAGTGACAAAAGTAGCAGTAGTAAAGGTACCCATAGTAAGCAACAGCTCTCCTCCCCCTGGTTTTCAGCCACTCACTTCCATGTTATCAGAAAACTGACTTAAGTTCCCCACACCTTTCTCAGCACTGGGTCAGACAGGCAAAGGGATGTTTTGCACAATTCCATGACCCTGACCAAGTTCTGGGCTTGTCTGACTAAGCAGGTGTGTGCACATGTGTGTGTACCTGTGTGCACTGGAAATCACAGGGATTTGTGTACTTCAGTATTTGTGGGTGGCTTCTGTGGGAGAACACCTGGGTGTTTGTCAGGGGCATCTTTCAAATGTGAATTTGGACTTTGTGGTAAGAGAGACTGCCCAGGTTGCTGCTGTTGTCTGTTTGTCCATCTGGTAGAACACGGTGAGACAAAGGGGAGGTGTAACCTGCAGGTGTGCCTGAGGTACCAGGTCACCTGGCAGTGCAGAGGGGTGCTGGGTGAGCACCCAGCGAGTTCCAGAGTCAGATGTGTGTCAGGGCAGTGGCACTGCTGGGTGAATCCAGCTGCGAGAGGTTTGGCTGGGCTGTTCTGCCAACACTGGGCCAGTGAGGTGTGACACTGGCTGCTAGGTCAGGTGTAATCATGGGCTTGTGGCCTGCCAGCTGTAGAGGCTTGCGCTGTTGGAGGGAGGTACCACTGTGCCATGCTAACATGAGGCACTGGCACTCGGCGTGGCAATGTCAGTGTGTCAGCCCCAGCAGTGGAGTGTGTCCTCTGAGAGCACTAATGGTGCCGGATCGGCTTGCATGCTATTCAGATATTTATTTTGTGTTTGCTTGAAGAATCAGGCCAATGTTTTTGAAAGCACATTTAACTATACCATATGCCTACTTAAATCATCCCTATCAAACAAGTTGTGGGTTGCTGCTCTGGTTCATTCTGTTCTGTTTTCCCTCCCTTCCCAATGTGTTTATGTGTATTTATCCAATTTGCTCTGTTCCTCGTGCCAAATGGCAGGTCTGAGATCCCAGCCAGGCAGGGGCAGCTGTGCTATTGTTGGTGTCTGACAAAACAGAGGTCATGGGCTGGGCCTGCAGCTCCAGCTCCAAGGACAGCTTGTGTGGGACATTATGGGGCAGTTACAGTGTAATCTGGGTTCATGTGCCCTCAGAACTAGGAATAAACCTTAACTTCCCCCTTGCTAACTTAGAACTTAAGTCTCACTTTCAAGACGTAATTCCTGGCAAATTAGCCTCTTGCAAAATATTCTGCTGTTTGTTTACTTCATTGCCATAACTCCTTCCTCTGCCTGGAAAACACCCAACTTTAAACAGCCCCACCACAAACAGCCAAGACCTGAAAAACCAGGCAACAGCCTCGGTGGAAGAAAGGGTCTCTCCTGCATGGAACTGATCCTAGCTGTTCTCTCTAATAAGACTGATGAGAGTTATGAGCTCTGCCAACCTAGGAAATAACTGCCCATAGAAAGGAGTAGGCTTTTGTCCTCCACGGGAGGACTCTTCCCTCCCTGGAAGATTGTTCCAAGTCCAGCCCAGCAGTTCCAGGCAGTGACACAGCAAGGCGTGATCATTCCTAGTGCCCGCTGTTCAGAAAGAGAGCAATCTGCAGGACTAGGGAATTCTAAACTCTGTGCTCCTTGGGTGGGCAAACACTTGATCCCCTTTTCCTGCTGCCTTTCAGCCCAGAAGGCAGGAGTCTCTAAGCTGTTGAGAAGGGTGTTCCTTGGAGGAGAGGAGGCACGATTCCCTGGAGCCACTCGGGGAGCGCGCAGCTGCCGCGAGGCTGCCTGGCTCCGGCTGCGGCACTGCCGTGCTGCTCGGCATGGAGAAGGGAGCGCGGGGGAAACAGCACATCTGTCACCCACACACGGCCACAGCCTCCACTCAGGGCAGCACCAGATGTGTTTATTCGGAGCATGTACTAACTAGCTACTTAATGGCTTAGAATTATTAGCCACAAGTTAATTAGGCAAACATATTCACCATCAGTCACCTTACAAAGCATCGCTTCTCCAACACTGCTTTTACTTCTTGAGTGCCTTTATCAAGCACAGGAAACAGGAGGGGAAAACTACCAATTCCATAAAGGAGCTGTAGCAAGAAATAAATGTGTGAAAGGGGTCCACGGGGTCTGAATGAATGCTGGAGTGCACAGGTAATGCCTTAGCTGAGTGCCTATCCGTGCTGCCAGCACAGTGGCACAGGGAAGGAAGCAGTGAGACATAAGAGGCTGCAGCTGATGGGGAAGAAAAGGGAAGTAACAGTGAAAAAATTTATTCCTTGGTATAGTTAAGTCAAATTTGCAAAGATTGGCTTCCCTGCTGCTGTGTGTACTGGGGATGTGCCTGGGGATGCAAGTGCTTGCTTGGCATCCTGCCTGCACGATGAATTTGGGACCGCCACTGCCCCAAGGGAATGGGCTCTGGCTCCCCAGGATGTGAGACACAAAAGCCATTGGTCAGCTCCTGGCTCCCAGGTCACAGGCAGCAGTGAATGGAGTCAGGGCAGAAGAGGATCTATCTTTGGGTACCGGGAACAACTGGGATCCCTGGTTAGGAGCCTGCCTGACAACCACTCTGTACAGCACTTTCCAGCTGGTCTCCAAAGGGACAGCTGTCTAGAAACCCAGTGAGGTCATCTGAAGGATGGAGCCCACAATCTTTTCACCTTCTCTGTATGTGTTTGCTTTCATGTGTCCATGCTCTTCCCCTTACATCTGGTGCTGGTATTAACAAAAATGGCACTTAGAAAATGGGAAGCAAGATGCAAGGTACTCCTGTTCCACTATCATGGAAGCGTGTTGCACCTAGAAATCCTAGAGCCCCTAGAGCTGAATGCAAGGCAAGTGATGGGTCACAGATTACCTTCTGCATTGCTGTGTGCTCTGCGCCAAGTGAGCTGCCCCAGACTCCATCAGCTCCTTGGAAACTGCAAGTAACCCAGGTTTTGGCAATACAGTAGTCATTTTCCTTCCTACCACCCAGCAAATAACTCCTATTGAATCTCTGCTCTTTAAGTGCCACCAGCTGTTTGTGTTGCACAGGATGTAGGAAGCGATAAATGGAAGCTCAAGACAGCAGGATTTGAATAGAGGGCAACTAAGGTCACTAATAGCAGCAGTGTGGACTGTCCCACCTTGGCATGCAAGCTGATCATCAAGTCGAGGTACCTGTGAGGAAAGTTTCACTTAGACTCAGGATTAGGCTGGGATTTTTCCTTTTTGGCTGTGTTCTTCCTTAAGCTTTTGAGCCCAAGGAGAAGGACACTGCATTCTTCTATCCTAGCAAAACTTGAGTTCAAGTGCAGGATGCACAAAGATGGAAGCCAGCCAGCACTGCAGCTGCATGAAAAAACAACGTTCTGTAGTTCCCTGAACTATTTTAAGAACAATGACAATTCCTCAGCCTGTTGGTTCAGTTTGAATAATCCGCTGCCTGGCCTACATCCATCCTTTCCTGCCTGGCTTAGAGGAGAGTCTGCACAAGACTAGATGTTTGCAGTAGGCACCATCAGAACCAAAATGTTCTGGTGGTATTCCAGTGAGAAATGAGAGCTCATATAGACTGAGATGAGTAGTAGTCACACAACTATTCAGTAGACGCATTTCAGTAAAGCAGTGTTTGGTTGTGCTAGTTTGATCTGTAGTTATAGTCACCCACTCACCTAATAAAAGCAAACTTCTAAGTGTTGAGGCAGTGCAAGAAATGTAGGTTTTCCCACTAGCGTTTCCATGTGAGGCACAGGGGGTTTCACCAAAGGCTCACCAGAGCAAAAGCCGTCTGGAGGCGAAGCCAAGCCTACAGACAGATTGTTCTCCACGCCAACTCACAGAGCTTAGGGCAGTGAGAGAGCAGAAGTGAAACTAGCAGGGAATGCAGACTTGTAAAATAGCACTGTTTTTCCTGTACTAGTGTTAGGCTAGTGATCACTAGTAGTCTCTTGAAAGAGTCAAGGGCTCTGATTGCCTTTGAGGCACAATGACAACAGAAAGATGTAAGGGAGAGGTCACAGCCACCTCTGGCTTGGTTTGATTCTCTCAAGCAGTGGCAGGACAACAAATCCAAGTCTGCGATAAAAAGGGGAACTGATTTTTCTCAAATATTCTGACACCTTAAAAACGTGACTTTGAAATGGGCAGTGCAGTAGAAGCAGAGTCCTAACCAGCTTGACTGTGTTGTTACACCTGCCATCACAGTGCATAGGTGATCTCTCAAAGCAATTCAGCCTGGGTTAGCCTCCTCACCTTCCTGCCAGGTGTGTGTGTACTTTCCCTTTCTGCTTTATTTCAAATTCGTAACGTGTTTTATAAGGCATGGGGTGCTTGTGTGAAAGTTGTGAATAGTTGTCAGCTGTTAGCTGATCAGGAGCCTTATAAGTGGGCTGGGTTTGTAAGCAGACGACGGAATTTTGCACTTTAGAAGCAGCATGACAAGAAGGGATTTGAAATGGCACAGGCAGCACAGTCATGTTGTCACC
The DNA here is from genome assembly GCA_034509185.1 of Euphonia xanthogaster. NCBI lineage: Eukaryota > Metazoa > Chordata > Aves > Passeriformes > Fringillidae > Euphonia > Euphonia xanthogaster. Next base: position 155,594 of record JAYDZK010000202.1, on the reverse strand, counting down.
CAACCTAAGGATGATGCATCCATCTGCTACGGGTACTGTGGAAAAGCGGACTGAAAAAAATGCTTGGTTTAATTTACAGCTGGCACTTGGGAAGCTCCAGACTCAATGCAGCCAACAGCTGGGAAGGAAGCAGAAACACACCATGGCTGAATTCCAGGAGAGTAGGGCTCACCAACCCAACATCCTGAATACTTGGGCCTTTTCTCTATTTTACACAGCTTAGTATTGCTCTGCTGTGAAAACTGCTAATTCAGCAGGCAACAAAAAGTTAGGAAAAGACAGAATGAAACCTTTTACATGAGTCTTGACTGTTCACCCAGAAACTAAGGTGCAGGTTTAAAAGCCACACAGCGAGCTAACTCAGACTGCTTGCATTCTCTTAAATCCACCCAAAAGAGCACTAGAAAAGAACAGAGCGGTTGTTGCTACATTAGTGACTAATATTAGCTCCACTACATGAGGAATAACTGGGAGAAATCCAGCACTAGTCTAGGCTGTGCCAATGGGAAGTCAAGAGTTCAAGTACGTACATTTCTTTCATAGCTGTCAGTCTTCTGCACAGTAAACTGCTCAGCTCTGGGGCAGAGCTCCAACTCCTTCAATAGTATGTCAGGGAACTGTGTTTCACATGGTAGCTTGGGAAAAGGGGTTTTCCTGTGAACCTGTAGAACTCCAACTGTTTTGTGCTGAGGTGCACTATCCACACTGCAGTTCCAGGGTGGCAGCTCTCTGGTTCAGTGCCACTCTACAGTGTAAGGAAAAATGCAGCATGTGCAACTAACTTCCAGAGCTTTAACCTACGCAGACATGTCACGCACTTCACACGCACTTGGCAGGACCGGCTGTTTATGTACCGTGGGACCAGGTGTGTGTGGAAAAGCCTTCTCAGCATCAGCTTTTGGGGAGCTTCATACTGGGATTGTATGTAATGCATGCTTCATACTGGGAGTGTGTGTGCTTTGCTACTGCTCTTTTGCTGTACGGTAACTGCCCTGAAATACCTGGCCTGGGGAGGAGGGGCTTGAACCCGACTGACTGACATTGTCCTGGTGACCAAATCGGTTCCCTTACAACCGTGGTGGCGCAGACTGGTTCTAGCTGAGCCAGGAGCTGCTGCGCTGCGGGAAGCAGGCCGCTCAGCAGGCACAGGGGGCTGACACCCTGCTGCACGTGGCACACGATGCATTTGTCACACAGCTGCGTGGAAAGCAGCATCAGGAAACAGATCGGTACTGAATCCCTCACCCTCCCTCTGCTCTGCGTGCAGCTCTGCTCCGTGCTTGCTCTCCCTGCCAGCCATGACATGCCCTCGGGAGGCAGACCCTCTGGCCCCAGCTGCCCCACTGGGGTCAAGCACTGAACGTTCTTCCTCCGTGGCTTTCCAGCTTCCCTCCCCCAGCCTGCTGTCCAACACACAAACCAGATGTGCTTCTGGAGCTTTGCTGTCCTTCTGACAGCACAACTGAGGCGTCTGATAGTTGCTCAAGTCAGAAATGTAGCTACAGACCAGTCATCTACACAGCATGCTTACCTCTTCAGCTCCTCAAGTGCCACAGATCAAGGCCAAGGCAGAGCTGCTGTGCTTCCCACTGGATTAGCATTAGCCTCATGCCTACTAAGTCTGTGGGAGTAACTACTTGACAAGCAGGGAGGAAGCCAAAAGACAAAGCCTTGGCCCTCCCACAGGACCCGAATCTGATGTGCAGTTTTCTGACTTCAGATTAGCTTAGGGTCTTCAGAAATGTGCACAATGAAGTCCAAGTGATCATAAGGCCCTGAGGCACCTTTGAGTTGGAGAGGAGGAGGGAAGGATTAGTTCTCCAAGGGCCAGAAGTAATGTGCAGCCCTGGCCGGTGACACTGAGAATAAGGCCGGAGCTGCAGTTTAGCCCCAGTGCTGGAGCTGTTAACTCATTGGATCAGGACGTGTGGAGCAGGGGTACGTGTCCTGACACCTAATTTTAATAATAGCTTGTAAGTGTCAGTGGTAATGTCATCCCTTTAACAGTGGGCCTGGAGATGATCTGGACGAGAGCATATTATGCCCTGTTAAAACAGCTAATCTGCATAGAACTCAGGACAAGCCAGATCTTTTCAGTATTTTATAAACTAGCTGAATATTCATTTTTAAGGCACTGTCCAAATGGGTTTGGTCACAGATGACGACTCCAAGTCCTCTCCAAAGCTGGCATATACACCAGGGAAATAAGACAAGAATGGGGGGGAAAATGCAGCAACAAACCACCCCCTGCAAATCAGCACAATACTGCCTTCAGCCAAACCCCTCCCAGTGAACGTCAGCTGTAATGGTGCCAAATTCCAGCAAAACATGGGCTGGCATTTGGTTCAGTACTTACTGGCCACTTTTGTACAGGATCGGTGCAGGGCAGAGCAAAAAATGAGATTCTACTTTTTTAGGCCTTTCATCTGAAAAACAAAAATCACATGAGCTTACTATGCTGTGCAGTTTAGGTGAGGAGCTGCCATGTGAATGTGCTGTGAGGCCCCTTTGTTCCCATGCTCCTTACTGGTCTGTCCTGGCTGAAACTGGCAGCAAGGCAGGCCCAAGGTAAGGAACACAGAGCTCCAGAGCTGGCTGTAAATGCCAGGTGAGCCCAATGCTTATTGGAGCTACTCGAGTCAGCTCATGCTCTTCCAGAGAGAACACTTCCTAGAATCAATACCATCTTTGTGGAGAATGAGAAAGCTATTAGTAGTTTCCTGGTAGTTGGAAGATGGTTTGTTTCTAGTTGGCTCCATCCCTGTGCGTTGCACTGCAGGACTGTTTCATTAGCTGTGACTTGAGTGTTTTTCTCCAGTGTTTCTTCTGCTTTTGAGTCTGTGTGATTTGCAAACCTCTTACACTTACAAAGCACCTATCTGTAGAGCACATGAAGCCCTTATTTGTAGAGCCTTGTGTCCAGTACAGCACTTGTGTTCTGCAGATGTGAGATGGGGATGATGGAGCTTTTTCACCTTGCGCGTTCGGTAAGCTGTGGAAAATTCAGCTCCTGTGTGCAGAACCATCAGCCCAAACTTCCCCAAGGCAGGACTGATGATTTCTGTGCAAGGACTATTTCCTGACTGTGGGGTGAGAGCAGATAACTGATCTGCCAGATCAACTTGGAGATGCCCTGTCCTGCATTTCAGGAACAGGCAGACAGACAAGCAGTTCAGGGGCAGCTGAAGGAGGAGCTGTTGGCATAAATGAGCTTTTCATATGTGCTATAATCTGCACTGACTGCTTGGCCTAGATTTGGGGCTAGTTGTGAGGTGGGGAAGAGGGATTAGCACATTGCCATATGTTTTTGTCTTAATGGTATGTTTCATAGATTATTTTTCTATCCCACGGCTCCATTTGGCAGGTTTCCTTTCTAGCATTTGGTAATGGTTCTTTATAAATGCAGAACGAGAAAGATGCCAAATGCATCCTTTAAAAGCAGGGGAACTGACACAGTAAGGGTGTGCTCAGAGGCTGGTCCCAAGGAGAGCCCAGGCTCTCAGTGAGGGCACCTCCAACACCAGCAGATCCTTGCCCGAGTGCCCTCACATACTGAGGGCTCTGCAGAGGGACTGACTGCCAGTCTCCTGTAGAGGAGACTGCAATGACAAGGGGATGGTTGTCCTTCTCTTGGGACCATCTCTTTCCTCCTGCTACTGCTCCAAGCGCCCTCCCTGCCTTCCTGTTCATGCTGGCTCCAGTGGCCCCCTTTAGGCTTCCTCTGAAGCAGGCAGTCAGAATCCAGCAGAGAGCTGGAGACAATGACCTCGTGTACTGTGGGAAGGACCATTTGAAGTGTCCCAATTGACATGTCCCTGCTTTCTTCCTGTGCTACTCCCCAGCAGCTCCCGGTTGTCCATTGCTGAAGACGTGGACCGGGGGGATGTAGCAGGCCCTGGCAAGACCCCACAGAGCAGATTGTGTTTTTATAATCAGTACATCACTGTGCCATTCCCCTACCCTCATGTGCTTCAGCACACCCCTTTCTGAAGCCAAGAAAAAACAAGCAGCCCAGAGCTGTAGTTGGCAATTCTCACATCAGATGGTAGCAAGTGTTTGTGGGCAATGGGAAGCAGAGGTGACAATTGTAATGGAAACTGAAGGGAAATTTATACAAGCGGAATTGACTTACACAGGCTGCCTGCATCCAGAACTACTGGGTTACCCTGTTATTCTGCCAAATTATTGTAGGTATTTAAGAGGCAGGAGAAACCGGCAGCCCACTCCAGTATATACAATATCCATGGTAAGGAAGAAACTGCACTGGGAACACAAATTCAGTTGTGTAGAAATTTAAGACACGCTAATACAGAAATCAGATAGTAGGCAGGGAAAAATTCAGTTGTAGTTTTTCCTTCAATTTCTTTTTTGGTTTTTTTTCCAGTCTAGCTGGCTTCGATGGAATTCTGTTTAGAGCTGAAAGTTGGATGAACTTAGCCTAGCCATCCATTTGAGCTTCTGGATAGAAAAAGCAAACTCAGATACAAGCTAGAGGGAAGTGCCCGTACAAGGTGTCACGGTCACCATCTGAAACAGAATTGCTTTGTGCTATGGCTGCAGTCAGCCCTGATGCTGGGCAGACAGAGCTCGTGGACCATGACAAAATACACCACTCTTCTGACCTGGCCTTTCTCTATGCTGTTGCAGGAGGAGGACTGATGTGCCCCTGAAAACCACAGCCCACCTGGTACGCCAGCCAGGACCGGCAGAGACCTTGCAAAAAACAAGGTAAGTGCCTCTGGGAATGGCAACGAGATGTCTTGGCCAGGATTCACTGCAGAAAGGGACCTCAGTCAGTACACTGCAGCCACGGGTTGGTTCATCAGCAAACATCTGCTTGCCCAGAGGTCATGAGCCAAACACTTCTCACCATGCTAATGCCCAGAGTGAGGGGGCTGTCAACACTGCTCACAGCTAAAGGCACCGGGTAGCAAACTGAAACCACTGAGCAGAGTGTGAAACAACTTTCCTCCCTTTACTAATGCTCTGAGCTTTGCTGCTCTCCTCCTCTTGGCTATTTTTCTCTTTGAGTTGTCATGAGCTGAGGTAACTGCAGGACTGCACAGGCAGGAGATGGCAAATGTCCGCACTTACGGATTGTCGTTCCGTTCACGTGATAGGTGCAAGTCACGCTGTCGGTTCTCCCACCGAGGGTTAAGCCGCTCCCTCTGAGAACAACTTGAAACTCCTCTGGAGGGGAAAGCAAACACACAAAATCACCAAACTGCAGCGCACTGCAGTAAGCTACACTTAAACCAGGCCAACTTCACTTAGTCCGCAGTAAACAAAAGCACACCATAGTCATGCTTCCAGCTTAGTGAGATCCCCTTTTTCCTGAACCCTTGTACTGAATTCGCCTTATAAATCGGCAAAGGCAAGATTTGTTCCCAAATCTTTATTGAGACAGCCCTCTGAAAGTGGAAGCGGATTCAGGCTATCAGCGTGATCCGGGGCTCAGCTGCACAGTAAGACCCAGTTTCTCAGTGAATGAGAAATGAGGAATAGGGCACTCAGAAGGACAAGACTCCCCAAACCCAGATCAGGCTCACTTCAAGTACCAGATGAAGAAAACATTTCTCCTTAGTACTATTTCTCTGCAAGGTGCCTAACGGCCGCGCTATCTGTGAGCTGTGCAGAGGAGGAGTGAAAAGAGTTTTTTTACCAGGGCCACTGACTTCATCCAGAGCATCCGCATTTTCACAAAAATATCCAAGTAACGTTTTGCAGCTACCTTATTTTGATTGATCTCCAACTATGCATAGATTTTGAAGCTTAGAAAGAAGACAAAGCCTTAAAATTCTGTGCAATTCTTCTATGTCATTAATCTATTTCTCTTGCTGCCCAAAAATGCAGTCACGGGCTTTGCTCTTACACTCCACAGATATTAGGGCAGAGCTGAGACAAGTGCAGAGCAGACTCAGCAGAGAGGGGCAGGTAAATCCTCTTCAACTTCCATGTGCATTACCCAAGCTAGGGAAGCAGGCCCTGGTGGTCAGCTCCTCTGAGGAGAATAAGAAGGCAAGAGAAATCTCATGTTTCTTTAACTTCTTGAGGACTGAAATTAGAGCTGCTTTATTCTAGAGACACACAGTTTTCCTTTGGATAAAACAGGGGGAAACCACAGTCCTATGATAATTGTGTAGTATATTAAAATTATACAACCTTACCTCCTACGCAGACACTGGATGGCTCCAAATATAAAATCTCAGTGCATGATTGTTTCAAAACCTGTTGCAAAGGAGGAAGTAGTCACAAATAGGTTTCATAGCACTACTTCAATGAGCAATCTTAGTTTAAAACAAATGCTTTTCCCCAGAACACACATACAGCTACAGGTTTGGTTTGCTAAGTCCAACTTTGTAGGACATTGCCTGGAGCGTGAGCAGTTCCTGCACACCTGCACAGTCAAGTCTAGGAGTTCCTAAGGCTTGGATCAGTTTCTTAAGCCCTAAAGAGCCTTTGAAATATAATGATGTACAGATCCCTATCCTGATTTTCCGTGAACCCCAAACCTAATGTTTAAGCCAAAAATGAATCACAAGGAGCCTGATCCAAAACCTCATCCAGTGAAAAGCAGTGTTCCAACAATGAAGCCTGCTCCAGCCAAGTGCAGGTTACTGCGAGTGCTGGCACCTTGCCCAGCGTGGAGAGGCACAGTGACAGCGGTGTTCCTGACTGCGCTGCCTGCCCTTGGACAGGGATCTCACTCCAGCTCTCCCTGTTGTACATGGGATTTTTAGCAGACATTTGTAAACATTCCATGGCATCAGTTCAGCTCCCGGCAATCACGTGCACAGCGGAGAGTCCTGTTACTGTCCCCTCTCTAGCTCCACTTGCCAGGTGTGTGCCTGCTGCTGAGCTGCCCTGGCTTCCCAGGCATGTCCCTCTGCCTCACTCTTAACTCCTGCCTTCCTCTCAGTAGGACTCCTTACACTCTGTGATGTTTCCCAGTGGTTTGTGTTGCTACATTCCCAGGCCCAGCAGAATCAGTCCTGCAGGCACTGCTCTGACAAGAAGCAAGCCAAGCTCCAAGAAAGAGAGCGTCTTGCCTCACTGAACACTTCCTGAATTGCCTCTCCCCCCACAAACTGTTGTGCACAAATTCATCTTTTAGTGCTTTAAAACCCATGTTAAATATTAAGTGGTATTTTAAACAATAGAGACGCCGCAGGCACGTGCATTTGGATGAGACACAGAGATCTTAGGAAAGAATGTAGCCCGGAGTTCAGTGTAAGCCAAGCAGTTCATATTAGCTGAGGATCTTGCTTCCAAAAAAGGGCTTCAGCCTCTTGATTCCCGTTGCAGTGTGGAGACAAGTTATCTGTGGCTTGTTTGGGGGCTGGGGAATATTTTGTATAGCATTTTATTCTTTGCTGTAAAAGCATGTTCAGTTGTTTTCACTCAAGAGTCAGATAAATAGCTCAAGTGAAGCTGAGACTGGGGGCCAGCTTTATGTGAAGCTCAGATTTCAGTAATTTTGTTTTTAGAGGGAGAACCTTCCAACCCCTGTCCTGGCCCTATTTGCCCAGTGTCTGAGGAAGGGTCAATGGCCTGGAGGCTGGGGAGAAGGGAAGACAGTGTGGGATAGGACCTGAACTTCCCTTGCAAACCAGTAGTTCTCTGGTTTCATTACATCCCAGGGTGAATTTTCTAACACTGTGCTTCCAAATGCAATATAAATCAGGAAAAAACCTACCTGAATATATTTAACTACCTTTGGATTTAAGAACAAACTGGGAGGGGCAGACAGGACACCTCCAATTGAGCTGAAATACGTTGTAGATAAAATGATCACAAATCATGAGCAAAAGCAAATTTCAATATGGGGGTCGGGATACACTGACTTCTTCCACGGAATCCATTTTCATGCATGCTCTTGGCTAAAGCAGAAAATACCAGATGTTAATACTGCTTCAACAATAATGTCTCGTAATTTTTATTACTGCTGTCCTTTGCTTAGCTTAAGCAAGCTGTACTGTTTAGAGACCATCTCTTTGCAAGGGTGGTGGCCTAATTCTACCATTTCCCCCAAAACAAAGCTTATACTGGGGTGAAAAAACCTCTGAGACTACTCAAATTTGGGTTTGTAAGCGTCAGGTTGTTTTCTATCCTTCAAAAAGCCTCTTGATAGTCCACACTTGGGGGGGGAAAAAAAGGATAATGGTAGAGAAATGTGCCTTGTCCCCAGAAGCCCCTCCCCTCAATGATCAAGGTAGCTTAAAAAGCAGACATGGAACCTCGTCAAGGACTAAGTGGATTCAGGTGGAGCCCACCAGAAGCACATGGATATGGTTCTTTGCTTAACCTCTGCTGACACTCCCTCTAAGCAACGTTGAAAAGCTGCTCAGAACAGAGTTTCCCCAGAGCTCAACAGAAGCCATCACACTCCCTGCAGGGTCCAAGCCCGTGAGCTGTCCTGAGCACCAGCCCTGTGTAGGGTTTGGCTCACAGGGATTCTGCCATCACCGTGGGAAGCTGAGGATAATTTCAATACAGCAAATGCTGCATGTGCTTTGATGTGTGGGGGAAATGAACACGTTTGCACGTCTTAGGAGGAGGTACAGAAACCTGTCACCTTTCATTGCTCCCACTCACTCTTTTCTACCTGTTTCCATCTTATTTCCCTTCCACGCAAGCTATTCCTTCCAGCCAGGACAGTGCACTCCAGCACTCCAATAGAAAGTGGTTTTTTCCCTTGGGGAGAAATGATGTGAAGCCATCTTACGCATTTTCCTTATGATCCATGTGCATTATTTAACATGCCTTCACACCCCTGTCCTTTAGAATTTAAAACCAACTTTAAACTATCCTGATGTGGAAACCTGGGCTGCAAAGTCAGCAACACCAAAACAAACTCCACAATAATCTACACAATGCTCCCTCTTTTCCAGCTCAGGATAATCCAAGACACTGCAAATTCATTACTTAGAAACCTACTGCCCACAAAAGAAGTTGAAATAGTAACTCTATAAGGCTATCCTTGGATAGGATAGTTAAGCACTCTGCTGACATAAATTCAAAAGAGACAAATTGCCTTATTTTAACAGCATGCAAGGAGAGATTCTTAGAATTGATGTCATCCACTTTGTCTCCAGAGCTCCACACCAAATATAGGACTCTGCTCCCAGGCTCACAAAGGCTTTTCTCTCATTCCCTGCCCTGCCCTTCCTCCCAGTGCTGGCTTTACCAGAGAGAACCAATTCCCCACAACCCCAAGTGCAAAATAGAGCAGAAACCTGTGAGCTTTTGTCCTGCTGTCTTGCAGCTTCAGCAGTGGAGAGCTCTGGTAAGACTAGAGGGTGTTCATTGCCTCCTGAGGCGACCTGTGCAGTGCAGGAATGGTGCCAGCTGGAACCAGAGTCTACCAGGTAAAGTGGCCACAGCTGTGAGCTCGTTAACAAAGGCGTGGCTGCTGGGACAAGAGAAGGCACTGCAGGTCTGTTCTCAGGCAGCCAGTCTCTTGGACTGTACGAAAATGAGACATGGAATCCATGCCCCAAACATCCGCTTGCTGTTGCAACAGCAACACAACAGACTGCTGAGGAAATGATTCTGTAGCTTCTCCACGGTCAGGACTTGTTACGTTGCTGCCACACGGCAGCAGCAGCAACCAAGGATCTTATGTTTTAAACCCTGGTATCTTTTAGGGCCGGTTCTTAGAGCAGCCAGCACAAGAACCAGTAGCACAAATGCAGCCTGTGCTCCATGCTGACTCTGCTGCCGAGCACTGCTCCACAGGGATGGATGCATCCAGGGCAGTCTCCCTCCCACCCCTCCAGTGAAATCCCTCCTTGTGGCTCTTGAGTGGACCCTGTGCGGTTCCTATAGCATCTCTCAGTAAAGCAAGGTAATCATTTCAGAACACTGCTGAGAGCAGAAGTTACCAGAAGAGAGGCATCCAAGATAGGTGGGGGCACTCGCAGGCAAACTCACCCTCAATGCAAACTTGCTGGCACACCTCGGGTCCTACCTTCCCAAACAGGATTTTCTTTGCTGAAGGGGTCACCTGTCAGTCAGCTGCTGGGCTGCCCAGCTCCTCTGGGAACACCATGGCCATCCCAACTGTGGCTGTGGAGCTTTAAACCACCTGTCTCCAGGCTATTGCAGTGGCTTACAAGTAAGCTCACATGTCAATCTTCCTAAAACAGTTGCAGGCAGTTCATTTATCAGGTCTGCTTATCCATTACCAAAAGCTTTACCAGCTTTTCCATGTGGCCCCAGTTTTCGCCTAGTGCATTTTTTCTGGCTTTCCTGATTGTTAAGGAATACTTAAAATCCATATCCATCCTCACAGCTTTCTACGTGCTTCCCTCTAGAAGGCTCCTGAAGGCTCACAGAAACTTCCCTTCATCATTTCCAAAAGAAGTAGGCTGCCATTTGTGTCGTTACTAACACATTTCCTCCCACCAGAGCTGTTGGAGAAACTCTGCCCGTTTCTGACCTGCAGGTGTCTGCCCTGACCGCACACCGGGGTGTTGTCAGCAGAAACACCCCACACCCAAATTCTGACATCAGCACTGAGAGGACCGATGTCCCTGCAGCACGAAGGCAGCCAAATAACAGGCTGACATCAAGTTCCCCACTGCTCGTGGTCTTTGCAAACTCCACCTCTGTTGATCAATTCTGTCTTGCCAGAGATCTTTCCCCTGCTTTATGCAATATTTCTTCTTGTGGAAAATGTGCTTTGTGGCTCTTCCAGGACCTCTTCAGCCTGCCATAGACTGGGCCTGGCTCTCCTGGGCTCTTGTTTCACCCTCACTGCTGCCCCTTACAAGTTCTCAGTGTTTAACAGCAAAGCAGGATGGCTCCTACAGCTTTTTGAGTATTTAGCCTGCCACTCCCTCAGCACATGCTGTGGAACAGTGCTGTGGCAGGCGGCACAATGTTAGACTAACAACAACTTTCCCTTCCAGGACACTAATGAAGGTTGTGTTCCATGAAATTGTGAGAACAATGCACTAGTAACAAGCCATGAGCAGCCCAACCGTACAGAGACAATTAACAAAACACGCTAAGTGTCAATTTGTCTTGCAACCTCACTCGGTTTTGCTTAGCCCTGTATGCAGTTCAAAAGTTTTTGGCAGCAGGCAGCACCATAAATCACAACCTGCATGGCATCTGTTCCCGCCCGGAACCGTACACTCCATACAGGGTTTGGGTAGGTCATCATCACAGCTGGATTCTTCACTGAGCCACCGTAATGGTTTCAAGTCTTGAAAATGCTCCATGGCTGTGTAAAGCCTGTGCTTCCTGGGACAGAGATCAGAATAACCAGGAACTCCTGGAACGAGACAGCTGCTGACACGTTCTGGTCAGCCTTGGCATGCTAACGACTCTGAACAACTAAGGATTTCTAGGGCCACCAGTGGCCTTTTCTCCCTCTGGATCCATTCAAACTTGCACCTCTGTTTGTATCAGTGCTCACCGGAAGCTGACCACAAATCAGGCTGCTGTGATTTTTGGGGAAAGGCAGCCTGAGTCTCTGAACCAAGTGTATGTCCTGTAACAGAGCAAATGCACCCAACTTGCTATTTCCAGAACCTGTTGTTAAAGATGATGTTCACCTTTACAAGCTCATCTTTGTTCTACTGCCGTATGGCAAGGCTTGTGCAACACCCCCTGACAGCGTAACAGGATGCCTTCCACACTCTGTGTGTGCACAGAAAATGTCCCTGCAGCTTTAGCTCCTGGTCGGCACATGAAGCCATCCTGGAGCGCAGTCCATGGACACACTGCCAGCCAGAGTGTGCACAAGTCAGAGATGGCAGCAAGCCCCGAAAGCACCCTTGCATGGCACCCTCAGAGCTGCAGGCAGTAGCAGCTTTTCTGTGGAGACTCCTTTCCTTTCCTCTCTCCCTCCCAAACGTGGGGTCTGTAATTTTCTCTAGGAATGCTGCAAACAGAATAGCTGGTGAGCAAAATTGTAAGCTCAAGGAAAAGAGAGCTAGAAACTAAACACTGTTGATGGTGTGACACACCATGAGGATGTGCTTTCCTCTTGTACTCTGCCGAGCTCCTCCCTCAGGTAACCACAAAACCAGCCTCTCCAAGAAGTGCATCTCTCATCAGGATATGTGTTTCAAGACACAGTGGTAAGCATGTATCTCATGTACTTGTCACTGCAGGTGACATGGACTGTCAGTGCCATAAATTTATGGCAGGTGGGGGGCAGTAATGGAAGGTGATGTCTGAGAGGGCCCTGATAACGTAGAGACTGTTCAAATATATGTTGAGCATTCTATGCTTCAGCTGGATCTGTGCGTGCAGGCCAAGCCTCAACGACTGCCAGCTGTGGGCCTTTTCTTGATGAGGAATTGCCTGCACCTTGGGGCTCCTGGTTTAGCTGCTCAGAAATGCCACTGGGTGTGCAGGGCAGCTATTTAAATGGTAGGCAACAGCAGGGCTGCTGCCTACACAGGTGGAGCAGGGTGTGCACATGGGGTCCAGAGGCCCGGATCAGAGCTGGGGAAAGCTGCCCCAGCCGACAGAACACCGCTCCTGAGCGAGGCCATTCTCTGGTGAGTCAATGCATTCAGGAGCCCCATCCCAGCTCGGAGCTGTGCAGCCCCTCAGAGCAATGGACGGTGAAGGCAGCATTGTGCCACTGCTGGGTTAACTGAGTCCAGTTGAGCTCACCCAGGTGCTTGGTTCAGTTCCTAAAACTATTCTGCTTCGTTCCTTCCAATTGGCTGGGGCAGGACTGGGCTTACCCTGTGTTTCCATGTGTGTTTGTTTTTCTGTGAGTCACTTAGAAGTATTACTGGCAGCTGTCTTCCTTTTTTTTCATTTTAACTCAAAACTTTTTTTTTTCCCCACTACTGCTAAGACAGTAAAAAGGAAAGAGAAGTAAAGTAGGAGGTGTAAAAATGGTTTGCTGGACTCCGGTTTTGTTCTAGAGAGTGAAATGCTGACTGTGCATTGAGCAGGATTTTTTTGTGCTGAATTCAGTGACTCTTATGGCATGTAAAGTCAATGTGTGTGAAATGAGGGTGATGAAGAATTTAAGACGTTTTTAGGCTGGCATTGTTACAGGTTTCTCATTCATGAGCCGTTGCTTTTTTTATGTAAATAGGACTTGTGCCCCCCCCCATAGTGTAGCAGAATTAGGCTTTAACAAAAAAAAGATGTGGAGTAGGTTACAAGAGGAAATAAGTTCAAGTAGAGCTCTTGATTTCTGTGATTACACTCGAGAAACCTTTATCAGACTTTTTAAGTGAGAAGCACCTTCGCAGCCCACCTTCAGCTCCGGACAGGCCAGCCTGTCCACATAGCAATTAATGCCTGAACTCCCTGAAATTAACTGTTTCCCAAGTGCAGCCTTTCATCCTTTCTAGCGTTGGTTTCACATCACGTGCCTCTGCTGTGTTCAAGCAAGCTCTGTCATTCATCTCCCCAGCGCTGATCGGTGCAGAAAGGCACGAGGCAGCAGGAGCGCCTCACACTAGACGGAAGGCAATCAATTCAGGGTGACTTGATTTTCGAGGACACATGCTTTTCGAGGAAATGCTGTTTAGGTGCTTCTCTCCCACAAAGTGAGAGCAGGAAGTGCAGCAGTTAATATCTCATGGCTCCTACCTCTCTCTGCTGCCAAACATCTGTGCCTGTGACTACACCTCGCTGCCAAGCCCAGCCTGCTCCCTGACACTGCTTGGCAGTGCCATGGACAAAGAGCGAGGGGAAGGGGAAGGCTGCTACCCTGTCCCCTGTCTAAGTGAAAAAAATCCCTGAGACATATGGTCTTGCATAAAATCACCACCCGAGAGAAGCCTGGCGCGGCGTTAGGTTAGTGAGAATATTCTAATTACACCAAGGCTGAGCAGCACCTCATTGGCAGCCACTGAGGAAAGCAAATGAAGATGACAAAACTGCAGGTCATGAGATGCGTATTTTAACAGCATCGGAACCTTTACCCCCAAATTACTAAAAACAACCCTAAAACCATTACTTACCAAGTAATGTAACTAGGAATCAAGACAAACTGTTACTTTCCATAACAGGAAAAAAAGTTGTTTGGGCTATTTATTTTTTTTTCTAATTAGTAAGAAAAATCTGGCTCCAAGAAACTTCTCACTAAGGAGTGGCTGGATTTCAGTTGGACCTGTGGCTGCTTCCTTTGGAGCCAGTTGTGCAGCATCCCTTATGTAAGAGAGCTGCCAGGCATGCAGGGCTGGCTGACAAGTCCCATCCCAATCACAGGGCACAGGCACGCTCACTCTAACCGGAGTCGTGTCAGTGCCGGTGCTGGCTTATCAAGCTCACTGTGCTCCAGGAGAACATTATATGGTTTGTAATATGTCAGAGAATGTCAAACTGAGGGCTGCACGGCAGTGAAAGGTAGAGCAGAAAGCATTCTATTCCAGGCCATTGATTCCTTTTAACAACTACATGCAGTAATTCCCAAAACTATCTCCTCAGTCTCAATCACATGGAAAACATTGCGCAGCGTTAGTTCTGAACCTTGCGCCCAGTGCAGCTTGAAGATTAGACCGTCCAAGGGGATTAAATAAGATGACTGATTTAATCAGAATAATTCTTTTAATGATAACTTGCTGCATTTCTCCTCCCCCCACCTCCTCAAAGGTCTAATAGTTTGCTTCCTGGATTCCCAGTGCATAAACCGAGCATATTTTCTTCCTACAGGATATGATCCAATTAAGTTGATGTATAATTGATAATGAACCATTTAAGCTGATTTTGGCCTTGAAAAATCTTAACCGTGTCCAGTCAGCTGGCTGACCCCCCTTCATCCATGGTGGAGGGACAGGACTTGGGGAAAGGGAGGGAGCAGGCTGAGCACACTGCCCAAGGAAGTGCAGGGAGGCAGCCTAGCTCGAGGGGGCTGCACAGCAGCCGGGATTACTTGAATGTCATGTAGTCCCTGATTGCTGCTCAGCATCTGAGCTGCAGCCTGGCCCCTGGGTTTGGGCAGCGGAGCTTTGTAAGCAGCCACGTTAGAGACATGGAACCAGCGTTCGCCAGTGTCTGATCCTGGAGCACCACTGAGGCAATGGGAGGTTTCCCACCCTCCCTAAACACAAATTCTGTTGCCTTACAGCAGGTACCAGCGGGAGATGCTGTTGGACTCCTGAGAGTTTGGTAATTCACCCTCCCCCCAGTGCCAAAGCCAGGTCAGCCAGAGGAAGTGCTGCTGACAGCCCAGCTGGAAAAGAAGGCGTCAGATTCATGGAGAGCGGCTGGAGCATATCTTTGGGAAGCCAGTGCAGTAAGTTTTATCAACATAAAGGCTAAAACTGTTCCTCACATGAATACCTCTTGCCTACCTCAACAAAACTGACTCCCTCTCTCTAGCCTTTGGTTTTGTCCCTGCCTGGGCACCACCTGGCTGTCCAACACGGTTTGGGGGCTTCCCTCCCTGCTGACTTTGTGCTAGCACGGCACACAGGGACGGCTCTGCTCGTAGCCAAGTGTTGTCAGCAGCCCGGGGGGCCCCTGTGCCCTGCGTGTGCCGAGCAGCGGGGCACAGGGGAGGTGACAGTGAGCGCCACCAGGCTCCAGATGAGAGGTGGCTCGGTGCGGTAGCGGCAGCGCTGAGCGCGCGGCTGCCACGCACGGTTTGTGCGGCAGCTCCCCGTGGGCCCCGCCGCGCTGACCGTCACCGAGCCGTGTAACTCCAACGCAGCCGTGCACTGCCAGGCACAGCCAGTGACACAGGAACCATCCAGCTGACGTGGAAACCCCCAGGACATTCCATAGATACCCTTCACTGCTGTCCTAAGGGATCGGAATGCCAGAGGGATTTGGCTGACTGCTCTTTGCAACAGGAGCAGACTTCCCTCCATCACCTACGGAGTTCTACTGGAGAGAATTTATGCTTTTATAGCAAACAATTTATTTTTTATATCATTCCCTGCTTTTATAGCCCTTTAGCCAGAGTCTGACACTGGGTAAATCTAGTTTTTTTTAAGGACCTTGGTGCATTTAATCCTTTGTTTGGCCTCACTAGTCCCAGGTGCACTCCTTGGATGGGTCTAAGTCAATCCATGTCAGCCTGGGAGCTTGCACCCTGCAAACCCTGAGGTCTCCTCTCCCCTGGTCACCCCTTCACCAGGAGGCAGGTCCTCGAGTATCCCAATTTGCAACTTTTCCTGGACAAACCGACAGCTTTATGTTGAGGCACAGGGCTTTTTCCCAAGAGGCTCAGCCAACTTGGAGAGAATTTTGCTTCAATTTACAATGCAACTATTCAGTTCGTGTGACTTGATCTATTTTTTTTTGTCCATTATGCTTAACAGTGAGTTTCCCATGTAGAATTAACAAAAAAAAACTCTGAGCACCTGTAAAATGAACAAGCAGAAGGAGAGATTACCAATTCTCTTTCTAATCCTTTCCAGGTAGAATTTTAAAGAAATTTTGGAACACTGCAAGATAAAACAACTCTAGGCTGACCCTTTTTGACCTACTTCCTCTAAAGTTCTGCAGGTATCAGTTCCTGTAGTCTTATCTGCTTAAGTTTATGTGGTGTTTCCTAAGAACAAAATATATTTTAACTTCCTGTATTAAGCGCTGTCAACTTACTTCAGTATAAAAATGTGTTTGTCTACTTAGAGCTGTCATGCACTGATAATGTTACTTAAGTGAGTTCCCTTAATGTAACTTTTCAAGGTACCAGCCTTGTCCAATTCTGCCTGCAGAGACAACCAGACAACTTTGACCCACAAATCAGCAGAACTGGAGTTTAATTAAGGGTTTCATTTCCTTATCTAGTACTGATCTGCTGCGTGGTGACAGAACCTGTGCCCTCGCAAAGCCTTCATCCTGTCCTGGCTCGCTCACAAGGCTAAACTCCGTGCAATAATCAGCCAAACCCCATCAGTGACTGTTCCTCAGAGTGCAGTTATTTGCCTTCAGCGTTTTGCTTTTAAGCTCTGGAGTTTTGCTCAGATTTATTCACGCTGACAATGCTGTTTAGGAATGACCTTGTAAGCTAGGTATGAGCAATGCTGGCAGAGCACGAAACTTTGCAAAGCAGCCCCCTCTTCACAGGTCTGCACAGCCTTTTAGTAGCGGATGTTAGTAGTGTAGTTGGATGTAGTTAGTAGAGTACTGGTGGATGTTATCCAGCAGAAACAATGGCATGGAGGTGTGTCAACCCTTCTCACTTCCCTAGGATTTTATCAGAACTAATGGCAAAACATGGCACAAGCTCTCCGGCATGTAAGCCAAGGTTAGTCTAAATGTTCATCTCGACTGTCTTGAATGTTAATCCCTGGTCATGATTAAACAGACATTGTGTAAATGTCCAGAGAAAATAAACTGGAATAGTTGCTTATACTGAAAGCAACTGCAGGAGCAGATACAACAGATGATAGTCTGTGCTAAAACCATCACTTTTTTTTTTTTTTTTTTTACACTAACAAGCATAGAATTGAGTGCTTAGCTCTCCTGGAATACAGTGCAAAGTAACAGGATAGCAGCGAAATAGTCTCATACCTGGAGAGATCAATGTAGTAGAGGCTCCTGCATCCCCTCCTCAGCAGTTCTGGGCTGTAGTTTTGCTCAGGGGTTTTAATTGCTGGGCTGCTACCATTTCTGAAGACAAGGTTTTTTTCTGAACAGAAATTGTTCAGCAACATTCACAGAGGGTTTCACAACTGCACGTTTGACTCTGTACTTTGAGCAATACTGCTGCATGTTTCTGACCTATCTCCTTTTCATCTGGTTCAAAACTAGCTCTCCCCTTTAGCTCAGTGTCTCTGAGTCTGTATTCTCTAGCTAACTTGAAAACTGAAATGAATTTATAATAGTGACTAAAAAGGAAACCTCTGGCTATTTCATTTTCAATTAGATCTACTTATCAGTGCTGTAATGTTATGAGAATGAATTGTCACAATGACTTCACACCCCTGCAAAGAAAAGTATTAATTACAACATACCAAATACCCTATTAATACCGCCACCACACGTGCTCTACAAAAAAAGCCCCCCCACCCCACACACACACACAAAATCCAAACCAAGCAGAAACCCTGCTGTGGATACTTCCATCCATGCTCTGTGGGAAAAGCCGAGCGTTGACACGTCTGGTGGCCGGGCTGTAAATAAAGCCTGAACCAACCCAGGAGCTCAGTATGCAGAAGCAGACCTTGCATGTAGGCTGTACAGCAGTGTGCATCAGTTGGCTTTTCCTGTCACTGCTAAGCTGTTACCTTGAAACAGTGCACTGCCATTCTGTGTGTTTGGCCCTGTTCTACAGCTGTGATACGCCCAAATCTGGGATTTCTACAGACGGTTTTTTCGTAAGAATCAGAAGCAGCTGGATTGAGGCTTGTGCAAGCACCATCAAGCATATCTTATCAGAAAAGCCTCCCTCCCTGCTGACACAGAAGTGAAGGTGCTTTAAAGTTCTGGGAGGTATGGACGCAGCAGGCTGGCACTGCTGCTAGCCAGAGAGTGCCCAAAACCACCTTGGGTAATGGGACCCCCTATGGCTTAGGCTAACCACCCGTGTGTTTGAATGACAGACTCTTCAAGCTGAGCCCCTCAGAAACCTCAAGCGACAGTAATCCTGCTGCTTCCTGAAAGGACCAGAGGAGTGCAGAGACCTGAGCCCTCAGAAGTGCCCATGTGCAGGTCAGTGACCCCCGCTGGAGGGGAAACACCAAACACAAGTGCCTTTACTCCTCTATCCCTGACATGCTTATTTGCACAGCAGTATCCTTGGAAACATAATGTCATCAGCTGGGGTTAAACATTCAGCCCTTATAAAAAAGCCCAGCGCTGGCACTTGGACCATTTGCACCAGCAGCATAGCTGAATCCTCCCAGTTCTCCAAATGGCACAGAATGAGATTTTCAACAGTAAAGGTTTTAGGCAGTGCCACATGGGCTGCCCTGTCTTTCAGGAGAACAAATGTCAATGCATCAAAAGATGGATGATTTTTCTTTAGAAAGCTCAAGGAAGCTTCTGGAACTACATTTATTTTAAGTAGCAAGGAAAATAAGTTGCTGCATTACGGCATTCACAAAAACCACACTGCTCAAAGGAAGTGATACATTTGTGACTGTGTAGTATCCTGTGTGTGAGTAGTATCCTCTTGTTATTCAAAAAAAGTAAAGGGAAGTGAATGATAGTGGGCTCTCTTTGAGAAAATGGATTTCATTATTGCTTTTGACTTCTGCCAGAAAGCCTGTTTGCACTGCCTGTTTGTGCTGCCTACATGCAGCGGCAGCACTGTTAACCTTGCATAAAAGATACAGCCTTCAGTCTAAAATGAGACAAATAAATTTTGCGTTCACAACCACGGGTGTCTTAACACGCAGCTGAAACAGTATCAATCCACTGATCACAACCAAAGTGTTTCTCTTTGATCCCTTCCATCAGCTGAATGGCCTCATCTCACTGACAGAAGTTTCTCATGCCACACTGAAAACTGGAACTGAGTCTTACCACTTACTGGAATAACAAGTGGTTGAAATCATGGATTTAAAACACTTCTGTCTGTAAGTAAAGGCTGATTCCTAAATTGCACTTACTCCCCAGATCTTAAGCAGATGTTTGTTCTCAAGTCTCCCAGAGTAACAGTCTCCATTTTTTTCCAGACTAAACCCAAAGCAGTCATTTATCAGAGCATCCCCTGAACGTGGCACATGAACTCCCCTCTCCTTGTGAAGAGTCCTCGAACTCCCCATGAGGTCTGAGCACAAGTAACTGCAGGAGGCGCAAGCAGTGCTCACTTAGAGAACTGCCTCTCTGAGGTAATGGGGAGGGAACATCTTCTACTGCAGTTCCTGCCTTAGGAACCAGTTCCGCCTGGGAGTGGGACTGGAGAGTATGCTGTAATCTTGAGGAAAAGTAGAACTTATTGCCTGGTACTCACAGAATTGATTATCCCCTTAAGTGCTTGGAATCCTCCAGTGACAGGGAAGACTTGCTCTTTCACGTCAGCAATTCTTTCCAGCTTTGGAGAGAAAGTGCATGCAAACACATGAATCATCTGGCAAACTAAATTCCTCACAGTGCTTTACACTCTTAAAATTTAAATGGATGTCTCAAAGGAACCTTCATCAATTCTGTGAAGAGAGGGAAACTTTAGAGCTCTCTCTTTAGAGCTAACTAAGTGTTTTCTGAACTTGGGACTTAGCACAGCCGACTGCAGCTAACAAAATGCTGGCTGGCCATCATGGCAAGCATCACACTTTTCAGCTTTTCAGGGGCTGCATCTTGGCAGTGATTTTGTACCTCTTTCCAGAATTACCTCTCCTGTTTGCTCTGCCTTTGACTAAAAACCCTTTCTCTGCTTCTTCTGCAGGAAGGAGCCTTTCGTGTGCCTCTCCTTGAAGCCACTTTGACCGAACAGGAGTAGGTACAGCGTTCACTGGGACACAGCAACCCTGGAACAGCTTTCCAGCGAAGGACACGAATCCCACCTTCTTTTCCTTACCCCAAAACTGCTACATATACGCTGCTTGAATCTTGTCCACAGCTCTTCTGTTCATGTGATCAGTACCCTGACCTGGTTGCCATTCCAGTGAGAGGGGCTTGCCTGCAGCCTCTCCTCGGCAGCTCCCAGCTAACAAGGGGATTTCCAACGGGTCTCCTTGGCAGTGAGCACGACGCCCACACATTCTATTTATGTCTACGTATACATCTGAGTGTGTTTCCTGAGCCAGAGAAGACATTACGCTGCCTAATGTAAGTAAAATTAAATTTCTGTACTACTTAACATCAACTGTGTAAAACTCTGGGTTGAGGTACTCCCTAGCACACTATAATAGTAAAGGTCTTATTTTTACCTGTTCTTGTTCAAAGTCCAGGACACCAACACAGTAAACTCTCGCTCCCAGCTCTCTGGATTTCCTTGCCTGTGGCATCACAGAACAGAGAAATAAGCATTTTTTTTTATTCACCAAGGCAGCACCCAAACTCTGCCGAGCATGACATGTATTTCCAGCTCATGCTCACCTCCTTCTCTGCATACAGGGGAATCTGGCCGTCCAGCTTGCCATCAGTCAGCGCAATGATGATACTAGAGAACCTTGAGGCTCCTTGCTTCGCAATTTGCGCATTGGCCTGAAAACAACAAAATATATTATCCACCTTAAAACTGCACCCAAATCTTTAACCTGATGCATTTTCTAAGCGTATAATGCAACATCTCTCTCATGACAACCCTCTGCCTCCCTTAAACTCACCACCAGCAGGGAAACCCCTCATCAGTCCTTTCCAGCCACCACTGAGCCCATCTCCAAAACACTGGGGTCACTGACCCATCAACCCTTGCCAACATGCAGTTCTTCCAGGACAGATCTCTTCAAATCCACCGTTAGGATATTTCCTTTGCTACCCCCCAGATTTCAAACACAGTCAGTAGGTTCCAAGATATTTACAAAATGGCTTTAAACATTTTTTTTTATTTATTTTTTAGTAGCAACAAAATTCCCTTTGCCCAGCTTTTCATGGCACAGATCCTGGTTACAAACATGGCTCTACAGTCACAGGGGAAGAACTGACTTGTCTGTAACAGTGAAAGCTTAGATGTGCACCTTAAGGGCCAGGGCTTCCATCAAAACTGTATAATTTGCACAAAGAAGAATATAAGCGGCTGGGAGCTCCGTAATTAAGACAGCCCAAAATGAAGAGCATTTGTCTCTGGATCACTGCTCTGTGCAGCAAACTCTCCCCAGGAGAGCGCTCTGGAAGGCACCGCAGCGCTCCCGGGCTGTGTGTGGCTGTTCCCTGTGTCACTGGGACACTGGCTGAGCTCTGAGATCCACCCCACAGACCCCTGCTCCCTGAGAAGGAGCGAGCCAGGGAAATTCCACATGGCAGATTGCTGCGATGGCTAGTCATCTTCTGCATGGGATCTGCACAGTGTCTGGGCAGCCCTGGGACCACTCAGGCAACCAGACAGATTTGAGCACAACAGACTGATAAAATGTAAACCTATTTATGTTACAGGCTGTTACCCAAAGGGTGAGAACAGAGGATGTGTTGATTGCAAGAAGATGAGTAAAACCTACCTGTTTTAGTCCTTCATGTATGTATGTCTCACCTGCTGGTGTCACCTCCTCCAGATCCTTTAGACCTTTCTTGATTTTCTCTCTGCGAACGAAAAAGAGGTAAGAGCCTGTTTGTGTGACCTGAAGTGTGAAAAGGTGTAATTTATCAATTGAAAAAAGGTATTTGTCCTCAAGGAGAATTGAAATGAAAAGCTGTAAATTAGAGCCTTTAGCTAGGATCCCGTGTGGCGGCAGACTTTGTGTTCATGACAGAAGTGGCGCTGTGGGAACAGGTATTTCAGACCTATCTAACACAATATGCTCCAGTGAGTCAAAAAGCTGGAATCCAAGAAAATGGTCCAGGCAGAGCAGATAGTGCAAAGAGGTGGCAAAGCCCCAGCATTACATAGCCCAGTGGAAACTCTGTTGCATTAGGTCTGTTTTGCTACTTTAAACCAACTTTGCTTCCAATCACACTGCAGTCAAAGAAATTGCCTAAAATAGCAGTTCCATTTCAGCAGAAATTTCCAGACCAATATGTACAAATTTAATCGTACAGAACTGAACTTCAATAATTAAAACCTTTGCCCTGAAGAAAATATCAATAGGCAAACGCAGCATTTGCAAGACACCTTTTGTTCCCATGGGAAAAGAGCAGGATGGAGGATAGATTTAAATTTTGACTGTTACAACCTTTTCGTGTGGCCTTTCATAAGACGTCCTACACAGGTCCACAGCTCAATTAGATTTAACGGGAGAATGCATTTGCACCATGGTTTTTCACGAGCAGTACAGCAGATCCACCTGCAAGATGCTCACTAACTATGGGGATGAAAGGGGAGAAGTTGACAGACTGCACCACAGGAATTACTTCCAGGGACATCCGCACAAGTGGGGGGAACAAAGACAGAGAGACTACTGAAATAATCAAATCCAGAGGGTCTTCATTCTTCTGCAAACACAGTTTCAGCCAAGTCCATGGGAAGTCATGCTAGGGAAGGATGAGCAAAAACTAAGAAGGGGCAAAATTTGGGCCAGAATATATAGAACACTGTGACAAATCTAGGTGAGAAAGAGGAACCCAGCAGGGGTGAGGAGATGGAGGGAAAATACATGGCGGGATGCGTGAAAGCTTTCCTTAGGCCAGACCAAATGAGAAAGAATGCATATGCCACACTGCCTGAATGCCACCCACTCGTCATTTGTTCCACGGATGGGCTTCCTCTATGTTTAGCAGCTCTGTTCCAAAGTACAATCCATAGCTGGAATAAGCTCCCCGTCACAGGATCCACTGATACGATCAGGGAGGGGAGGGAGTAGAAGAGATATGTGGCATTCAATGTATGGAAGGGAACAAGTTATGTAAGATAATACAATCTGTTTGATCCAAATATTTTACATTCAGCATCTATAGAAACAACTTGCAAGTGATTATGTACGAACGCAGATTATAAACCACAGAGTTGGTGCTTGCCAGAAATGAGTGGCAGCACATCACAGGCGTTAGTGTTCTGCTGCCAAGAAACAAGCAGCAACTCAAGTCCCAGTTTTCTGAAACAGATTTCATTTTGCAAAAATAGCTTTCGTACAATCAGTTCGGTTTTATTTATCTGCAATGTCTTGTGACCCGGTCGCACAGCAATCTCTGGGGTTGCCGGGCCTCTGCCTACCAGGGGTTCCAGGAAAATCTTTGGCAGCATGAGCTCTTTGAGCTTCGTTTAATCAGGCACCATCTCTTGCCTCAGGGCACAGCTGCACTAGACAGACCCAGCCAGATGTCAACTAGCTCCCTGCATTCTCCAAGCTGGTCAAGTGCAAGTGGGTGCTGGTCTGGATGTCAGAATGCCAGTGTGGATGCAGGACTTGGGGCCCCAGAACCAGCAGGAGAGGTAGGCTCCTTCAGTCTAAAACCCACCCCTGTCTGGTTTGAAGGCCGGGCACGGGGGCTCGTGCCTGCCTGCACTGTCCTGATAATGAATGGGACTCAGCAGTCAGGACCCCCATTCCTGCTCCTGAGTGCTCTCACAACTTCCCTTTCTCTAGTTTCTGAAAGGCTGCTTGGTGGCCATGGAAGTCCCCAGGGAAGTTCTGGTTGTATAACTCATCTGCACCATGACAGCACAGCCCTCAGCCTGGGTGCCTGGACATCCCACGGCCCAGCTCGAGAGCACTAACAGAGGCTGAGGGCCACTGGTTTTGTGGTGCAAGTCAGAAAAGGGACCGAGGTGGGAGAGGCAAAACAAAACCAGCAACTTGCAGCCTGTCTGTGTTTGGGCTGAATAAGTACAAATTTAATATCTTTTACCCACTCAGCATATGCGCTGCAGCCCATTTCTGTGTTTAAGTACAGGCACAACTAATTTTTAATAGCTACCCCGTCTGTTCCCTTTCTAAGCTGTGTAACTGCCTCAGACAGCTCCTCCAGCAGCAGCCAGGCAACACAGCTGCTAATATCCACACAGATTCCAGAATGGGTGTTCTGAGCTCCTCTGAGTGGGGGACAGCACTCTGTATGTCTTTTCCATGTTGCATTCCACCTATTGAAGTGCTGGAATCTTGAATTATCTCAGTGTGATGAGCATATGAGTGCTGGCAGGAGATGGTGGCTCCCACTGAGCATGTACTTCTGGTGAGAAATGAGGCTGTGTGCTGCGAGGCAATGGGCTCGTCCCTAACAAAGGAAGGCAAACAAAACAGGTACTTGGGGTTTGCTGCTAAGAAGGATGTGCAGTAAACAGGAAAACATACACACGTGTCAGTGAAACCGAGAGGGGAAGTGTTCTTTGACAAAAAAGATACCTCCATCTCTGATGAGGGGAGCTGTCGTACTGGTGAAAGAAAACTCTGTGATGAGCCTCCTCAGATGCATCATTTGGAGGTGGCTTATGCCTTTTAGGCCTCTTAAATACTACAAAGGGCTGATTCACCTAAAATAATTAGTCTGCTTCAAACCTGAGGCCTCCAGCACGGGCTCCAGATGAAAACCACATCAGCGGCCAGCTCTGCTGTACTTGATACAGGCAGCAGAACGCACTCTCTGCAGTTGAGTCTGTTTTGGCAAGCTGCCTTGGACCCACGCGCAGGGCCAGCTCACGTGACCGAGGCCCCAAATGCATCCCTGTCTTACGCATCCCTGTGAAACCAGGAGCAGTCAGCTGGACTAGAGACAAGGACAGGATGGTTGGTCATGTAACCAGGTACTCAGGCATCCTACTTTTCCACTTGCACCAACACCATCTCTGTTTATCTCCAGCAGGAGTTTCACCCAGGCAGAGGCAGCAGGGCTCGTCCTGGCCACTGGCACCAGTCAGTGCTGCCAAAGCCGGCTCGCAGAAACCTGGACTGCTGCTGGCCAGGACAGCTGGCCAAAAGAGAACAAAGGCAACATCGTGCCAGCTGCATGGTATTGCTGAAGGTATCCACTATCCCAAACCGCGTGCTTTCCAACAGTGAGCCCTAAAGGTGAGTGCATCAGTCTTTGTTTACCACTTAATGCACAGTTTCCTGCTCTATTTCACAAACGTGTGTGTTTCAAATGGCCTTTAACCAGTGTGAGAAGGCTGTTCCACCTGGGTGCTGTTGTTATTCTAAGGATTTATTGTAGCACTGTGAGTACTGTGATTAACAATGAGTTCTCTTTACAGAGTTAGTCACAGCACTGCCCACACTCACAAAATATGAGGGAATTTGGGGGCTTTGGCACTATGCTGTGGCCTTCTTTATATCCACAGCTTCATTGTGCAGTAAACCCAGCAAGAACTTTGTGCAAACCATCAGAAGCCTAAGGCTTTCCAAACAAAAAATTCTGCCCTACTTTGATCTAACTGCTGGGAAGAAATTGTGGTTTCCTGACATGTGGGAATTAGCAACTAAGCCAGGGCAAAACCATGCCTGCAAGTCCAAAGTGGACGTAACAAACCAAGGCCGCAATATCCCATAATCGCCGTCACAAACACCCATGCCCAGAACTGTAGTGTGCTTAGTTAGCATCCTCATCTTCTCTTGGGAAAAACAGGGGCCAGACAGTCTCAGCCTTTTTCCTCTGTTGACTACCTTAGTATCTAAAAGGACAGCTGCTCCAACTGTATCTATCTGTCCTTACCTATGTGCATAGAGTCACAGTCACCAGTCTCCTCCCTTCTCCTTATAATTCCCCCTGAGCAAGAATGGTGGCACTTTGCTTCCCCTGACACACTCACAAGAACATCGGCCAACCCTGAACTAGAGCCAAGCCCCTCAAGGGAGCCCGCTGGATCTGCAGAGCTTCTTCCTGTGCTTTACGCGAGAAAAACAGGATTCTGTCCCTGACTCCAAGAGTGCTGGAGATGAAAAGGCACTTGTGTCCCAGGGACGGGCTTCCAGCACCCTGCCCAGTATTTCAAGTGGTCTGTGTGCTATCAGCGCTGCCTCTCAGGCCTGATAAGGAACAGGCCACTGACAGCCTACTGAAATGGAGAGAAAGGACCTCATTGACTTCAGCAGGCCTCAGAACAGGCTCAAGTGTCCTCTCCTGACCCCTCTCCAGCCATCTGGAAAAATGACTTATAAGCTCCTCTCTGCCCACAGAGAGCAGATCCAATATCCCAGTCCGGATGGGGGGAAGTGGCCGTTTTCATGTCAGACCACTCTTTAAATGCTGAAACAGGAGGGGCTCAGAACTGAGTTTTTAGACATCTCAGATGTCAGCTACCTTTCTGCCTGTTGCCAGAAGCAGGTCTTTTCAGGAGGTCTCATACTTGTTGGTGTGTATTGTTTAAAACAAACAAACCCACAGCAGAGCTAACCAACTACAGCACACCACATTTTGCACTGACCCTACTAATGGGAGCAGAAAGGAGGGGCCACCTTATTTCCACCCTGCCACAGGTCTGTGGAATGATTCCTAAACGGTTTACCCACAGGTTCAACACGCAGAAGGGTGTGCACGGCGGTAGCTTCTGGACAGAAGGGAGAGGGTGGAGGTCGTGTTGGTTTTGAGAAAGCTGAGAGGACACCAAAGGACTCTGACAGCAGTGCCACTGTCCTCTGCTAAGCACTTGTTCCACATGACCATCTCCCAGTTTCTGTGAGTTTGGTAATTATTTCTGCAATATTTTCTTCTCCACCTGTTTCTCCTCCTTCTGTTTCCCCCCACTCATCCTTAAGATATCCTAGCTGCAAATCCTCACTGGCTTTAGAAATCAGAGCGAGCAGCCTTGAATTCCTACCACTGAAAGTTCAGGCACACCTGTACACCACCACAGTGTCAGGAAGATCTCACACCCTTCAAGTGGCACCAACCCCACTGTCTAAAACAATCCCTGAAGTCCAGATTAGGAAATACAAAACAAAATACCTACCTTACATGAGAATATGAGAAACATTTATTTACCATTTTATGCTTCTCCTAGACATGAAAAAATCCTGATAGCCATTCTATGGAAGCTGCTTTACAAAAGCAAATGGAAGAATCATTCTCGTGCTGTGCCAAGTGAGATGCAGACTCACACAGAGATGAAAACATTAGTGCTACTTTTCCTGCAAAGCAGTGGCAGAGGTAACATCGAGGATTTGTTTCCCATCATTCCTCTCCTTCCTTTTTTATGAGGCTATCCAGGGATATGGCCACAAAATTTAATCAGCCCTGCAGGGCGGCTTCACGACTGGCCACCACTTAGAGGCATCAGTTGTTGTTGTGTTCCTGTTACTGCTGCTCTGATTCAGTAAGGGCAGAGGCAGGGAGGGAGGGGGAGAATTAAGAAAGCAGAGCACTGACCTGTCTCCAGTTAGCGGCATAATGACGTGCGCCTGGGTGGAAAACACGATAAACGACAGCCTCATCTTGGGGCTTGGGAAAAGGGAAAGAAGGCAAAAACACATTTCAGAGAAACATACAGATGCATGGCGTTTCCTTCACTTATTCGCTCTCATCCACATGACCTTTATCCTCCAGCCTCCTAGGAGCGTACTTTTGAACTACAATCCCAGGACGAGAGGAGTTAAAGCATTTTTGCCCATCGTCTCCTTACCCAGATGCTCAGGGAACAAAGCAGCGGGATGATTACCCTCTCCCACGTGACCAGTCTCTGCTGATGTGCCCACCCCACGCACCACGGGAAGGTAAGGCACTCCCTTTGGAATTGCCAGGGCCGCTGGTGTTAACACCAAGGCAGGGACACCGCTCCGTTCCCTCTTGCTCCTGTGGCTACTAACCAGACACACCTCCCACCTCTGAAACCGACCCTGGCAATTTCCCCTTTTCTTTCAGGATGACACAATGCTGATTTCCAACTCTGCTTTGTTTACGTTTATCAAATCCTCACAGCGCCCACTGACTGCCCCAGCCCCAAGAAAGCGGCATGCAGGTTCTTCCAGAGTGAGACTGGGCTTGTTTCTCTGACCAGAGAGCTGAGAGACCTGAAAACTTCTTCCCAAAAAACATCCAGGGAAATGTCATGGCAAAAAGCAATGCTGGATGAATTTATTTTATTGAGGAATTCAGTCTTTTTTTTTATTTATTTTTAGGAAGGTCACCTGTCTCTTTGCATAAGGTTGCAGGGAATCATATCTAATTAGCAGTGGAAAGCACTTAGGAGTTGCCAGATGCTCTGGAGGCCCAAGACAGGAATTTTCCCAAGGTAAGCTGTAACATCTCTCCTGCATAATTTTATTCATCACAATTTTAATATATTCACTAACTTTGTACTGTACTGTCCATGAGTATCAGCAATAATTAATCAGGTTACAGTTAGTAAGGACTTAACACTTGAAAAGCCGAATGACCATATGTTTTCAGTCCACTTATGTCACTGATGCAGTTTAAAACTATTGACATCAAGGGAATATGAGTTTTTTTGGTTTTTTTTTTTGTGTAA
The DNA here is from genome assembly GCA_034509185.1 of Euphonia xanthogaster. Taxonomy (NCBI): domain Eukaryota; kingdom Metazoa; phylum Chordata; class Aves; order Passeriformes; family Fringillidae; genus Euphonia; species Euphonia xanthogaster. The sequence goes on along the minus strand of JAYDZK010000202.1, from coordinate 126,781 downwards.
TTCCAGACAAAACAACAAAACAGCTTTCAAAAGTTTCTGTCGCCCCCTGGACAGAAGTTTTACACGAGTTTGCAAAAGATTTGCTTTTGACAAGATGACAATAAGCAATATTTACTTATAAAAGCCTAATTGGATCATCCTTCCCTTAGCAAGCCCAGATTATAACTGCACTCTGCACTGGGTTTTCCTCAGCAAAACCCTACCACACCATCTCTCCCTGTGTGTGGTGAGGGATTCATTCCGTTTATTCTGGGTTTTGTGGTAGGGTTTTTTAAAGCAAAGCACTGCAATCCTCAGCTGTTTGTACAGAGCAGTCAGCCAGGATTTGCAGCAGCTATTTCAAGAGGAGCTGGGCTTGCCCCACAACACTGCTGACAGTAACAAACTTGATTAGATGTAAGTACAACAAAGGCACTGTTACATGGCATGGGCTTCCTCTGCATTTGAGCTTTAACATTGCTCCCTTCCTTTTGACCTGCACTATATATTAACACATATGCTTATATGTGTTCAAGACTGTTTCTTTATACTGATCTCCAAACACAGAATTGGAGCAGTACTCCATCAGAAACTAGGCACACAGTATATTGAAAAACAAGTTTAAAAAAAACTTCAAATCACATCTGGGAGTCAGTTAAGAAAGTGAGTATTTAAAGACACATATTGTCACCTTTTTGCTCAGCTCCAATCACAAGAAAATAAAGTAAAAGTTTCCAATATTTTCCAGCAATTTCGGCCTTAGAAGCCAAACTTCATGTGTTTGAGGAACGCACCCCCTGAGCTTGCAAAAGCAGGGGGACCGGGGGGGGGGGGGGTTAACACAACCCAAAATTACTCCAACATCACCCAGGGTGTCACAAGCAGCACTACGCACCTCACAAATCTTTCTGTCAGCTGATTTACAAAATCAAATATCTCTCGCCAGTTCGTCGCCACGCTCCCAGACCTACAAGGGAAAACCAGAGCACATCAGCGGCCTGAACCGGGGTGACGTTTCGGGGGAAAACTGACCATATTCTCAGTTCCAGACATCTCAAGGTACCGCCAGCTCTCGCCGGTAAGTTTGTCGCCAGGGCCCCGTTCCCCCCTCTCCCTGAGGGCGACCGCGGCCGCCGAACTTCCCCACAAAATCCCCGCGGCGGGGCGGGCGCCAGATGCTGCCGCCGCTCGCTCTCCCAACGCCCCCGGCCGCAAACGCACCGAGCTTCCAAGGGCCCCTCTGCACACCCCCTCACGGAGGTCCCGGCAGGCTTCCCGAACTTCCCTCACGACGCCTTTCCCGCCGAGCCCCTCACGACGCCTTTCCCGCCGTTTTCCCTCACGGCGCCCCCCCCC
>JAYDZK010000202.1:102687-119962 GCA_034509185.1 Euphonia xanthogaster | reverse complement strand
AGCTCCCATCTCTGGGATCCCCGAGCCTGGGGATCACCTGGGATTGCTGCTGCTGCTGTTGCTGGGAGAGGATGGTGCTTGGAGACTGGGGATCACCTGGGCTTGCTGCTGCTGCTGTTGCTGGGAGAGGATGGTGCTTGGAGACTGGGGATCACCTGGGCTTGCTGCTGCTGCTGCTGTTGCTGGGAGAGGATGGTGCTTGGGCGTTTGGCACAGAGGTGCCGTGGAGGTTTGCAGGGCAGTGAGAGGAGGAGGCACTGCTCCCAGGACATCAGCAATGCACAGCGGGGGCTTGGTGTCTATGTGGCACCTGCTTCTTCCTATGCCTGGTGGAGCAAGTGCTGTCCTGAGGACAGATGGAGGCTCCATGCTGGGGCTGGGTAGCAGCTTGTACCACCTGGAAGCTGGAGAAGGGCTCTGACCCTGCTTTTTGTAGCAAGGGAGGGAAGGAACACTGTGGAGTGAAGCTCTAGGTGCTGGGCATGCAGGGTAGGGGGGACTGGAGAGCCCCTGGAAGAGGTCAAACAGCTCCAAGGAATGCTTGAGCAGGTCCCTGTGGCATGGCCAGTGTGGGAAGAGCAGAACTCACAACTGTCCCTGCTGGTCCCGGATGCCATGTGCACATGGATCTGGGATGACTGTGAGAAGGATTGCCCTCAGTGCATGCAAAGCTACTCAGGGGCAGGCTGGCTGTGTGCCTGAGGCTGGGAGAGGCGTGCAGCAGGGTGTAGGAGAGCCTTGCCAGCACACAGCTAGAGCTGAGCACAGGGGCAGGATAGCCAGAGTGGCGTGGTTGGGATCACAGTACAGAATATTCTGAGGGGAAAGGCACCCGTGAGGATCACTGAGTCCAGTTCTTGAGTAAATGGCCCACGTGGGGATGGGCCCCACAACCCTGGCATTTTAAGCACCAGGCTCTCAAGAGCTGAGCTAATTTAGGGTCTGTTCTCTTCAGGGTTTTGAGGCCTGACTAGATTTTTGATCCGGTCTGATGCTGGCCCTGCTTTGAGCAGGAGGTAAACCCATCCGAGCTACTTTCCAACGGGACTGGGTGATTTTCCTTCTTGCCTACAGCCCCTGTGCTTGGCTGCAACGCCGTTCCTCTGCCCTGTGTGATCTCGGGTTAGTGAAGATTTGTACACCAAACTCTGTGTCTCAAGGATGTGCTTGGGGCAACACCACTTTGAGAAGGTAGGATGGGGATTTCATTGCAGTCAGCTCCTGGTTCTGCTGCTGTCACACTGCAGGGCAGGAAGGGTACGTGTGGGGGTGTTTGACTCATGGCCCTGCCTGGTTATTCACCAGCCAGATCACATCGGTGACTTGGCATGCATCAGCCTTGCCCTGTTCATGTGAGCTGCTCCCCTGGCTGCCTGGATGACAAGTGGTTTTGATCACCAGTGTGACTGTGCTGGCCTTAAGACAGGAGTGAAGTGGATGGGATGTGTCTTATCTGACTGGTGTTTACATCTGTGTGACTCTGAATTACCTTTTCCTCAATTCCTCCACATGTAAGAAGTTTACCTTATATCCGCTCATGTCCTGTTCTCCACCTCGAACCATCTTAACTGCCCAGACATAGGAAGAAGAGAAAAGGATAAAACCTTGGATGGCACTCACGTCCTGTTGTCTGCCATCCAAGGTTTTATCCTTCTCTTCCTGTGTCTGGGCAGTTAAGATGGGCGGAGGTGGAGCAGTGTCAGCTGGATTGCAGGCTTCATTTTCTGCACTGCCATTGGCAGAGCAGCAAATGCTACAGGAGCAGGAAGGGTCGTGTCCCTTCCCCCTGGAACAAGCTGGTGAAGCAGCTTGGCAAGGACCTTGTATGATTTCATGGATCAGCTCAGCAGGGTGCAGAAGGTGGTGTGCTTGGCACTGCTTTTGGGGAACAGGTAGAGTTGCCACACAGCACTAGACGCAGGCAGAGAGCTGGGATGCTAAACTGTCATCCCCCATGGGGCAGTATTTTCATGGGCCTGTTGAATTCTTGTGCCTGTAAGAAAGCCTTTTAAAGGAAATGCTTTGCTCAGCAAAGATAACCAAGAAGCAGAATAGCTCATGGTACAATGGCACTATGGCACCACAGCCCAAGACACCTGTAGTGACGCATGTTGAGCAGGAAGGGCCTTCAGTCCCTGCTGAGGATATGCAGAGACTGGTTTACTTCCTTGGAAAACTGATTTCCTGAGTCAGAGACAGTGATGAGTCGGTGTGTGTTCACCTGGGCAGCTCATCTTGTGGCACAGACAAGCCATGGTGCACAAGCTCCTCAGTAGCTCCCTGCCAGTCCAGTGCTCTCCCCCTTCCTCCACTCCAGGAGCATTTACTTGTTTTGCTTGCTGTTCCAGGATTTTGTGCTCCTGCCCTTACAAGAACCGTCAGAACCAGATGCACTTCAGAGAATGAGCCAGAGTCACTGTGGGCTTGGAAAGATACTGGGTGCACAGAGAGCAAAAGAAATGGGAGATGGTGTCAGCTGCAGTGAGTGAGCAGATGTTCCAGGTAGCTGGGGTTTGTTTGGAACCAGGCTAGTGCTCTGCAATGAGAGTTATGCCCTTAGAAATAAAGTTGACTTGGGAACTCATCAGCGAGGGTCAGTGTGCCAGCAATGCTTGTCCCCCTCAGGATTTGCAATCTCAGCCTATGTCCTCAGCACCTTCCCTGTTACCTGCCTGCCACCCGGTTGCTGGCTCAGGCTGGAAGCATGGGAAATGGTGGTTGGTTCTCCACAGTTTGGCTGGGAGAGGTGAACAACGTGCACCCTGAGTTTGCTGTGCTCAGCATGTCCCATTAGTTTTGGGGCTGCTTTGCAGGCACCAAGTGCAAGGCTGGCCACGGGCAGGAGTTACAGACACAGCACAGCTACTCTGAGCTAAAAACTTGGCAACTGTTGATCAGCGCTGTCTGTGCTTATCTGCAGGAAGTAAGGAATAACCCCCATAAATCCTGACCTATAAATCAAACCCTCCTGAGCTCAGCTCTCATGAGCCACGTCACAGGTCCTGGATGAGCAGCAGGGAAAGGTGCAGCTGAGTCACCAGCAGGGAGTCAACACCTTGCTGCCTCAGGGGAGCTGTTTGCACACAAAAACATCAGCCTGCTGTGTCCTTGTCTCCAGGCACACTTTACACACTTTCCCAGATGGGCAGGTGACATTAGCTCAAGATATAACACTGCACGTGCATGCTACTAACGTGTGTGAGGCAGAATGCTGAGGGAGGCTGGTGTTGTCTGAGGAATCAGCAGGAGAGATCCAAGTCTCCTAGAGACTGCCAGCCAGCGTGGGCATGTGTTAGCAAGGCTGAGTGGCCACAGCTGAGGCACTGGTTCCTTGCAGCCAGAGCAGCAAACCTTGGGGGTTAATATTCACTCTTCCAGGTACACTTATACTGGGGTATAACCCTCACCTGGAAGTGGGAGCCAGCATAAAAATAATGGCAATTTTCCCTGGGGCCTTGGCTGGGGTTCTTCCCCTTGTCCTCTCTTATAGAAATAATGTGCCATCTCTGCTGCTCTGTGGTGAGACAGTTCCCATCTTCAGGTGGAGATTTTAGGGGTGTGCACTGGGAGGGCTCAACTTTCTGTGCCTCGTTTGTAAAGTTCCTAGGCATCCTGGAATAAGATGCATAACAAGAATCACAAAACATAACGCTGGAAAAAGCAAAATAAAACCCAAGCTAAAACAGGCAGTAAAAAACCCCTCCAAACCAGTTTTTCAGCTGTTGTGCTGAGGGAATTTTCATTCAGCATCTTGTAGTCAGTGTTTCATGTCTTGCAGAATGAAAGCTACTGAATGTAACTCATCAAGGCAGAATGCTGTGGTATAATTTAGAAGCTCATTAGAGATCATAATCACAGTGACAGATGTTGGTGGGAAGCAGGAACCATCACAAAGAAAAATAGAGAGCTGTTTGTCATGAGGGCACTAGATCATATGGGGGCAACATTTTCTGAGATATCTAAGGGATTCGATTCTCACTTGGAGGTTTCCATCTAGATTTCTTAGTGTATAAATCGCTTGGGAAATAAGTCTGAAGCACTCAAATATTGAAAGGCCTTTTTAATACTTTGCTTGCAAGAGCCATAAATTGAAATGGTGTCTGCTAACCCATGTTGGAGCAGGGCATGCCCTTCTCTTAGGTGAGCTATGCATACCACAGCCTCTCCGAGTGTCAAATGCTGTGGGATGGGAGCTGCCTGTGAGGTGGGAGAGCTGTGCCCGGGTAAGGAGCAGTGGAAGCAGCTGAATTGTGCAGGTAGCTGGAGCATGGGCTGGTGGCATGTGCTGCAGAGTAAAAGGCTTTTAAGGGTGACCAGAAGGTGTTGTTTGGCCCGTTACCAGGGTAAGCACGAAATCATCACCGGATCGGGAGATGTGCTCTCTTCCTTAGTGCCACCCACTTCCTCTGGGTTGCGCCATCGAGGTTGAGACAGACTCTGCAGACCCTGTGCACGAGCAGCGACTCGGATGTGGCTGCCAGCGCGAGAGGCTGGTGCGTGCGCAGCTCCGTGGGGACGGAGCGGAAATCCTGGCCTGTCGGAAATCCTGGGTGGCAGGGCCCCAGCGGGGGTTGAGCCCCCAGCCCTAGTGCTCCTGTGCGGTTTGGAAGGGCAGAGATGGAAAGGGGGCTGGTGGGCAGCCTTGGGAAGTGGAACTGCAGGGCCTCAGTAGTGGAAGTAGGTGAACGGAATCACCATTGGACTCCGCTGGCACGTGGGCTCGCTGGGGTGTGAAGTCACCTGATGGAGGCATTGCCCAATAACAGAAACCCCCTAGCAGAAAATGAGCTTTTGTTGCTGCAGTGCTGTCCTTCTGAGGTGTTCCATCTGCTTCACAAAGAGTGTCTGACTGAGCCCAGCAACGCTTCTGTGAGAACAGCATCTCTAGTGACAGCTTCCAGCTGTCTAGCAGATGAGAGCACCCAGGTGTCGTGGCAAGCGGGGAGGGAATTATAACCATATTCACTGAGAGAGGGATGCTTCTGCAAGACAACAAGGGACCACCTAGTTGGTCTGTTTGGCAGCTGAATGTCCTCAAGTAGGCACTAAAAATGGGGGTGTGGAGCATGCTGCAAGCTCATGCGAGCAAATATAAGAGAATAAGTCAAAATAGTTGGATTAATTTTATCTTTGGACTGTGGGCTAGGCAATTTTAGACAGTTACTCCAAATGATCTTCAAACTTTTGTGTTAAAAAGAGGGGAACCCAGCAGGACAACCTTGGGGCTCAGCCTGGCACAGCTGTCCCGACTCTGGGTGGCCCTGGCAGGGCAGGAGGGGCCGCCATGTGCCACAGGGCACAGAATGCAGTCAGAGCCCTGGGCTGGTGCTGTGGCACAGATGATCTCCATAAACTGTGATGACATTAATCTAATGTATGCGTTCTCCTACGAATGTGAATACCAACAAATACAAATCCCATGCAAATCAGGCGCTCGCGCAGCATGTGCAAGCGGCTGAACATCTGAGGACTCAAATATTATATCAGAAGTTGTTCGCAGACGTGCCTGTTCCAAAACTTGCTGCTACACCACCCTTCTGTGTTCCCATGGGAACTCTCAGGTGAGGGAGAAATGTGCTCCCTGCTCCCCATCAGCTAAAAGAAGTTTATGAAGTAAAACCTGGCTTCCCTGCTGGATTCCTCCTCCTTCCCCCAGCCTGCAGCTCCTTCAGATGCCCGGTTGCCAGGAAAGACTCCCCCAGCCTCTGTGGTTTCCCCTTGGGGTGGGGGAAAGGTGGATGTTAAGCATTCCTCAGAAAAGGAAGCGGTACCCTCTGCCAACTGGCAAGGAGCAAGTGCTGGCACAAACTGCGGGAGAGAAATTATTCACTCATTCTGCCGGAGCGCGCGTTGGGAATCCCTCTTCCAGTCCTTGCCTGGCTCTTCCAGCTGTGCCTGCTGCAGCCCAGGTGCTTGAAGGGACCTGGGGGGGTGGGGTGTGTACCCAAGGGGCTGGGAAGCTCCCTGGGATGGTGTCTCTCGGGTGGGCAATCCTTGCATCTCTCAGCCGAAAGAAGATGGAAGCTGAGAGCTTTGCCAGAGGCTGCAGGAAGGGAAGGAGGCAGTGAATTTACTGCCCCTCAGCCAGCACCATGGGTATTCAGGATGCAACAGGAAAAGGAAAAAGTAGGAACAAGGGTGAAGCGTACAAGAACACCAAGTGTAAAACCCTTTAGTCCATGTTTTGGGGTTTTTTTGGGGTTTTTTTCAGTTGCTGCAGAAAGCTCAAGAGTTTCAAAATGGTGCTGGATTTTGTAAAATGAAGTCTGATGGATTCAGCAGGGTTCACAGAAACACCCCAGGAAGAACAAGGGAAAAAAACCCCAGCAACTCATGTACAGGCAGCCAGAGGTGATGCCATCCAAGTGGAGGGACTGGAGTGCAGAAACATGGGACTCAATGAAAACAAGTAATAGGGAAGGCAGAAGGATGTGTTGTTCTAAATACCCAATTGCTCAGGTTATTTTTTCCTCCTGAAACTCTTGTTGCTTGTGCAATCAAGATGGGATTTAGGACAGGGAGCAAGCCTGTCCAGGGGATTATATCCCACATGAAGACTGCTCTCCCTTGAAAGTGGACAGATTTTGTGGTGGCACAGTTTGACTGCTGATGGGAGCTGTGAATGGCCCTGGAGAGGGGCCTGTCCTGGTAGTGGCAGTGGGTGCTTGCCTGGCTCCAGAAAGGGGGTGCCTCCAGAGCACAGGACTACACCTTGGAGGGGTGGTTGGGTTTTCCCTGCTTCTCCAGAGCTCATGGATATGATGAACAGTGTACCATGAAACCCCTTCCAGCTTTCCCCTCACTATCCCCTCTGTGCACTCAGCTGCTCAGAGGGTTCCAGGGGACTGCTGACTTCTGTGCTGAGAGAAAATAATCTGGTGTCTCTTAGGCAGTGGCAAATTGTGTGGGCTGAGATCAGATTTACTCTTAGCCAGAGCCTGCAAGTATTCCATGCATAGTCCCCCTTAATGAAAAGCCCCAGCCTCTGCCAGCAGGTTAAGAGTTAGGGCCAGCAACCCCTGGCGTGTCGATAAATCTTCCTCCTGAGCTCATCAAATCCCCAGCCTGCCTGTTCAAGAGGGATTCACAAGAGGCAATACCAGACTGACCTTTGTGCTGCCATAAATGCGGGTGCACATGAGCCAGCTCAATCAGCAGGCTCTTTTTTTTGGCTGCCTTCTCTCAGAGTGGTTTGTCTCACCCGGCAGCTGCAGGAACACTGCAGCATCCTGGCAGCAAGGTGTGAGGTGCTTGCCTTTCCTTGTCCCCTCCTTTGTCAGCTCCTTCAGGTGGCTTTTACCCAGGCCTCCCCTTTTTGACCCTATGGGGCTGTTTTTCCCTCTCCCTATGACTTCCTGTCTTTCAAAACACTTGGTAATTTTGACAATGTTGATTTTTACTGCAGTAAGGCAAAAACGTGGCCTTTTTTGATAGCCAGATTGCATGTTTGTTTGTTCTTTTATTTTTGGCTTCTTAGGGCTTTTTGCCACTTTTCACTTTCTAATTGTCTCTTTTTCTAATCCAGGCACTTACGCTCAAAGCCAACATTTCTTATGGCAATTTTTTATCACCTGCTGGCTAGAACAGAATAGGAAAAAAAGGATTCTGGCTGGAGGACCTACAAAAGTAGGAAAGCATAAAGGTTTATTTGAAGGACTTCTTCTGTGATAGAATAGAAAAACCACGGTGTTTAGAGGTGAAAGACCTGGCTGCAGGCAGAGGTCTGGCTTAAGCTTTAGAACAGAGTATCTCTGTGACTTGAGGGGAGGAAAGTGGGATCCCAGTTGATGTCACAGGGGGAAAAACCTACCAAAAACGAATTGCTTGGGCACCCAGATGGTTTGCAGCTCAGGATAATGCCTTGGGGGCTGGCAGCAGACAGGAGGTAATGAGCAGGTCTGATGAGCAAGAGAAGTCGAGCAGAGGCAGTGGTGGGCACGGGGCACTGTTGAGGGAGGTTGTGCTTGCTGAAATGGGATGCTGCAGTGCAAGACTGGCAAAGAAAGGAGAGCAGTTCTTAATCTCTTGGGAAAAAGGCATCTGTGTGTCTTGAGTAACAGTGTCATGTCTGAAGATGGCTGCATTTTTTCAGGACCGTGTAGGGTGACAGTACTTCGCTGAGACTGTGTGCAGGGAGTCCTGAGTTCATTGTTGTTTTTAACAACATTAAACATTTAACAACATTAGGTGAGCAATAGATGGAAAAAGCCACGTGTTCCATGGAGGCACCCATGGTATCTGTCCCCTCCTCCCAAAGTTTGCCTGGTCCCCTGGTGTCACTGGGAGCTCTGGGGATGTCAGGAGCCGTGCTTCCGAGGCAGGAGCAAGCTGCTGAGTGACCTGTGAATGGGCTTGGTCCCTCCCACAATTTCAGCCTCTGTGGATGCTGATAAACCGAAAGACAGAGGCAATGGTGGCAACAGGTAATGTTAAAATGTTTGTTGTGAATGGGGAGGCTTAATGCTAAACAGCACCGTTTTGGAATGCTTCAGCACAGCAAGATCCCAGGCAGAGATGACGAGCTTTTTCTGCGGTTGAGAGGAGCACCTGGCGCAGCGCTGTCAGAGGTAGGTCATGGAACTGGGTGTTGATTCCTGTGTGCCTGCTGGTGCTGGCTCTGGAAGGAGGGCTTCTGCCTTGGCTGATGGGGTCTGAAGCCTTTAGTGATGCACAGGTGCTCCATGTGAGCCCCGTGCACTGCCCCGACACCTTGGTGTTGGCACTGCCAGCCCTTCTGGGAACAAGCCCCCAGCCACGGGGGACCGTCCCCTTTGCCCGAGCCCTGGCTCACCAGGACCAATCCCAGCCCAGGTCAGAGTTTGGCAGCCACCATCCACCTTGGGCCACCTGTCTGGAATCCTCTCCTTCCATCCCAGCTATTGTTTCTGAGGGCCTGTTCACAAAAGCTTTGTCTGCCCACTTGCTTTGCAGTAGCCTGTGAGCAGGGCCAACCCACCCGTGTTCCCTGGGAGGTTATTCCTGGCTGAACAAGCTTTGCTCCATGCAGCTGATCTGCTTAAGTGCACTTCCCTGCCTTGCTTTCATTCCACTAGTCAGGCTGCAGAGATAACGTCTGTCTTTGTTCTGTTGCGAGACCCTTGCGTAGGTACGCAATCTTCCCCATAGTGTGTGCTTCAAAATAGATAAAACGCCTTTTCTGAGTTGCAGTTTAGATGGATTTTGATCGAGAGGATGGGGGAATCATATACAGAAGAAAAAAATCTTTTAAAACGAGAACGGAAGCAAATATAGTTTAGTAGTGTACTCGTTACAGAATGAACAGCATATTGTATGTGCTGTGTTAGAGGTATGTTATGAATAACAAAAGCACTGGAGCATTTACATATTTGTTTTCAGAAATCCTGGCAGTTGGATTTCACCATTCTGCGCCTCTTTGCCAGAATCACTAAACAGTGGTACATATGGCTTCTGAAGTACCATATGCCGTGGAAAACGTTAGCTGATGCCTATACTGATGCGACACGCTATAGTCTTTATTTAGATTTTCTTGCAGTTTTGAACAAAGAATATTAGATCATGCAAAACATTGTGCAAGCAGTATGGAGTAGTACATACAGGAAAACATAATGCATTGTGCCCAGAGAAAAGCCGGCTAAGAAAAGGGGAAGAAAGGGTGGTGTCGGGAATTAGAGGGTGCACGTGCCAAGAAATGCATCAAAGGGTGGGACAGGGCTTTGTGCAGCCCAGGCAGGAGGTTTTGCAGTGCTTGAGGCAGAGTCAAGAGCCAGAGCTCCGTGGATGTGCAGGTTTTGAATCAAGTCCTGTTTCTAAGAGGTGCTCCCTGTTAACAAAAAGTAGCACTCAGGCTTAGATCTAAGTACGTGCTTGAAATCCTCAGAGAGCCCAGGAAACCACGTGCGTGAGTGCTTTCCTAGAGCCCTCCTGTAGGAGAGGGGATAACTGCTCTCTCTCCGGTATCATTGTCTGAAAATGATGACGATGAGCACATTGAAATTTGCGAGAAGCGTCTTGAAAACAAAACAAAATATAGTTTCCAACACAGCGACCGCAGAGCCCAACCTGGCATTAAAAAATGAACCCAGGCTTTTGTTTTGGCAAGTTTTTAAAGGACTTTCCCCCCTCCCCCCTCCGCCCCGCTTCATCCCGCACTCACATCAGCCGAACGCTGAGGGGATCCTGGTGGTGGGGCTGTCGGGAGTAGCCAGAGGAGAAGGTGAGCCCGAGGGGAAGGAGAGCGGGGAGGTGGTCTTGCCACCATGGTCCCTGCCGGAGCAGCGCCTCGCTCTCCCCTTTCCCTTTTCTCCTGGCTCCTCTGCGTGCAGACCACTGCTCCGTGAACACTTAATAGGCTTAGCTTTAAGCACCGGAGTAGATCCAGTGGGATTACTCACGTATTTAAACGAGGGTATAATGTTTGGAGAGGAGGGAGAAGCATCACGTCTCTGTGTCTTGGTTTGGCTCCTGCTCTTGCAGCCACCCAGTTCTGGTGTCTGAGGATGGGAGTTACGGGGTTCACACCGCCTCTGCCCGGAGGATGTCGGGGTGTATTGTGGTACAGCGAGCGTTAAACCATGAGAAGTAGGAAACTGGGGAAGTCTCTTATCATGTGCAGACATTTGTTGGTTGAGGCTGACCAACTAACCAGAACAGAGACAAACCCAGCACAGAAACAGAAGGTGGGTAAGGCTGAGTCCAGAATGCAGCCGGAGCAGAACGACTTCCTGGGGAGGCGAGAGCAGAAGGAAAGGGCTCACAGCTGAGCTGTGCCGCAGATGGCCGGGCAGAGGATGCCGGGCGAGCCGCTGCCTGTGGGAAGAGCACGTGTGGTGGCGGAGATGGGCTCCACCGCAGAACACTTGTGCTGACCTGGGAGAGCTCTTGGTCTGCATGGGCATTTAATAGCCCAGGTAATGGCAGAGAGGTCAGGGCCGGCGGAGAAGCCTGTGATTCCCTGCCTGGCTGAAAGGATCATGAAGGGCGCTGCAAGCTGCCAGTGGCCTTTGATGATGCAAACAGAAGTATTGGAACATTTAAGAAGCTGAGGCTGTCACAGGAATCATCTGTGAGGCAAAAGCTGTGTGTGTAGGTAGGTAGCATCTCACACTCTTTATGAGCCACTACCTGAATGGATGTAGACAGAAATAGAAGTCAGAATAGGAAAACAGGGGTGAGGGGGGCTTTCACTGAGCATCTATTTGAGGTTGCCTCCCAGGCTCCCTGCAAAGCACATGGTGGCTCAAAATCAAGCTTCATTATGTGGTTGTCAATTTGTTAAATTAATAAGAGGGGAAGATTAACATCTTTACATCTATCTCCAATCTAGGTGTTTTATTTCCTTTCCAGGAACGAGTACATTCCCAGAGCTTCTGAACAGGGGAAAATGTAGCCTCTCTTCCCAGAGAGTGATGTTTGTAGCAGTGCCAAGCAGATGCTCCTTCCTTCCACCTCTGGTCTCCACATCTCTCGTAGGGCAGGGTGGGGAGCGCCCAGCCTGCCCTAGGTGTGCAGCTGCCCCTTTGGGCTGTGAACCAAGCTGTCAGGGCCAGCGCTGAGCCCACTATGTCACGAGCAGGGCGGCTGTCTGGGCTGCAGCAGGTAGACCCTCAGGACATCTGAGCCAGGCTGCCCTCGGAGGGAGCTCGGCGCAGCTCCCTCCCTTGGCCCGGGCGGTTTTCCCGGCTGTCCTGGCACCGATCTCCCTGCGTTGTTCTGGGTGTCCTCCGTGAGCACGAGCAGGCCATTTGCTGCATTAGCCTCATTATGCTTCCCTTCCAAAAAGCGCCCACCACTGTCTGCCTTGTGGTTTGGAAAGGGGTTAACGCTTTCCCCTCCCAAACCTCAGCTCACCAGCACATCTCCCTTGTGCTGCAATTATTGAATGACACTTCACAACTTCATCTCCTCTCCTGCTGCATCTGCTTGCTGCTCCCATGTGCAACCTCGCTCACATCCCAAACATCTAAATGCATTGTTTCCTCTGTTTCTCCTGCCAGCATGGAAAGGAGCCATCCCTGAAGCAGGATTGCCTTTGAGCTGGCAGCAGACGAGTGATTGGCATTGGGCAGCGCTGCTGAGACTCTGGCAGGCCGTTTAGCAGAGAACCTTGGCTAATGAATGTCATCCACACCTAGCAGATGTGCCACTGCCTGCCATGCCAGATTTTTGACATAATACAGGGCTGCTGGACACCACAGTGCTCGGGAAAAGCCAGGGAGCGACTCGTGCCTTCAGCGTGGCGTTTGGTCCTGCTCGTGCTCTGAGAGAGAAACAAAACCTGCAGGGGGGAGGGAGGCACAGCCGCGTCTCCCGGCCCTCCACCCTGATTTTATCGGTGCGTAAATCGTATTTGTGTCGCTTTCACTCGTGCCAGGGAATCTTCAAAGGAAAACCCTCCACCTTTTCTTTTCGGTCCCCTGTGTTTCCAGCCCGAGTTCCTGCTGGGCCCTCCGGCCTCCTGCCGGGTTCCGAGATGGGGAACCGAGCAGTGGGCTCAGTGCCCCCCGGGAGCTGGGATGGCTGCGGGCAGGTGCCTGGCACCTGCATCTCGCCGCCGGCAGCATCCCGGGCTTCGTCTTTCCTCTCCTGCCCTCCATCGGAGGGAAGCAGCATTCGCCGGGCACAGCGGGGGGCCGGGGGGGGGCGGGTGAGACCGGCCCCCCGGGCGCCCCAAGGCCCTCCGTGTTTCCGGGACTCCCCCTTACGCCGCCCGGCGCGGGAGTGGGGACGGGGCCGTCTCCTAATCCCGGTGTAATCCCGGAGAGCGGCAGCAGAGCGGGCGGCCGTTAATCCCGGCCCGCCGCCGCTAATCCCGGCCCGTGGCCGTGGGTCCCTGCCCGCCTTCCCGCGGGCTGGGGGCGATGTCCCCTCCGCAGAGCGTGCAGTGGGGTCCCGGGTCGAAGCCCCGGCTCTGAGGGGACGTAAATCTGTTAATGACCTAACTCGATCATTAACCCGCTGCTCGGCCTGCGGGCGGCGGCGCGGGAAGGGGCGGGGGCCGCTCTCGGCTGCGCGCTGCCCGCCCGGCGCTCCCGCAGCCCCCCCAGGCTTCCGCACCACTCTCCGGTCCACCACCCTCGCTCCTCCCCGCCTCTTTTTTGGGGTGACATCGTTGCCGGCTTTTTCTGTGCTCCCGGGAACAGCGCGGCCGGCGGCGCGGCGCGGAGGGGTCCCCTAACACACCCTCCGGGGGGACAGCCTGGGAGGCCGGGGCGGCTGCGGGTCGTGTCCTGCATCACGGGGAGCTCCGGCGGGGCGCCTGGGCGTTATTCCTTCCCAGCCGGCTGCAAGCCAAGTTCAGTGCGGCGTGGCCGGGCCGAGATGCGGCCGGGGAGAGCGTAATGGGGGGTCGGTCCCGCTAATATCGTACCCCAGTAAGCGATGCTCCGGCTCGCTGGCTGCGAGAGCTCAGCCGCCGAGGCACCGTGTAACGCGGGTCGCTTTGCCACTCTCTCCGGTTTTTTGGGGTTTTTTTGTTTGGTTTTTTTTTTTTGTTTGTTTGTTTTGGTTTGGGTTTTTTTGTTTTGGTTTTTTTTTTTTTTTCCCTCGGCCTCTTTATCTTTCAATTGCAAAGCAATTAAAGGTTTGTATGAATCTGCGAGCATCCCTCCCCGCGGGGCCCTCTGATGCCCGCTGTATTGCCCTTTAGATGCCTCTTCCTTTTTTTGTTTTACAATTGTTGTATCAATATAATGCTTCCTTTCTTCCTCTGTCTCTATAGATACAGATATACAAGGCAAACCAAAGGTTTCGGCTGCTATTCAGTGCCTCCTCATTTGTCCCAGAGCCGTAACAGTGGTGCCCTTTCTCTTCTGGCTGCTTTTCCCTGCTTCTGGAGCAGCAGTTATGGGAGAAGCAGATGGCTACTGATTGGGTGAGCTTTGTGGCTTTAATTCTGAATACTTTATGGAAAAGGACTTTATCATGCTTGGTTGGTCAGAGGAACAACGGGATGAGATTTATGACTAGAGAAAATAAATCTTTTTAAGTTTCAGTCTCCTTCACACACCCCACGTCAAGTTGCTGCAGCAGAGCTGGAGCTGAAATCCTCTGCATCTTTATTTTTTCCCTGCCCCCCGCCCCGTCTGTCTGTCCTTTCACTGCTCTCCCCACCCCCTCTGCGCCAGGCTTTAGCAAACCTTTGCTAACTTTAGGGACTGTCACTCGCTCAGAGGTCAAGGCCTTCAGAGCCCCAGGCAGCACCAGGAAGGGACTGACAGACCATCCCTGCATGAGGATTATCCACCTGCGGGAATATGCTGGGCACTCAGCTCCTGCCTTGCGTAACTCGGCAGCCACCCAGGGTCCGGTGGGGAGCTGTGAGTGACATCCTCACGGATCCGACAGCAGAGAGCTGGTGTGGCCACCAAAAAGACAGGCAGCCCACTGCTCCGAGCTCAGGTGTCCTGAGGAGACTGGGCCCAGCGCTGCCTGACCCCAGGCTGGTCCCAGCGTGGGACATGCTGGTGGCACACAGGGACAGAAAGGCCCCAGGGTGTACAGGAGGCAGAGGCAGATTTCAGTCCTGCAGGGATTCCCCTTCTTCCATTTCTCTCCCTTTTCTGTCCTTCGTAGCCAATCATGTTTTCTGTCAGGCTGTTAAATGTTTGAAGGAAGGTGAAGCTAGGTGAAAGCTTTCCAAGTTTTAAACCTTGATGCTGCTGTCAGGCCAAGTAGGGAGGAGAAGCAGATATGCTGAGAAAAATAATTCTGAAATAGAAAATCAGCAGTGATAGAGGGCTATGTATGAACCATTTAACCAGCCACCTGTATTATGTTCGCTGGTCTACATAATAAGAAAAGTTCCTGTGACCCTTTGGCGAATATGCAAATTAATATTTCTAACCAGACTCTGTGTTTGCTCAGAAGAAGGTAGAGGGAAAGTTCGGGCACCATCAGGGAGGAAGAAAGAGCCGAGATGCCTATGGTGTGTCTGAACCATGAGAAAGCAAGTAGCAAAGGTATGTCGGCTTCCTGGGGAGCAGGAGCACTTGCTCCTTGGGGTGAACCACAGCTAAAGGTGGTATCCAGCCCTTTTTAAGGATTTGTGATTTTGTGGCATGGCAGTGATCCGATCTGGGAGTCCAGCACCGGTGAGGTGGGGCTGAAGGGTCAGAGGCAATTGGAAGGGACAGGCACCCCAGGTGTGTTTGGGAGCTAGGCTGGAAACAAGACAGAACACTGGTGGTGTGCCTCAGCCCTGGCAAGGACCTGGAAGTAGGCAAATATTCATCTGGTTGTGGGTCTGAGGACTCCCAGTGGGCTCCCCGTGCAGAATGAGCAGTGGGGGAAGCGCCGCTCCTCTGTGCGCCGTGTCTGTAGCGTGATGGGATGTCTCTGGCACCCCAGCACAGGGCTTCCCCAGGAAAGGCGCCATGCACGAGCCTGGTGACAAGCAGAAAGGATGGATTCAGTCATTCAGCTGAGGCCCTGATTTATTTCCACTACAGAGGCCTGTCTGTCTCCAGGGAAGGGAACCGTTCCGGCTGCATTTCTCCAGGCACCAGGAAAGCTTGCGGCTCCACATTTGGTTTTAAGTGGATTTTCCATTCCACCTGGTGTGCACCTCCCGTGAACCACAGCTGGCCCTGCCCCTGGCAGCAGCAGGCAGAGAGGGTAGCAAGGCAGTTCAGAGCATCCCTTGGTGCCCCCTCCCCACCGTGCCCTGGCCCCGCAGGAGTGAGAGTGGCTGGGCTCGTGTGCCTCTGGGAACGCGTGTGTTCTCTCGGTGATTTTATTTTATGAGTGATTTTATTGCAGTCACCTGGGAGCTGACTCCCAGCTGTGTATGTGTCTCCTCACGGGAGTAACCACACACCCGTAGGCCTGGCGCATGACACGACTCAGGCAGTGTTTCCCAAAGGATGCAGGACTGTTCCTGAGCACAGGTTGAGCAGCCTTTGCTGATCCCTCTCCTCTCCCCTTCCTGCATGAAGGTCAGGGAGGAAAGAGAAGACTGACACTCCTGGGAGCAGGTGCTCTGGCCCTTGCAGCCGTCCCCACACGGGATGGGTTATCACAGTGGTTACTGATAAGGGTGTCCAAGCATCCAGGCATCCCCATGCTGCCAGCCCTTCGGCCCCTGCAGCCTCCTGAATCCCACCAGGTCCCCGCCCTGGCTTCTGTGGGGATTTGGCTCGCCAGCCCAGCCCCTTCTGAGCTCAGGTCCCGGGCTTGTCCGCTGCTCCTGGGGCTTCCCCTTGCCCGGGAGCTGGTCCCTGCCTCGCTGGTGCCGTCGAGAGGGGCTCGGCAGAGCAGGGACTGTGCTTTTGGAGGGCGGGGAGTGGCGGGGGTTTGCCGGCTGCGGGGGTCCCTGGGAAAGAGGCCGGAACTCCGCAGCCCGGGTTGCACCTGGCCCTCCGCAAGAGATTTTCTGGAAAAATAAGCGAATAGAAAATGCATGGATGTACCGAGATAGGAGCGTGCGGCAGCCGGGCGGCGGCGGCCAGCGATCGCACGGCCCCATACGGTGACACCGCACTCGCTGGCAGTGCGGCGGGGACCGGATCGGGCCCGGCGCACCTGCCCCGGGTCCCCCAAAAATCCCGGTGAGGCATTTCCAGGAGGCCGGGAGAGCGCCGCCGGCGCCAGGCTTTGCGGGGTTTGCAGTGGGCGCAGCCCCCAGCAGAAACTCCGGAAGAAAGAGCCCGCGGCCGTTCCAAAGCCGTTCTGCGGGTCGAAGGACGCTGTTCCCTGGAATCCCCTTTTGGAGTGGCATCAGAGGCTGGATAAAAGCTCGGAAATTCCTCCGCGGTCCTTTCCAGTCCCACGGAAGTTCGGTAGCTTGGATCACGCCGAAGCGATTTCGAGATCCTATATGTGCTGTCGCGTCCCTTAAAATTCTCGCGAATAAAATCAGCGCGTAGGTTTTCTTTCCCCCCACTAATGACAGTCATTCGGACAATTTATATCTTTCAGCGAGAGCTGCAGCACTGACGGAAAAAAAAAATAGAGAAAAAGAAACAGGAATAGGAAGAAAAAACCCCACCACATTTGAAGCAGGAATTGACATCCAAATTTTTACAGACTCCCATATTTTTAATGTTATGAGAATCTCCCTTTTAGGAGACGCTGCGTTTGGTCGAATTAATAAGATAAATGTTGAAAGCATATTATATGCAGCCTTTAATCCTAATGCAAGGAAAATCGTAATTATGTGGAGGATAAGTGAATTTGAAAGCCAAACATCAGCCCACTCTCTGCAAACCCCTCTCTGTTCGTTCGCCCCTGGAAAACGCTTTGTCTCTCCTTTTTTTTTTTTTTTTTTTTTTTTTTTTTTTTTGAAGGGGTTCCACCT
>JAYDZK010000202.1:73857-97259 GCA_034509185.1 Euphonia xanthogaster | reverse complement strand
AGTGTCACTGGTGCCCGTGGAATGGAGTCTCGGTAGTTCCGTGTTTACCTTCCCTTTCCCGTTTGGGTTTGGTTTTTGTTTTTGGTTTTTTTTTTTTCCTCGCCCCTCTGGAAAAAAAAAAAAAAAAAGATTTATTAAACTTTATAGTTTATCCGGGTATGTTGGATGCTTTGACAATAAATGACTTTATTTTCTTCAAAGCACCTGGACGTTAATCGATGCGGGGGAGTGGGCGGTGACGAAGGGGCGGCGAAGGGGTGGCAGTGGGGTTCCCGGCCGCACCGGGCTCCAGGGAAAGGCAGCAAAGTCCGATCACGCCGCCTGTTCTCTGCGCCCTCCTTCCCTGCTCGGCTGCCTCCCTCCTTTCGGCCCCTCCGACGTCTGTCCGTCCTTCCTCTGTGCGTCTTTGCTTTTGTCCGGCATTTTATTCAGCCTTTATCTCTCTCCTTCATCCTGTCTTTCCTTTCCTTTCCTCTCCCCTTCGTCTTTTGGGTTGTCTTTAATTTCTTCTATTTTGCCGTCATTTTCTTTTTGCCTGTCTTTTCCTTTTCTTTCTGTCTGTGTTTTGCTATTTTCCCACCTCACCTCTTCCAGGAGCCCGTATTGCTCCCCTCCCATGACACGGCTATGGGTGGTCCCCGGCTTGCAGGGTGGGCACAGCCACGGAGGTTGTCCGGAGGTTTTTGGGGTGACAGGACCCAGGGAAGCCCCAGCCCGCAGTGTCGTGGGGTAGGGAGCGCTTGAAGGGGCCAGGGCTGGGTCCCCTCTGTCCTGGTGTATTACCGGGGTGGTGGCATCGCAGCCAGGGACACCCGGGAGGACCAAGACAAGGGGGACAGTCCCGGGCACGGGTGCACAGCCGGCAGCGGGTACATTCAGTGCCAGCCCCGCGTGCTTCGGCGGCACGGGAGGGCACCGGGGGACGCACAGCCCGGGGATGTGCAGTAAACCCATTTCCACACACAGACTGCCATCACCCCGGCACCGACGCTGTGCCAGGTCACTGGTAGGGAAAATATCCCAAAGCCGGAGCTGTGCACGGCCGGAGCCCGCAGTGCCGCATCAATGGGGTCCAGGTGCCCCCGGCGTGGGCTGCCGTGGGGTTTGGGGTTTGCACGGGGTGCCCGGAGCTGCTGCAAAGCCTTTACAGCTCCTGGGGAGGTGCCTGGGGCTTCACCGCCTGGGAAAGTCCCCGCCGCGGACAACCCAGCTTCCCGCTGATGTTGCTCGCTCTCCCCCGGCACCCCGGTACCAATAACCCCCAAGCCACGCCTGGATCCGAAGCGGCCCCCTGCTCTCATTCCCTGCCTCTGGAATATGCATAGCTTCACCTGCTGCCGTTAATTGAGGGGGCGAGACACCGATTACCCCATGGATTTTCCTTAAAAAGCGGTGCCACCCCTGCGCGTCCCGGTTTTGAGGGTTCCCCGGGATGCTGCCACGGGGCTCCGGGGGATGCGGGCCGGCTGCGGGGATGCCGGGGGCGGCAGCGGCGGGTGGGCACCGCCACCTAGCGGGGCCGCCGCGGGGCGAGCGGGCGTGCTCGGGGCCCGGCGGGCTCCTTTCCCCGGGATGGTGCTCCGGACTCCGCTAGCGCCGCAGCTTCGCTTCTCCGGCAGCCCCGGGCCGTCCTCGGGGCCGGTTCCCTCCCGCAGCCGGGGAGGTTCATAGTGGCGGTGTTAGTTATGCTCTCCCCGGCTCCCTGCGCTTGTCCTGGTGCTGCTGGAGGGATGGTGCTTCCTCCTCCATCTATCCCAAATATTTTATGGCTTTTCACAGCCGTGTGGTGCGCTGTGTCCCTGCCCTGCCCTGCCCTGCCCTGCCCTGTCCTGCCCTGTCAGCCTCCTGCAGCACTGTGCTTTCTGTGCTCGTTGGGACTCTCCCAGAAGGCACTGTGGACTTCTGTGGCTCAGAAGCCCCAGGACTTCTCCCATTGGGGCTGGATCAGGGGTTGCAGTCAGCCCCCTAAAAGCACTGTTAGACAGGGCACGTGTGCTGCAGTGGGTGCCTGCATTGTTGCTGCCACACAAAGCTCACGCTGCTTCTGTCCATAAGCACAAACATCTACAGACTAGGAAATTTAATCCAAGACTTTGTTTTGCTGAAATCGGATATCGAACTCCAAAGCGATAAATCAAACTCCAACTAATGCTTCCTGCACAAGCAGAACGTGCTGTAATAAGGGCAGGTGGTGCCCATGATCCTGAGGAGTTGGGTGTTGTATGGAGAGTGTTCACAGAAGCTTCCCTCGAGTCTTTTGGGATCAGAGCTTGGCCACAGCACGTCCCTCATTCCCCAGAGCCATGCTGGCTCTCCTCAGGTCTGCATGGGTACCAGCGCCACATTCTGCTCCTTTGTCATCATTTCTGCTGCTTGGGAAATAGGAAGAGAATTATTTTTTTTCTTTTCATTTTTTCTTTTTCCCTTCTTTTTCCCTTCTTTTTTTTTTCCTTTGGATGTCTTTCCCCATCTGTGGTTGATGCTGTGCTGTGTCTCTGCACAGCACAGAAGCTGGCTCGGCTGTGGCACCAGCTGCCTTTCCCCCGTGCAGGGTCCTCACCTGACACCACAGGCCAGAAAATTCCCTTCTGGGGCATCGCCTGGGCATTTCTCTGGGACAGACCTGCAGCTATAAGCCTCTGCCAGAGCCCACAGAGGCATCTGCCCCTGAAACCCACCCACAAGGGGCGTGCTCGATGTGCTGCAGAGGAACAGCAAGTATGGAGCTGGGAATAAGGACGAGCAGCCTTCAGATTTGGGGAGCCCCTTCCCTGTGCCCTGCAGCACTTAGGCTGCTCCATCTTCCCTGTAGCTGGGCCACGCTGCAAATCTTAACAGTGATAATAATTCAACAAATCCTGATGTCACTGCTGCTCCTGGGGAGCAGAAGGCAGCTTTGCACCCACGCAGGTTTCTGTTTGAAGGCGCAGCAGTCGGGCAGCCACGGGCAGCAGACCCACAGCCCCTGCACGTTTGGGCTGGAGCTGAGGGGAGCTGCCTGCCTCGGGGCCTGATCCCCTCCTGCCCAAGCCAGCAGGAGCTGTGCCTGCGTAGGTTTGGGATTAGCATCGGGCAGCTGGACACAGGCACCTGAACTGCTCGCCAGTGAGGGCATGGGCTGCACAGAATGTCACATGGATTCTGTCCCTTAGGTCAGGAGAGAGAGGTGTACAGGTGAGGCTCTCACAACCTCTGAGCATCCTCACAGCCAGCCTGAGGAGGCTGTCCCCAAATCTGCGTGCTGGGCTTTGTGCTGTGCGTGAAGGTGCCGAGCAGCGTGCCGGACAGACGGACACCTGCTGCCACTGCTGCGAGGAGGCCGAGCTCCTGTGTGTACAGTGCCTGTCTCCAGTTAACCTCTAACTGGTTCCATTGGGAAAAGCAGCTACTAGGATTTCACTGCAATACCCAGATCTTGCAAATGCGTTGTTCAGCTGCGGATGTCCAGGAAAGGCTGAAGTAATTCCCTTGTTTGAAAATCACATGAACTGCGTGGCATTTCTTCCCTGCTTTCCCTGCTGCCAAGGACTGATTTGGGGAAAGACCTGGCCCAGCACAGAACGTGTTGTTGGTGTGCTTAGAACAAGTACAAACAACAACCAAAGTGCAGGGGGATGTTTATGTGAGATACACTGGTGTCCTGCAGAATGCTGGAATGCTCTGAGCTTTATTTAAAGAGATAGTGCTTTTCACTTAGAATTTGTTCTCTTTCTTTGTCCCAGCTTGTGAGGTGGCTTCTGAGTGATCCCGGTGACATTCGTTCCCGTGGGGCATGTTAACCACTTGCACCTGTGCTTCCCCCAGCAGCACCTGAAGGTAATCACCATCCTAATTGAGCAAGAGGAGGACAATCACCTTAATTAAAGTCACCTGTTCTCAGGCACGCCCTCCGCCCTCCTGGTAACAGGTTTGGACAATCATCCTGATTAAATTACCCTGTTTTAATGCACCTCCTCCTACTGGAACGTTTGGTTCTGCTGAGCTCCTGGAGTAGCTGCAGTTCTCCGTGTTTCAGGAGTGGGGACACTTCCAGAGGGACGTGCAGGGCTACCTGGGCACCAGCTATCTCCGTCTGACTGTGGTGGGTATTTCTCGGGTACATTCTGGTTGCAGGGGGTTTATTTCCAGGCTCTGCTGGCCGGTCTCATGTCTCACCATGCTTTGCCCGCCGTATTTTAAGCGGCAATTAAGCAGCACCAGGCTGACGTTGGGAGGGGGAGCGCTCCTGTGGTGCAGCTCACAGGCCTGGTGCTCTGCAGCAGATCAAACAGGCTCAGAAGAGTCCTTCTCATCTTCAGTCGGGGAATTTTACACTTGAAACACAGCTTAGCCTCTCCATTTGCTGAGTTTTCTCTGTAACAGAGCCCTGAATAATTTAAATAACATAACATCAGCATTCGGCTTCCGAAGCTGCTGGTGCCTGTGAGTGAGGGTTGCTGCTGCCAAAGGCAATTACACACAATTGCTCCGGGAAGTTCACTATTATGTCTGCTTATTTATTTAGGTTTAAACCTCGTGTTTGGTTTGTTTTTGTCTTGGTGTTCTTTGGGGCTTTCTTTGAGCAGGAACGCCTGGAGTATTTGGAACGGATGTGTTAGGCAGGGGAAGAATGAGGAAGCAGCCAGAACCACACAGGTCATGCCCACAGCACTGCTTGTGAGCTCTGGGAGTGTCACAGCGAGGATGGAAACACATTGTGTGCCACAGGGGCTCGTGTCAGTCACTTCCCCACAGTAAGGATGGTTGGGTGTTGCTCTGATGGGGATGAGGGACTCCCCTGAGAAGGGGGATGCTGTCCTGCAGTTGTGCCATTCCACAACAGGAATAAGGAATGCAGGCAATGGGTGAACCCCCAAGGGCTCTGCTGCCTCACTGGGCCCCCCAGAAAGGGTCGGGAATGTTCACTGCAGTGGGATTCCTTCCACAAGCAGGACTTGGGGACCAGCCTGGGCAAGCACACCTGGCTGGTG
This sequence comes from Euphonia xanthogaster, assembly GCA_034509185.1. NCBI lineage: Eukaryota > Metazoa > Chordata > Aves > Passeriformes > Fringillidae > Euphonia > Euphonia xanthogaster. The sequence goes on along the minus strand of JAYDZK010000202.1, from coordinate 92,289 downwards.
TAACTTTTTGGTGGCTCCCCACCTCCACCTTGGAAGTTTGAGTTGTCTGGGAATTTTTTACTGGAGGGAGGAATAGCAGCAGTGTGAGTGAGCAGAGGATGCCTGGCAGCCAAGGTGGTGCCAGGAGCGCTGTTGGGAAGTGTGAGGGTGCCCAATAGAGTCAAGGCTGAGGGGGCTGGACTTGCTGGTGAGCCTCTGGGCACAGCAGCTTTTCTCAAGGTGGGAATCCCTGGCCCGGGCACGCAGGTGCCTCTTTTCTGCTCCTGGGCTGCTGCTGTGCCCGCTCACCCCCAGGATTCTAACTCTGAACATTTTTTGCCTTTTAATTTTCAGGGGCAGAAGTGTTTTCTTGTTTGCTGCCCCGGATGGAGAACAGGGATTTTGCTGCCATGATCCTGTACCAGCTGCAGCCTTTACACCAAGATGCCCAAGAGGAAATCGTCCTGGAGCAAGGTGGCTTTCTTGCCTCAGCTGTGCTGCCACAGGAAGTCTCGCCCAAACACCCCTCGGGAGGTGAGGAAGTCCTGCAGCTCCTCATGGATCCGGATTGGGAATCAGCTTGTGTGTGTAATTCAAGAGGAGGTGGAAGAGTGGAAGTCATGGCTTTTGCCAGGCTAACCACTACAGCTGGGAGAAGTAAATAAGGTTTGAGTGCCCTGACCTTCCCGCAGGTATGTGCATCTATATATAGGGCAGTCTATGTATACATGGCTATATATAACGCGTGTGCATATAGCTCTGCGGATATAGATATCTGCTGAGAAATGGTTGGAAATGGCAGCAATGCTGGGAGATCATCTGCTCGCACCAGCCTGTGCCAGGTGTCACCCAGGCTGCGCAGGGCTCCCTCCTCAAGTGCGCGTCCCTCCGTGTGCCCCCGACCTTCAGCTTCCTCGGGAGGCGGAGGTCACTCTCCGGCGTGCCGCGGGCTCTGCCTCCTTCCTGCCGAACCCGATCCCTGCCCGGGTGAGCCCGCCAGCCAGCAGGAGCCCTGGGCAGGCCGAGGGGCAGCTCCTGGCTGGGGTTTGGGGCACAGCCCCGGCTGGCAGGAGCGCTGAGGGCACGCAGAGGCGCAGTGGGGGCTGGGCAGGGTGTGTTTGGCTCCTGTTGGCTTTGGTCGAGGTGAGGTTTCCCCAGGGGCTTTAAGGACCTGGGGCGGCCCTAGGAGGTGAGGAAGGCATAATCCGTGCGGAGCTGTGCCGGGGGGATGATGGGCTGTTGCTGCGGGGTCTCCTCCTGCGCGGCGATGCTTGTGCGGTCGCTGTGTTTGTGTCTGGGGAGGAGCACGGCCGCTGGTGCTGGGGACGCCGGGCGCGTGTGCTGTCACCCTGACGGTGGCAGGAGGCTGGGGGCCGTGTACCCCCTGCCCGGGAACCGAGGAGGATGTTGTGGATCGATAAGGGCCACCACGGCTTCCCTGCAGGCCGTGAGATGCTGTTGGGGAGTCGTGATGGGGAGCCCCCGTTATCCCCGAGGGCCGAGCGAGGCCCCGAGAGTGAGGGAGAGCAGCTTTGCGGTTCGGGGGGCTGCCCCGAGCCCCCTGCCCGCGGCTGGGCTGGGCGTGCAGCTGCCGTGTCACCCCCCGAACCCCGGGCGGGGGGCTGCAACCCGAGCCTGTCCCCAGGGCCCTGCAGCCCCGCGGCCTCGTCCCGGCGAGGAGGACAAGTTAATTCCCGGAGAGATGCACCCCGAGCCCCGCATCTGCCGCGGGCACGGGGGTGGGGGGGATGGAGGGGCGGGGGGGGCGTGGGGCCGGGCACAGGTGCGGGGCCGCCGCCCGGTTATAAATAGCGGGGAGGGGCGGCCCGGCTCCCCCCGTGCTCGGTCCCCCCCTCCAGGGCTCGGAGCGGAGCGGGATGCGGCGCCCTCCCTCCCTCCTCCCGCCCGCCGGCAGCATGAGCCCGTCCTTCCTCCTCCTCCTCCTCCTCCTCGCCCTGCCCGCCCGCGCCCGGCGAGAGCAGGTGCCCGGCGGGGCGCAGCGGGGCCGCAACGCCCCCGCGTCTTCCTCCTCCTCCTCTTCCTCCTCCCCGGCGGCGGCGGCGGGGCCGAGCCGCTTCCCGCGGAGCCGCCCGGATCGGCGGCGGGGCCGGCTGTACTGCCGGGTGGGCATCGGCTTCCACCTCCAGCTGCACCCCGACGGCCGCGTGGACGGCGCCCACGACGCGAGTCCGCTCAGTGAGTGGGGAACGGGAGCTCTGGGGGGGCTGCCGGGGCTGAGCATCCCCGTCCTTGCGGGCTTCCCGCCCCCGCGGGGCTGACAGAGCCCCTGGCTCCGGTCGCCCTCGCCGCCGGTGGGCTGCAGCCCTGGCGGGCCCGCGAAGGGGCGTTTGGGGTGCCGGGGGGGCCGCGTTTGCGGGATCCGTGGGAGCTGCCTGTCTGCCTCCGGGAAGCGCCGCCCGGGGAAGGGAGCCCGAGGGGATGGTGTGAGAGCGTGAGGGCTGCGCTGCCACCACAGCCCCTGCCAGGCACGTGGGGGAGGAGATGCTGCCCCTTTTCGGCCCTTTCCCCGTGGGACTTTTCCATCCTTCTGCCTGCATTCTCATTCTCCCAGCACAGCGATAGGATATATTCAGTTTAAAAATAGGACTGAGGCTGACGTTCCCCTGAGAGAAAGCTTTGCTAACTCACGGCTTATCCTCTGGTTGGAGTTGCCATGCTATCCTGCTGGAGGGAATGAAATGGCAGGTGGGGATGAAAAATCCCTTCAAGAGCGCGAGGGCTCGGGCCCGAGGTGACCCTGGCAGTGGCTCAGCTGTCGGGAGCGCTCACGCAGTGGCTGCCACATCTGCCCAGGACCAAAGGATTTGGGGCCCAGACTGTGCTGTGGCCCCAGGAGGGAGAGCAGCCCCTGGGCAGAAATGCCAGGAGCCCGGGAGCCGCGCTCGGGGGCGTGATGGGAACGGCAGGACGCGTGGCCTGGAGGGGTTTAGGGGATGGGTAGGAAAAGGGGCCCCCACGCCACGGCTGTTTTGGGAGCCACGGGCTTGGAAGGGCTGGCAGAAGTCTGGTGCTACAGCTGTCCTGCAGAGACCTGAATTATGCGCAGTTCCTTCCTCCTTAAGCTGAGCTATCCCCCCCGGAAAGGCCACAGCGACGCCAGCTCCACACGTGGGAGCAGAGCCAGCCCTGGCAGGGGACCCGCGCTGGTGACAGGGGGGCAGCGCCTCCTGTGGCACTCAGGAGGCCCTCGGGAGGAAGAGGATGGCTTTTGGCAGGGAAACCCGGGCTTTGGCCTCTGGGAAATGGGGCTTGGCCCGGGGCAACCCCAATGACCTGGAGTGTGGCAGCAGGGCCACCCCGCAGAGGGCAGGAGGGTTTGGGGTGCCCTTGGGGACAGGCGGGTGTTTGAGAAGGGACTTGCCCCGTTCCAGTGGGGCTGCCGAGCCTCATGGCCTGTGGCAGGAGAGGTGTGGCAGCCCATAATCCCCCCAAAGTGCCCGCAGGCCCTTTGGGGTGCCTCAGCGAGATGCGCTTCCTCCTTAAAATAAACGTGGGAAGCGGTGATCCGGCACCCAGCCTTGAGGGATTCCACGTGGCTTCCTGGTGGCTCCCGGCCCCGCGTTCATCCTAGGCCCTGTCAGGGCCGGGGGAGTTGTTCTGCGGGCTCCTCCCTCTGGGGCCGGGGCCACGGAGCCCCCGGGGCTGCAGCGGGACAGCAGTGCCGGCTCCCCGGGGTGCGAGGGCTGCTCTGGGGACGCGGTGGTGCCCCCCGGCTGGCAGGGCTTGGGGGGTGCCCAGCCCTCTGCCCGGGTTACCCCGCAGCCCTTGGGGAGGTGACGTGTGGGTGCTGCTGCTGAGGGATGCTCGGAGGCTGCCGCTCTTGTGTCAGGTGAGTTGCGGGTCCTGCGTGCCCCATCAGGGCCAGAACCCCCATCATGCTCAGAAAAGTCACGGTCTTTCCATGGCTTGGCTGCGCAGCGCCCCGGGCTGGGCTGTGAGGGAGCATCGGGGGTGCCTCCAGTCCCAGCTGGCTTGTGGGACACCGACTTCCCAAGTGCAGTGTCCGTGATGTGAGCGTGGGCAGCTCCGATCCCAGCAGGCTGCTGTAGGTGGTTTCCCCGGGGGTGAACTTGTTCTGCCACAGCCCAGCCAGGAATTGTGCCCCAAGATGGAATTTAAAAAAACCCACGAGTCCTAACCAGCAGCCTGTGTCCATCCCAGAGCTGGTGGAGGCAGAGGGATGGAGCAGGAGCTGGGTGGAGCCAGGCAGCTGAGGAAGGAGCAGGGACGTGGGAGAGGAAATGCAAACCTGTCAGACGAAGTTGTATTTATTTTTTTCTCTGTCACGCCGATGTGAAAAGAACTGTGATTTATTCTGGGATTTCTGTCATCCTAGGTATTTTGGAAATATTTGCTGTGTCTCAGGGGATTGTAGGAATACGAGGAGTTTTCAGCAACAAATTTTTAGCGATGTCAAAAAAAGGAAAACTCCATGCAAGTGTAAGTAAACCCCCCCCTTACCAGTATGTGTGGTGTATTTATAAAGGCTCTGTGACACCTCCCGAGTGTCGGCGCCGCGGCTCGGGCGCCGCGCAGACCCCGAGGGGACAGGGGGAGCTGCAGCCCCCCGAGCCCACCTTCCTGCCCGGGGCTTTTAGCCCTGCGGAGTGCGCCTTTCGGGGCGCGCCCGGTGTGCTCTGCGCCAGCAGAGCCTGCTCTCCGAGCACGGCCCGGTTATTTTTAGCCGCTGCCGCAGATCGCGCGGCGGGGTTTAGCCAAATGTCTCCCGGCAGGCAGGCACAGGCGTGGCGCCGGCAGCGCCGCGGCTCGGGCTGGCTCTGCCCTTGGGGACAGCGACCCGGGCAGGTGAGGGCCGGGCTGCGGCCAGGGTGGGGAAGCCCCGGTCACTTTGCTCTGCGGGGTGTTTGCCGGAAGGCGGAGGTTCGCTGCAGGTCTCATTATGCTCTTCCCAGCTCTCTGTGTCGAATGAATCCATAAGCTGATTTCGCTGCTGGTTTCAGCCTCGGGATGCTGCTTCCCTGTTTCTTGCTGTCAGCTCCAGGGATCATTTAAACAAACGCAGTGAGTCCCTGTGCTTACACCCAAGTCCGTGCCTCTGGAAGGCGTGTGTGCGTGTGCCAGCCTACGAAGGGCGTTTGTGAGGCAGCATCCCTTCCCTGAGGGTGCTTCCCAGAGAGCCCGGCCAGGGCTGAGGGCTGGGCAAAGGGAAAAGGCTGTTAGCCACCCTGCAGCTCCGAGGCACGCCTCCCGGTCCCAGGGGGATGTCACGGATGTGCCTGCGCTGCCCGGGGCCGCAGATCACCTCCGGGGGGGGATTTCTGAGCTCGCCTCTCTCTCCCTTAAGCCTTTCTGGTGTGTTGCTCCTGCAGCCCTACTGATGTTTAAAGGGTGAGCCGGTGCTCGCTTCTTTTAAGAAGTCACCTAGGAGCATGAATGGGATCTAGGGGAAAAGGGCATTGGTTCCATGGAGGAAAAAATGAGAAGTGAGAGCAGAGGGGGCAGAGCAGGAGGAGAGGCCAAGGATGGAGAGGAGAGGGAAGCAGGCGGAGTGCGATGGCCGGACCCTCCAGGGCCTTCCCCTCTGGTGTACAATGGGCCCCTTATCTGAGCTGCAGCCTTGATTTATGCCCTGGCACAGGCAGAAATTAAATCAAGCCTCGTTGGGGCACGGTTAATTGCCGATACACAAAGGGCAGGGCCAGAGAGGGACCTCAGCCAGGAGGGTCAGGGCAGGGGTGAGGACACGCGATGCCCCGCTCGGGTGAGAGCTGCAAATTTGTGGAAACTTGACCCAAATGTCTCGAGATTGCCGGGCTGAACAATGCCAATAATGCAAACCCGGCATCTGTTGTTCTTTGCTGCGCTGGCAGGACGGGGGTTATTTCATGGCCTAATGAGTGCTGAGCAGCACAAAGCACGTCCTGTGCCCGTCACTCAGGGCAGCGCTTTGATTCGGGAGTCGGGCCGGGGGCTCCGCGCTGAACCGCAGGCAAAACTCATTCCTGCGGGAATTTGGGCTCCTTCAAAACTCGCTCTCGGGCTCTGCTCCATCCCAGCTTGGTGTTTCACAGGTGCTCTCCTCCTCCTCCTCCTCTTTTCTTGTCTTTTTAAAAATTTTTTTTTTATGCCAGCTTAATTAAATTACCAAGTGGTTCATTTTTAGAGGCACCAGCTTCAGAAGATGACAGTTATCCCGGCAATTATCAGTTGCGTGCACAGATGGCTTTTTCCTCCTTGGTAAATCCTCGCTCTCCTGTTTGGCCATTTTTAGCACGGAGCGGGTGGGAGGGGTTTTTGTGCCTGTCCAGCATGGACCCCGGGGGGACAGACTTGCCCAGGTAATTCCCCTTTCCCACGAGCTGCCACCAAGCCACGTTCCTCGCTGGGGCACATCTCTGCTCAACTGGATTGTGAAATTTAATTGGCTCCAGGACTGCTCTGGAGCTCTGCAGAGCGGGTCCAACACCGGCCGTGTGCTGCGGCTGCTCCCCTTGCCCTATGTGGGGAAAAAAAAATGGGTTTTCCAGGCTGGAGTGGTGCAGAGATGAGCTGAGAGGCCAGGACGCGGGCAAGTCTGACAGGATCATGGTGAGGCAGCTGTGGATGCACATCCCAGGCACATGGGACGTCCTGCCTGAGCACTGGGGCTTCAGGGAGCACCGAGGGTCAGTGAAGCCTTGCTGGGGAAGGTGGAGGCCTGTGCACAGCAGGGAGGGTGTGTGGAAGGTGGGAGAGCAGAAATGAGTCACAGAGGTGCTGTCCCTCGGGATCAGCAAGCTGAAGAAGGGCTAAATCCAAGTGCTATGAGGCGAACTGCGCGTGGCAGGTTGTGGGCTCTGTCACTTGTGCTGCAAGGCTCAGCTGCTTGGGTTAAATCTGGGATTTCAAACACTTTCCTTGTGCTTACAAAGCCCTTCCAGGGGTTGGGGCTTGATTTGGGTGGCTGGTTTCGGAGCTGGAGAGCTCAGCATTTCCTCCATGTCCGTGGTTCGGAGGTGTTGCTGTGGAATGGAGCTGGGGAAGCTTTTGGGGCGCCGGGTACCATGCCCAGGATCAGGTTGAAGCGTGGCAGAGCACTTGGGAGGCGCTGCCAGAAGGTGCAGATTGGGATCCCGGGGCTGTGGGCATGCAGGTGCAGTGCTGGGCTCTGCTCTTGGGTTTTGGAATGCTTTTTTTCCCAGGAAAGCCCAAAACCTGGGTGGCAAGCAGCTGCTGAAGTACCTACACCGGGGGTTTTCCAACCAGTCGGGTGCCTGGCACCCTCGGTGTTGGTGCCCCGTGTTTCCAGCCGCTCCCTAGGGCCGGCTTTGGGGAGGCAGCCCAGGCAGCGAGCGCCGGGGGTGGGGGACAGGCGCCCCCCGGCCCTTGCGAGCGGTGTCCCCTGTGTCCCCCCCGCAGGCTCGCTTCACGGTGGACTGCCATTTCCGGGAGCGCTTCCAGGAGAACAGCTACAACACCTACGCCTCGGCCGTGCACCGCAGCCCCCGCTCGGGCCGCCAGTGGTACGTGGCGCTCAACAAGCGGGGCAAAGCCAAGCGCGGCTGCAGCCCCCGCGCCCGGCCCCAGCACGTCTCCACGCACTTCCTACCCCGCTTCGGGCAGCCGCAGCCCCCCGAGCTCGCCTTCACCGTGGCCCTGCCCGAGAAGAAGCCGCCCAAGCCCAAGGCCGCCCCATCCCCGCCGCGCAAGAGCCCCGGCCCCGCCCGGTACCGGCTCAAGTTCCGCTTCGGGTAGCGCCGCGCCGGGCGGCCCTGGCGGTGAATCCCGGGGCGCCCGCGGCTCCCTCCGCTCATGGACACGGGGAGGCTCCCGGGCGGCCCTGCCGGGCTCGGGGCCGTCTCTTCACCGCACGGGCCGGGCGGCGTCCCCGGGGGCGTGCCGAGGAGAATTCCTGCGGTGAACCGGGAGCGCCGGACGGGACCTCGGGTTGGCGTTCTGTTGTTGGGACGAAGTGGAAAGGTACCTCTACAGCGAACGTGTTTTCTTACTTTCACTAGTGACTCCTTCGACAATCATTTTCACACGGGAGAGATGTTCAGAGCCAAGCGGTTTTGTTTGTTTTTCTCGCATCTCCTTCTTGCTGCACTTTTTCCACCGACCATACCTCAGGCACCGTGCATCCAGGTCTGTCCCTTTCCCTTCTCTCGGAAGCCAGCTCTTCCCTTCCACAGGTTAAACCCAGAGACCGAGCCCTGCGGACTCTGCCGCCTTACCTGTGGTGCGGGGCGCTCTCCGAACCCTTTGTTGGCAATAATAGGCGTGTGGATGTTTTTCGTGGGGGTCGCAGGCTGGGGCAGGGGGGCTGCTTGCGGCCCGACCCCGGCGGTCTCTCCCGTTCTTCCCTGGACAGCTGGAGGAGCGAGTCTCTTCCTGTCCGTCTAAGGACGGATTGGATGCCTGCTTTGAAATACCTCTGCCCCGGTGCCGGGGCGTTCCCGCTCCCTGGAGGAGTCCCCCCGCAGGTATCCCCCCGGGACAGGGATGCCTGTGGCCCCCAGGTGCCCTCCGGTTTCGTCCAACAGTTTTTGCTGCTGATTTATTTTATCACTCTCAATTCATTTGCAGAGGCAGGGAGCAAGGTTTTTGTTTTTCAGCGAGCGTGGCGATGTGGCAATAAGTGCAGTTACGGCTGCTTGTCCCTTGGGAAGTGTTTCCCCCACCCTGGCGGCCCCGATGTGGAGTCGTTTCTCCGTCCTGGTGTGATCTGTGCGGGGTAGCTGTGGGTGTGGAGCAGTGTTGCTGTTCCTACAGGCGCTGGTAGCATCGAACCTCACCGGTGAAGCCTTAATAGGAGCCCAGGTGGGCTCAGGGTGGCAGAGCCGCTCAGGACCTGAGCCCTGCCGGCGTCCGGCAGCAATAATCAGCCCCCCCTCCGCATCTGAATGTGGTGCAAATGGCTGTGTCCTTTGGCCTCGTGGCTCTTTGCCTTTGTCATCCTTCTGGCAGCCCCTGGCCGGACGTGTGTGCTCCGTGGGACGGGGGCGCTGGAATAAATCTGTTGTGTTTCATTTTATAACACGATTGGGTGATCTCTTGCCTGGTCTGTGCCTTCTTCCCTTCTCCGGAAGGAAAAAACAAGCGGTGATGGGCTGGAGCAGAGCTGACGGGACGGGTGTGCTCCCTTTGCTGTGCCCCCCACTCTGTGCCCCGGGGCATCCCCCACCCACCCCCCCGACGGCTCCTCCGGGGCAGCTCTCAGGGATAGGTGAGCAGGGGTGTCCTGCGCTCCCCGTCACTTCCAGCTGGGCTGTCTGACTGTGCAGGGACAGGATCCAAGTGATTTGTGCCCAGCTCATCTCTGTGAGCTGATGGAATCAGAGCCCTGGCAGGTGCTGCCCCAGCCTGAGCAGGTAAGGGAGGAGCCAAGGCGCTGGTCGTGCTGCCCCTGCATCCCCGCAGAGGAAACAAGGTATTGGTTGCATCTTTTTTTGTCTTTTTTTTTGGGGAAAACAAGCCCCAGCCGCTGGTGTTTTGCTGTTGTGGTAATAATTAAACCATAGTCGTGCAATTGAAACCAAGAGGTCTGTGCTGGGGGAGAGCAGGGTGGGGGAATCCAGCAGACAATCCCCGTTCCTGTCAGACACTCTTCTTTAAGGGGGTTCACTGGGCTTGCTCAGCAGCAGGGGACTGAAGGCCTGACAATGTGCCAAATATTGGTGTGAAAGTTAAAGCTGATTTTTTTTTGCTTTTTTGGGAGTGTTTTTTGTGTTTCCCTGTTCAACCACCTCAGAGGGTGGGGAGGACAAGCCTGAAACCCAAGCTTATGAAGAGGATTCCCAAGTTTCCTTGCAGGCCTTTTTGCCTTCAGAAGAGGTGCAAATCCACGTGGAGCTGAGAAGGGCCATGTGAGGAGTGCAGCGAGCTGGGACTGCCCCCCAGCTCCCTGCTTTGGAGGCATCCCTTGGCCTTCTGAGAGGAAAGAAGCCTTCCCATCCTTTTTCACCCTGCAGTCACCCCTGCCAGGGGTGTCTGTGTCGTCCCAGATCCCCCGGGAGGATTTGTGTGCGTCCTGCACTCCCGAATCCATGGCTTGGAAGGAGCATCCTTCAGCAGGAGCGAGAGGAAGAGGATTTCCTATGGAGCTGGCAAGTTTGAGCAGGTGAGGAGAGAAAAAGGAAGAAAAGTAAGAGCTGAAGAGCTCTTCAGGGATCTCCGGGAGGGGTGGGGCTGGGCTGTGACCAGGGCAGGGTGTGTGCAGCCCCCCGAATCCCCCTGCTCCTGGCCCAGGAATGCCAAGGAGATCCTGTGCAGTCCTTGTGGAGTACGGTTTGGGTGCCGAGTCGCTCCCAGGGGCGATCTGCTCGAACAAGCTGCGCCGCAGCGACATCCCGAGGCTCCCAAACGCTGGAATTCGCATCTCCCAAGTGCAGTGCGCCCTGCTGGGCGCCAGCTCTTGGGGCAGCGGGATGCCCGCAGGCGATCTCGGCGGCAGGGCCGGTCGCTGGCAGGCGCGCCCCGGGGGACGGAGGGGGTGCAGGCCGGGAGTTTGTTTCGCTGTGGGTGCTGTCACAAGGAGTGCTGGGGTGTTACCGTGTGTCCTCGCTCCTTCCACTCGCCTTGGAAAAGTCTTGGAACTTGGGTTGATGCACTCCCCAAAAGTCTCTGGCAAGGGCAGCTCAGGCAGAGCTGATGCAGTTTTGAGCTTTTTCTTTTCCTTTTTTTTTTGGGGGCTGCGCCTTCTCCCACTTGTGGCAGGCAGTGTGTGCTCGCTGTGAAAACTGAGCCTGCCTCGGGAACTCTGGGCTTTGCAGTCATCTATGATCATGGTCTGTGCCTGGTTCCGCCTGGTTTCCTGTTCCTGCCCTTGCTCCTCTCTGATTCTCTGGTGTGCACATCTTCCAGCACTCGCTCGTGTGCTTTCCCGGCCTCTTGAGGAAAACACATGAACAACTCCCATCAATAGGAGGCTGGGGGGACCTTGCTGGAGGAGCTAAAAAACATTCTTGTAGCACTTAGGTTGGCAGCATAGCTGGTGAATGGTAGAGCCACTGAGTAGCTTTGTTGTCCCGTGTGATTTTCCCCTTTTTCTGCTGTTGTGAGAGGATTATGGCATAATTTAGGAGCATCTGCCAAATGTCTTTGGTAGCATTTGTGGGCCAGGAACCCATGTGCTGCTTAGTTCAGCTACTGCCATGCCTCATGTGCTGCCCTGCTCCAAGCTCCTAATTCAGGCAAAAACTGACTTCTTTTTTTTTAATGCCTTTATATTTTTTTTAATAATTGTTATTATTATTATTGTGCAGGATTGACTCTTCACAGTATCATAGAATCCCAGAATGGTTTGGTTTGAGAAGGACCTTAAAGTTCATCTCATTCCACACCCCTGCCCAGGGACAACTGGGCAACATTCCACCCCTGAGCAGGGACAACTTCCACTGGGTTGCTTCCCAGATGGAACTGGTCCAAAGTAAACCTGGGTTTAAGTTCCACCAGCCAGAGGAGGGAATGAGCCCTGGTGCCAGGCACCCTGGGGGCACCAGGCAGGTCTTACCACGTCTCTGCTGCCGTTGGCACTGTGTGGTTGTCCCTTGATCAGAGAGGGCGGGAAATGAGGCAGGAGGGGGAGCTCATTTGGTTTCTGCCAACTCCAGGCTTGGGGCAGCTGCAGAGCACTTTGGCTTCCAATCCCCCTGCCCGAATGCAGTCAGCTTGGACCTCTCTTGGGCACTTGTGGATCCCTCTGTGCCTCCCTCCTCTGGTCCTTTAGCTGTCTCAGGAACACCTGCCCCTCCTGGATGCGCTTTTACAGATTTAAATTTAGATTCCTAGGAAAGCCATCAGGTTAAATTAAAACATGTTCTGTTTAGAAGACATACAGGAAGCAGGTGTTCTGGCACTCTTGTGAATAGTAGGTCTTGCACTTGGTTTCTACTGGGTTTTTTTATCCTGTTTTTAGGAGGACCCCTAAACTGGAAAATTAAAAGTGAGGGAGAAAATGTTGTTTTTCATTTTTGGAGTTTGGTTTTGGGTGTTATGTCAAGTGATGCCACCAAAATATAATCTGATTAATTGACCCTCAGGCCACTGCAGTTCTTTCTTTTGTTGTGTCCCAGTGCCTGGAGGTGCAAGAAACACCAAATTCCAGAGCATTTCTCCATCTGTAACATCAAGTGCAGCATCTTTAAACCCAAGTGCTCAGTGTGGGCTTCCCAGGTGGGTGCAGATGGTCCATGCAGATGGCAGGGTGTGAGTGCTGACGCTTGGGGGCTGTGGGTGCCCCGGCCCCTCAGGAGCCAGGCCAGGCTGAAGGAAGGAGGGAGGGAGCCTCCCACAGCTCCAGCTGAGGATGACTGGCTGCTTGAAACCCTTGGTCCAGAACTGGAAGGGCTGCCAGAATGGCTGTACTCCCTCTTTCTGTCCATCGCTGGGCAGAATGTTAGGGTGATGCTGCACTAATCCCTTTGTGGTGTGTTTGTTTTCGCCCCTGGCTTTTTAATGTCTAATCCAGGTGTGATGAGGAAGTCCTGTGGGCATTTCCAGCCTTGGCTCTGCAGGCCACGGCCCAGGCTCCTGAAGGAGCCCAGCAGGTAGGCAGGTGATGGTTTCAGAGCTGTTAGGTGTGATAGGTACCACTTGTATCGTAGCTCTTTGCCCAGAGCTGTTTGTATCAAATTTGGAGGGTCCTGTGTTGTGTGTCTGGGGACCACTCAGGTCACTGGGCCTGGAAGTCATCCCTGAAGTACAGAAACCGAGCAATTTTTCCTAATTCCAGGTGTTATGTCCCTAGTGTTCCCTAAATAATGTCAAGTATCTTTTTAAGAGATCGAGGTGTTTGGTGACCTTTGTGCTGTGGACAGGGGATTTGTTAGGCTGGCAGCAATGTTTTGTCACCTGGAGGTGTGGTACAGTAATCAACATAAGAATTAATTACTTGTCCTTTTTTACCTTTTTTTCTTTATAGCTTGGGGAAAATATATGGCTTAAGCGAATCAAATGTGGTTAAGGGCTTCCTTTCTGGAGGGGCGCTCTGTCATTTTCTTATGAATCCTCATGCAAATGGAACTGGAATCTGGATTTGCCTGTGGGTTCCTGCAGTTCATGGCCTGCTGGGTGAGGGTTCTTTTGGCCAAGATAGCTGTGAATCAAGTGTGAACTCGAGCTAAGAGGAGCTAAATATTTACACAAGAGAAATGGTTTCAAGAGAATCAGGGTTTTGAGTGTTTTTGGCATTTTTTTTTCTTTTCTTTTTGGGTAGTTGTGCCTGAGGCCCGGGTGCTCCAATGACTGTGCCTTGTTCCAGCTCCCTTCTCCCTTGGAGCACAGACTCTGAAAGCCCTGGATCTGGGGTGTTGTGTATGCAGGGGAAGCCAAAGCAGCTCCAGGGCTGCAGTCCTGTGCAGGGCAGCTGGGAGCTGGAGACAGATGACCCCTGGACATAGCCAGAGGTCCCTGTTGAGAGCTCTGCCCTCTCCCAAGTCAGGCACATCCTGCCCCAAAGCAGGCTGCCAGCCTGAAAGAAGGGTTTTTTCCCCTGTCCAAATTGCTATCCCACCGTGGCAGTAGTTAAACAAGATGCTTCTGAGGGACTGATTCTCAAGTGTCTTTTGTTGCCTGGGTACAAGGGGTGGGAAGAAATGAATTTGCTCTGACTTGAGAGCTGGATTATGTCTTCTTGTCCTCTGCTCATTTGTTCCTGTTGCCTTTTCCTCTTTCCCCTGCCATTCCCCACAGTTTTGCTTTCTGTTGCCCCCAAGAGGCTCGGTGCTTATTTTTTCACTGTGCTTTTCTAGCTGCTGGCTTGGGGCTTGCTCTTCTGCAGCACCCGTGGATGCCACAGCCTGCGCCTTGGTCCTTGCTTGTCCTTGGCTGCTGTGTTTTGGCCCTGGTGTCAGGCTGTTGGCTTTGTGCACAGGGATGGAAGCACTTGGAGCGTCTTTCCTTACCTGTGACCTGGGTTAGGTTGTGGGGCTTTTTTTTTGTTTTTCTAGAGAAAATCAAAGCAGAAGGTTTAGCACACAAAAGATTAAAGATGTTTTACCAGAAGCTGGGGAGAGTTGTCTAATTTTTCCTCCTACAAGCTTGAGTTTTTCCTTCCTGTTTCAATGCCTGCTGCATTGGGTGTCCCAAGGAGGGCTGGGTTCCTCACAAAGAATTTCAGGAGTTGGTGTTTTTTGTCACAACTCCTTTGGTGATAGGTCAGAGAGGGAGAAGAGAAATCACTTTATCATCTTGACTTGTGCTGTCCGGGCACGTGGGATAGCTTAGTGCTGGCCCAGTTCTCTGAGAAACAGCAGTGTTTGAGAGGTTTAAGCCTTAAGAGCTACTCCGCTGTGTCTTCATGGCAAAGATGTGGTCAGCCTCAGAGCTGGGTTGCCAGGTCAGTGAGAGGGAGCAGGCCAGGGAGGGCTGTCAGAGAGGGGCTGTCAGATGGCAGCTGGCAGGCTGTGCTGCGTGCTGCAGGTGGGTGTGAGTGTTTGCACTGCAGGGAGTCCGTGTCCCCTTCCCAAGTCAGCCCAACAGGTCCCGAGGGCTCTTAGAGCCATACTGTATTCCTTACTGACCTCTGTGATAATTTCATCTCCACCCTGCCATGAGCAATTCTTTGGTTTCTCTAGGAGAAAACCCCACAGCAGAGACAGGTGACAAAGGAGGCCAGAGAGTTGTGTCTGGAGCAGAGAGAACTGAGAGCTGCATCTGCCTGTGCTGCCACAGCCTGACCCTAGCCACGTGGAACAGCCTGGGCAAAGGGGATTAGGGGCAATTTGTGATTCCCCAGGGAGAAGAACACAAACTCACAGCCATTCAGGCCTGACAGTCCCCTCCATCCAGCAAGAGCTCAGCACACATCCACAGAGGTACGTCCAGCATCTGAAAGAAAAAAAAACACAGAAGAAAAAAGTGATTTATTTTGCTTTAAAGTTATTTCAGGTTCTTAAAGCCCAACCAACCTTTGCTCTTGATTGTGGTTGGGTGAGTAATGAGCAGTGGGCATTATGCTGTTCATTTAGCTGAAAACCTGTAATCTAGAGAGGACACAAGACCTGTTTGTGTGGGAAAATGTGAGGGGATGTCAGGGGGACTGAGGTGGCATTTTTGGGGGCATTGCTGATGTAATTCAAGGGAGACCAGCAGACAGTTTCCCTGGGAAATTCCCGAGGCCCCTCGGGCTCACAGCCAGGGCTCTCCAGAGCTGAGGGGTCAGCACTTGAGCCTCGCTGTCCTTCCTTGGCAGCTGCCAGCAGGGAAGGGAGAAGAGGATGCCTGTGGGATGAGGCTGGAGAGAGCGAGCAGAGCAGCGGCCTCGGGCTGGAGAAAGGCAAAGGCACCTCCCTGTGGGCCAAGGGACTGCCATGGTGTCAGCAGAGCACCTGTGAGCAACAGAGCAGACACTTGGAGGCCACATGGAGGTGAGGAGTGCATGGTTTGGGCCAAAATGTGAGTTAATCCACAAGGAAATAAGTAGGGGATATTTAGGAGGGGAGAGCTGAGGTGATGAGTTCACCCACCCTGGCACAAGCTGTGTTTGCACCGACTGGGGCCAGAGGTGAAGGTCAATCCAAAGCCAGCCCTGCTCAACCTCTAAATCCCATGATAAGTTTTACAGGCTGCCCACTGAGGGATTAAAAATACATAAAAACAAAACCAAGAGCTTTAATGAGATTCCTGGGAATCCCATTACTTTGTTGTCATAGAATTCTTAGCACAGTTGTGAGCTTTGATGCCAGTAATGCATGTCTGTATTTGGATTATTCACTGTGTGGGACATGGGGTTTATTTGGAGTTTATTTTTAAGCCCTCATGGTAGCCCTGACACTGCTCAAGAGCTGGTAGGAAAAGCAGAGTCAGAACTCCTGGCAGGCACAGGGTGTTTTCCCCTATAGCCGAGTGTGGAGTAATTGTCTGGGACCTGGATTGTCGCTCTGGGTGATGCCACTTGCTGTGATAGGTATAATTCCGTGTATTTTATTCCCAAAACTGCCCAGCTTGGCTAGTTCTGATGAATTATACCCATAGCCCCGAACTCCCTGCTCCATTCCTGCTGCAGTAACCTCACAGTGCCCCACGGAGCGTGGATATTCCCATGCAGAGCTGCTGCCTTGGACACCAGCTGTGTCAGGAGCCAGCAAAGCTTCCGAGGAACCTCAGCAGCAGTGGGACAAGGACAAGTTCGTATTCCACAGACCTGGCTATTTATAACCCTCACCCCAGTGATGTCCCTGGGTCCCTGGACAGAGTTGCCTGGAACTGAGCTGATTTCCCCCCCTGAGCTTGGGCTCCAGTTGATGTTCTAAAAGCAGGAGAAGGCAGCGGCTGGATGTGCTCCCAGCCTGTGCTGAGGCAGCCCCTGTGCCCGGGTGGGGACATCTCTCCCTGCAGAGGCTCAGCTCCTTTCGGAGCCTCAGCAGCAGCCTCTACAGATTCTTTTCTCTCAGGAAAGGGATGAACATCTCTGTCTTCAGCACACCTGAATTGGGACCCACCTGCGAAAGCTTTCCATCACCTCTGCACTTCCAGCTGGCTCCCTGGAAAACTCCAAACTCCATCCCGCTCGAACCTCTGATTTGCAGGTATCTCCAAGGGCTTCTGCCTGGGGTTTAATATCTGTGAGGGAAGATTGCCTTGGCTTTAGCGCTGCTGATGGATGATGGCCTCAGGCTGGGGAGCAGGGAAGGGATTTGGGGTGGCTGGCACATACCTGGCAGCTGTGTGGGAGCTCTGAACTGGGAATTGCTCTCTGATCTCCTCTGCAAACGGCCCGTGCCTCCATTCCCAGGTAGTGCCAGCTGCTCCTTGGGGTCCTTCTGGGCTGTTGGTGGTCTCTGTCCGGGCTGAAGCATTTCCGTGTGCCTGGTCAGAGTAGTCCCTGGCTGAGGAGCCATGGTGCAGGCACAGCTCCTCCCCTGCAGATCCCAAGGACAAGAGGTGCTGCTTGCCTTTCAGGGGCTCCTGGCCTCCTCGTGCCCTGCACTCCCAGCCAGCTGGGACACACCGAGGGAACACCAAGGAGCAGCACTGGCAGCGAGCAGGAGACACCAAGGCCTCTGGGCCAGAAAAACAGCCCTGGCCTCAACAGCCAGCATCGTTTTGACCTGGCAGCACTCACCTGCAGGAAATGCCCCCGCCACTCTCCAGAAGATCTTTGGCCACGGAGCAAGGTAACCCTCAGGACTTGTCTTGTTCCCTTCTTCCTGGGGAAACAAAAGGACATTGTGTGAGCACATTTACAGCTGTTGGGTAAATCCTGGAAAGGGCAGAAAAGTCAGGGTTGCAGGGAAGAGTTTGGTGCTGTCCTGTTAGGTGCCAGCCAGTTCTGCTCTACAGCCACTGCAGGGGCTGGTGTGTAAAGCAGCATTAGCAGAAGAGAGAGAGCTGCATTTGTATTGGAGTTCTGTTACTGGCACCAGTCATTCCCATCCCACGCAGAACCTTTGTAAAGACCCTGGGATTGGCTCAGGTGTTGGGAGCAGGGTGCTTGGAAGGCCAAAGTTCTGTGTTCAATGCACAGCTGGACTGGTTGCTTCTCAGCATTTGACTCGATGATCCTGCTGGCTCTGCAAATAAAGGAAAAACAGTGTTCACTGGTTTTTTAACACTAGGTGTTTCTCCGTAGTGTTTCCCTGGGGCTCCAGTCCCACGCCAGCCGCAATCGGAGCCGGAGCAGCAGCGCCTCGGCCCCAGCGGCTGTCCCAGAGCAGCTGCTCCCGGTGCGGCCCCGCCCGTTCGGCGGCATTCCCCGGGGATGCGGACGCTGTGGCTCGCAGGGCAGAGCGGTGCCCGCGGCGCTACCGGGCCGGGGCGCCTCGGGGGCTGCTCGGGGTCCGCGGGGCGGCGCCGTGCCCGCCCGGGGGCGCTTCGCGGCGCTGAGGAGGCGGCCTTGGAGCTTCCGTGGCCTTCCCGCTTCCAGCCGCGATGCAGCATCTGCTCCAGGGAAATACCGTCCTCCTGGCGGGCCCGGTAGCGGCACAGCCCCGACTGCCCTGGGCCGCAGCCGGAGCGTGCCCAGAGCCCTAGCAGGACCCCGGCAGCGCCCGTCCCGGAGCGGCTCTTGCCGCCCACGGTAATGCCGGTCCCGATCCCAGCACCAATCCCTCCGTTGTGCTCCGGCCCCAACACCCACACTCTGCTCGCTGAGGAAAAAGCGGTTTTGCCTAGCTCCCGCAGCAATTACCGGCAGGACCGGGATTCGAATCCTCGGGCCCGACCCCAGTCCCACCCGAGCGTCGCGAACACCGCGCAGCACCGGCAGGAGCCCCCGATCGGGATCTCCGCGCAGCGCTCCGACCCACGCTGCCGCCGCATCCCGACATGAACATCCACCCCGGAAAACGGGCGGGGCGCGGATCCGGCGGGATTTATGGGCGGGCGGGGGGCGGGGCTGAGGAGGCGGGGCCTGCACAGGTGCGAGGGGCGGGGCCTGCACAGGTGCGAGGGAGCCCAGTGCGGCTGCGCGGGGCGGGGCCTTGGGGGATTTAAGGCGCGGGGAGGGCCCGGCGGAGCCATTTGCTCCGCGGCGCTCTATGGGGGGAGGCT
>JAYDZK010000202.1:13218-73757 GCA_034509185.1 Euphonia xanthogaster | reverse complement strand
AGGGCAGGCGCGCGCCCCGCGACGCGCATGCGCTGTAGCGTTGCCGCGCTCAGTGCTGCCGCCTTGTGGGGCGCGGGAGGTACTGCAGGGCAGGAGCGGCGGCGGCGGCTCCGGGCTTGGCCCGCCCGTGTGGCAGCGCCGGGCCCCGAGCTGCCCTGCTCCTGCGGGCTCGGCTCCCGGCCCCCGTGAGGCATCGCAGGAGCCCAGCGGCTGTGGAGGCTGCAGCCGTGCTGGAAGGTGAGCTCATTCTCACAGCGAGGGAACCCTAACCCCGTTCTGCCACATCAGCCTCGTGCCGCAAGTTTCCACAGCGCTGGGCCGTTCGGTTCGGTTCCCAAAATCTCTGCCCAGGGCAGTCCGAGCAGCGCTCATGCAGGCTTGATCCGCAGGCTGCTGTCCTGAGCTCTGCCTTTTCCCGCTTTTTGCTGTGTGTGCTTTTCATGGATGGTGACTTTGCCGCGACAATTCTGTGCTCCGCAGTCACAACTTTGTTTCGGCTAATTTGTCTTTCCCCCTGCTTTATTAATCTTGTCCTTTGCCCGCTGTTTCACTGCTCTCTACATTTTCAGACTTTCAGCTGGGTGCTCTCCTAGCCTCTTAATGAAAATAAATTAATAAATACGGCAACTAGAGCCTTGTTTGGGGGACACGGGGGGCTTGCCTTCCCCTAAGGAGCCAAAACCCCTCTTTTAAGCGTTACTTTGTCAACGTGCTTTGTGAGCAGTAGAGCCTAGGGTAAAATCCTAGTGCAAGCCGCGAGTTTAGGCGCAAACTGATTTTTAAAAAGAAATTTTCTAAGCGCTAAGAGCCGCCCGAAAAAGCCGCGCCGCTCCCTCGGCCCCGCCCCTTCCCGCCCTCGGCCCCGCCCCGTCGCGAGCCCGGTTCCGCCCCCTCCAGCGGCGCCTCCGCCGGCCCGCCGTCTTTCCGGAGGGGCGGGGCTTGGCCCCGTTGCCCAATCAGCGCGGCGAGCGGCGCTCGGGCGCGGCCAATGGCGAGGCAGGGCGGCAAAGTTGTGCGCCGGTAGCGGAGGGCGGGGGCTCTTCCGGCGGGGCTGTGGGGCTGCGCGGCCGCGGCCCGGCCCGGCCCGGCGGAGAATGGCGCCTCCTGACGCTTTTGTGTTCTGGACCGGCGGCGCGATCGTGGCGGGAGCGGGCCCGGGGTGAGCGCCGGGAGGCTGCGGTGGGACCGGGGTGAGCGCGGGGAGGCTGAGGTGGGACCGTGCGGCCCCGCGGTCTCTGGGCCCGGTGGTGGCTGGGTGTCCCTGGGCGGGTCGGGCGGTGCCCAAGGGTTAATTTGTGCGGGTGTCGTTTGAAGAGTAACATGTCGTATCTGCTCAAGTTTCCATCGGTGTACTGAAATTTGGATGTTCTTGAGTACGTGAACATGTGAAATAAGCCCTCAGAGTGCTCGGGGTGCATAGCAGAAAACGCGCAGTAGTAAAAGTTATTTTTGGAGAAACAGCTGTTGTATTGTAGGTTTGAGGATCTGGATCTCGAAGCGTGGCTTAAGGTTTGTACAAGCAGAACCGGGTGAGACAGGGGGCTCCAGGAGGCTTAGGGCTCTCTCCCTGTGCTTACAGAGCCCTTAACCCAGCAGTGAGCAGAAAACCTGCGTGAAACCTTTCTGAGTTGTACTTTTTTTTTCCTCGAGATCACTGGGAAGCGTGGGACAAGACCTGAGTGCTAACTTCTTACAAGACCTGAATGATAACTTCTTGCAAGGCCCAGCAGAAAAAGGAGCACCAAGTTGTGCTGGAAGAGTTTCTGTGAGTACCTGTGAGATTGTAAATGTAAGAGTTTAACAATTAATCTGAAAAGTGAAACGTGTTATTTTGAAGGAGAACCTCAGGTGGAACCTGTGAGCAAGATGATTTAATTAGAGATTTCTTGACAACGAAAAATATGTTGTTGATAGGGGTTTTTCTGTTTTATTTCTGTTTGAAATAGAATTGTTATTTCTACCCATCCCTTCCGTTTTCTGGGGCTGTTTATGATATTATGGCTGGGTAATGGGCAGAGGAAATGCTGCCTCAAGTGTGGTTCCACAGCTGATGTGAGCAAGGTTTTGCGTGAGCTTTAAATTGGTCACAGTTTCTGCTGCCTGGCAAGTGTCCCGGGAGCTGTTCTACTTGGGATTTTCAGGGAGAAATGTGACACAAAAGGTTAAATCTGTGCCTGAGCTGAGGGAGGATGGGACTGTGCTGGGATGGCTTAGCCTTGAAAAAGGAAGCACTCCTTGGATTATGCCATGTATTTAGCATCATGTTAGGAAAAAGGTACAATAGCCGCTGTTAGCTGTGGCTCGTGATTCCCTCGATTCCCTTTCTGGCCAGAGTTTTGTCATCTCCTTGGAAAGGAGCTGCAATTTCCTCCTTCTCCAGCCGGGGTCGTTCCAGAGCCATTCCAGCCCGGGAAGGGCTCTCTGTGCCGGAGATGGTTCTGTCTGTGCCGAAGGGCAGCACGATTTACCTGATATAGCCTGAAAAGGTCTTTTTCCAGAACCTGTATTAATTCTAAAGGCTTTTGGGGTAGTTTGTTCCCGTTTGTTTATTTTTTTTCCACGTTTATTTCTTATGTTTTCTGCTGCTCTGGTGCATGTCTGTGTTCTGTGGTGTTCCCTGCTGTTGGTCTGTGTGTCTTTGTAGTGCCATCATGGAGATGCTCCAGACTCTGCTTCTCCCGCAGTTTGCTGGTTTGCAGGAGACCCCAAAGTGTTTCCCTATGACACTCCAAAGGAGTTTCAGCTGGTGGGTCAGAGGTTGCTGTTGGTTGCCATTGCAAAGACACACAGAAGGCATTTTTGGTTTTCCCCGTTGTGTGCCTAGTGAGCCAACAGGGAGCAGGTGTTCCTTGTGGAGCTGTGGGGTTTTCAGTCTGGCCAGTGCCCTCTGTATCAGCAGCAGGGCTGCACCTGGAAGCCAGCACTGGTGTCATGGCCAGAGAACTCGGCAAGCAGACAGGTCCTGACTTCTTTACACAGGTGTGTGTTTACCCTGTCTAGCCCTAACCTCTACTCTGGAATGCACTCAATATTGCTTGTTTATCCAAGGTGATAAGCACTGCTGTTGACAAAAGCCTCGGGAAATTATGCAACAGTCAGGAACTCCTCCTTTATGTCCCAGAGCAAGTCTCTCAGCCACTGTGCTGATCTTTTGGGAGGGGCTTGCTGTGATGGGCCAGAGAGGAAGACCCCAGCCTCACTGATGTGTCTGTCTGAGGACCCCGTAAACTTGGATGTGTGGGCTTCCATGGCAACTGGAGCAAGTTCTAGCTGTGGTTCTGTGGGTAGCACTGCAGCCATCAGAAGTGTTTAGGGGCTTCAAATAAATAGGTGGAATCTGTTGGTGGAAGTTAGGGAGCTTAGTAAGGTAAGGATTTGTCTTTTCTCTGCCATTCCAGTGATTGGGGGTGTGGAGGGAGCGGGGGGCGGGGAAGGTTTCCACCAATAAAACCAGAGAGCAAGGCATAGAAAAACCCCAAATCCCAGTGTTGGTGTTTTCAGCTGTGTGAGGACGACAGCCAGACCATCAGATGAAATCCAGGCCCGAGATAATGGACCTTGTTGGTTTTTCTCCTACCCCTGAGCTTTGGCTGTGAAGGCAGCTGGGTGGTTGTTCTGGGTTTCAGAGGTGTGTTCCTGAAGCTGTGCACGAGCGCTGGTAGCACTTGTTCCCCTAAAGCCTCCCGCAGCAGCCACTGCAGGTGTCTCAGAGCAGCTTTCCAGAGGACCCATTTCAGGTGGGGAAAAGTGCTGAGGATGGTGTTGGATCTCACCAACAGTGTCCTCCTGACAAGATTTCTTTCCCCTTTGCTGTTTGTCAGTATCCCTAAAGGCTTCCCAATCAAGAACAAGAGGGCATTATAGAAATACTTATTTCTTTTAAGTGCAACCATCTTGGTATGTTTAATAAACCACTATGGAAATGGCATGAGTTAGTCAGGGAATCATAAGTGATTTCAGCCCTTCTGCCCTGGCAGTACAGATTATCTGTCAGGTTCCATGTCACTGGACAGTGCAGTGTAGAATAGCCTGCCTTTCCTGCAGATGTTGGATGGCAGTTTCACCTCTGGAACGCTTAAGTGTGCATTTCTTCCCAGGGCAGTGGGGGATAGGTGAGTCTGGAAATGGTGTTCCTTGCTGAGACTGCCTGTGCAGGTGGCAGGGGGAACCTTTTAGCTCCAGTGTGATGCTCTGCCTGTCACCCACGTCATGCTGCACCTCTGACAGCAGGTGTGGTGGAGCACTAAAGCACCTGGAGTGCTCAGAAATGGGGCCTCTGGATCCAGGGGCCTCTGGACCCCAAAATGAGCTGGGGGGAATCTGGCTGTCCCTTTATGGTGCACGCTGCTTTCTGTTAGTTCAGTTACAGGATTGGGAAGCAGAAAAGGGAAAAGCAGCAGGAGGGGAATAGGAAAGCAAGCAGAGAATGTTGTTTCAGATGGCAGGACAGGCTTAGGCAGGTCTGAAGTTCATTGCAGCTTTTCTTTCTGTTTATTAGCTGTTGCTTACAAAGGACCAATTAGTATAATTGTTACTTCCCTCTCTCCCTGAGATGCATCTCCTTAAGTCTTAGTAGCACAGACAAATCATTCCCACTGAATAGCAGTGCATGACCTGTGGATGGTTTTAGGTGCCTAAAAAATGGCATGATTGCCTGTGGTGCACGTTCCCCGGGACCAGGCTGCTGGCTGTGACTCCATGTGGGAAAGCATGTGGACAACAAGGAGAAATGCAGAGCATCTTTTATTTCTTCATTCTTTGCTGTAAATCATCCGAGTGAAGTACAAGTTAGGAGAGCTGAGTGTATTTCATGGAGTACAGGATTTGTACAATTTCAGTGACATAACAGCTGTAAATAATAGCCGGGTACTTGTGCTGTGGGGCAGAAGAAAAGCTACATGTCTTTCCTGTCCAGTGGATTTTTGATCAGTTTAATTACCCTGGGAAATAGAAGCCAAATCTGAAAGTCATAGAATGGAATCATGGAATAGGCAGGGTTGGAGAGGACCTTTCAAAGTCTTGAGCAGGGACACTTTTCTTACAGTGTTCCTGATTTGTTCTTCCTTCCTGTCCATGATTGCAAGAGAGAAATCCCGGTGTTTGAGGTGGGTCTTGTTCATTCCTTCTTCAAATTTGGTTTACAAGATTGATTAATTGCATCTATTTGCAGCACTAAATGTGCTGCTGGACTTGGAGCTCAGCTGTGTGCAGGGTTGATAAAAGAGATTTTGGTGGCCATGAGGCACATCTTGGCTCTCCAAGAGAAGTCGGGGAGGGTTACAGTGGATTTTGGGTTAGCTCGGTGGCATTGAGCTCAATTCCCAAGGACTTTGGAGTCTATGGAAGGTAGGGCCACATTTGGGGTATAAGAGGGCATAAAGCAAACCCCCGATAATTTAGACCTCCAAGGGCATTAGAAAGATGATTTTTGACAGTCCAGGAGATGACACAGGGACTACAAATTGAGCTGGCCCAGAGAGCCTGGATGCTGCAGGAAGCCGTGGTGCTCTGTAGGATTTCACTGGAGCACAGCAGCCACGGGCACCCCCGGAGCAGAGGGCCTTTCCCTCAGGGACAGTCCTGTCACCTCACAGCAGCGGGTGCACCTGTGAGCTCCCGTTGGCAAGGCACAGGACAAAGGGAACGCCTTGCCAGGTGCGGGTCACACCTGCGCTGGCAGCCAAAAATGTGCTCCGGGTTCACATGGGAGCACTGGGAGCTGGGCAGGGCCGGAGCTGGGCTCCAGCCAGGAGCTTCTGGGAACTGCTCCAGAGGGGTCGGCTCCTCTCCTTCTCCCTCTGTCCCTGCCAGCCCCTGGGGCGCAGGTGTCGGGAGGTTGCCCAGAGGCTGCTGTGAGCCCGGAATGGGGCAGCTGGTGGCACAGGGAGGGACGGGGTCACGCCCGTGCCGCTGGGACGGTGCGCACAAAGCGCTCGGTTCAGAAATGTTTGCTGTGAGGAGCTGAGCTGCCACGGTGGAGAGCAGAACACAGGGAACCTGGCTGGAATGCACAGGTGTCTGTGGGCGCTTCCTCATCATCCTTTCAGGCAGTTCCTAGAAGCTTGTATTTGCAAGGTATATTGTGAAAGAATTGGTAGCATCCATACCTAGAGAGTGACTGATTGTCAGCTGCTGTGGGGTAGTCGCATGTGGAAAGGGAACCAGGTGGGAGATGAAGCACTGGCACTCCTGAACTTAAAAGGAAAGGGATACCCTGCAGCTCTGCAGTAAACCAGAAGCCTGACCTCATAATCACTGTGTTGATTGTCACGTAGGAATGTATTTGTTCCATTCCCTACAAATTAGATAATCTCATATCACAAATGTGACAATAAACCTTTTCAGACTTGCAATAATCTCTTCTAATATACACTGTTATATGTAGCTGACCAAAGCAGAGCAGCGCTAATAAAGTGTTTGCAGTATTATGTGCAGTTAAGTAGAAAAACAAAGCAGGGGAAAAAAAAAAGGAAAAGGTGTCTTTTGGAAGTAGTAGTTTCCTCCTGAAGTCAGCAGAGAAGCTACAGTGCAGGCCTAGCAGAGACACATGAATAGACAAAGTGCTGTGAACTAGGAGGTCTGTGCTGGTGTTGGAGGGCCAGCACACTTGGAGGAAGGGCTGGTGGGCTTCTTGGTCAGTGTATAATCATTTCTGGGGGGTTTCAGCCCTTTCTTGTATTTTTATAATTTTTATTTGAGCTCTCAAATGAGCTAATGTGCACACAGGACTGGATGACTCTTCCCTGTGCATGAAGTCTCGATAACACCCGTCTCAAAAAGTGTGTCCAAACACTTGGTAGTTTCTAATCCATCCCTTCACTTCCCGCAGAACAATGCTGTTGAATCAGTTTGCATTTCAGGTGGTGGGGAGAATTACCATTCTTGCTGGAGGAACTTGATGTATTGCTCCTTTTTAATCACTAAAAAAGGTGTAAAAGCAAATTGAGGTCAAAATGGTCTGTGTCACACTAGTCTGCTGCGGCTGAAATGGGACAAAGCAAGGGAAGTTCTGGTCTCTGGAGAGATGTCTGCCTATGCCCAGCCTTTTATGTTTTCACTGTTGGATTGCACCCCAAAACCTTCCCAGTTGTAGGTTCTGGTAGAAAGACTGAACCAAATAATATCTTGGCTAAATTGACCTTGGCATGGGCATTTCAATTGCTTAGGAACCTTACCTGTCTCTTGTTCTTTCCTGGCTGCTTTTTCTCTGGTCTTTGACTCTTGAAAGTTTTTCAGTTGCTGAAGCCAGGAGTTTGGTGCCCGAGGCTGACCCATGGGATGCATTTCCAGCATTTGATTTCCAAATGAGCCGAGGTGTCAGAGCGATACAGGCCGAGTTTGCCATCAGGAGATGTTCTACAGCCCTTGCTTGCTCTCCCAGAGGAGCTGCTGCTAAGGAGAGCTCCTGGCTTACAGTGACAGTGTGCAAACTTTAGTGTTGTTCGAATGATAATAATAATAATAATAATAATAATAATAATAATAATAATAATAAACAACCTGGGAAGGTCTGTTTTGGATTTACAGCTGCCCGTTGTGTTTTGGCAAAATAAAAGTACCTAGGTGCTGCTTTCTAACCAATAGCTGTTGCGTAGGCCTTGGCTGTTAGCAGCAGAAGTCAAGTACAATATAAGACTTAAACTGTTATAAAATAAACCTCATAACTCAGGGTAGGTTTTGAGACTGGTGTATGTAAAAGACGTTTTCTGGCCTCGGAATGACAGACTGTCTTCCATCATCCAGAGCCCAGCTGGAAAAACTAACCCTTCCTTTGATTTAACTCCCAGGGATGTTGTTTTTCTTTTCAGCTTTTTCCCTCAGAATCTATCCATTAAATGTAGAGCGGTGAGGTTTGCTTTTTATGGAAAATATCTATGAACAATGGAGAAAGGATGAAACCTTAGCACAGCGAAAGAGCCCAGGACATTCTATAAATAGTAACATTTTCCAAAGTGTGCTGAATGCCTCTGGTTTGAGTGGAGCAAGGCTTTGCACATTTCAGTGCAATGCAGAGAGAAGTATATGTCATGGTGAGCATGGACTGGTCTCTGTCCCGCTTCCTGGGGAGGGGATGTGCCTTAGGGCATCTGCCTGTTCTCTGGCTGCCCTAATCTCCAGGAAAAATCCTGCTGTCCCTTTGAACAAGGCTGATCCAGAGCGTGAGCTGGTGAAAGCTTGGTGTCTTGTAGAGCTGACGGGTTAAACCTTGTAAAGGAGGAAGGGACTGGAGCGTAGCAAGCCTTCTGCTACAGTGGCTGGTAATTGTTCAAATAGCAAGAGACAGGACACTGTCCTGGCTGGACAGGGTCCCATCCAGGGTGGGCTTCTGCCCTCCTGGTGGGACTGGCATTGGAGCAAACCTGGTTCTTGGGCAGGACAGCATAGCCCGGGGGACGTCAGTGATGTGTCAGCCAGTGTTCTGGGGTCCCTTCTGTCAATCCAAGCTCAGTTCATTTCTCCCTTGTCTTCTTTTAGCTGAAGTTGGGTCTGGAAAGACATGCAACCATTTCATCTTTCCATGTTGTTAGCTATTTGTTGCCCTCCCCTTACAAGGTGAGTGCTGTCTCTGCTGTTTGCCATGGCGGTGTCATTGCCTGATACTCTGGCCAATGGCCATTCTGAGCACAGATGCTGGGGACGTGACAAACGAGCAATATGCCAGGCTTTGGAGTTTAATATGTCAGGAGGCACAATCAGGAGCATTGATTATTTCTTTCTTACATTTCCCCTCTAATTAAGAGCAAGTTTTTGGTTGTGGAATAATTCTGCATGATCCATAGAACAGTCACTTATGCCGAACATGAAAGCTCAGCAAACCTAGGAGGGAAATAATTGCAACAGGGAACAAAGATTTTTCTCTGGGGTGATATCTGTACTTCACTTAGCAGATAGGAAGTGGCAACTGCTCATTAGCCAAGCTAGTCCCGCCTTGACTCCGTTTCCCTTGAGCCGAGCTAGGAAGAAAGGCACATCTGTGCTCACGTCATGCTCCATGGGCTGCAGTCACACCTGGTTCTGAGGTGGCTGCTGGCACCCCGGGGACTTGGGGAACCTCCTTAGGTATCAATTTGCCTGCTGTTGTGGACTGGGTGTGTTGGGTTGGAATCGTTACCCCTGCAGGTTTCCCCCCAAGAAAATCCGCCTGGAAGGCCCATCCCGACAGAAGTAACCCTACTCCAGCAGGAGGAAGGCTTTCTAGAAATCATTTGTACCCTGAGCTAATTAAAATGAGGGATCTCCACTGCCAAACCACAACTGCTTTCTAGTGTCTGGAATCTTGCTTTAAACTGATGCAAATAAATGTGTTCTACATCTGTTCTGGAGAGTTCAGCCCTGACATTCTTTCATCCCATGCAGTATGTGTGAAGTAGAAGGGAAAAAAAGAGGATTGGATGTGCTTCATACAAGATGGGATATTTAGTTGGCTTGGAGGCGTTTCCACTGTGGTTTCATTGCTCAGGGACTGCTCCTGATGGCCTGGGTTCAACTGAAGCTGGTGACTACTTGTGACTGACTCTGCTCCCACTTCAGTTCATTATTCCCGGTCTGTTGTGGAAAGCAAGGTGGAGGGGGAATGTATTGGCAAACACAAACAGCAGTGCCACTGCAGCCCTTGCTCCTTTCATTTGGAATGCACTACAGTTGGAATGGGCACAGGACTGTCAGTACTTCCATCAGGTGCCCTGCCTGTGAAGGGTTTTCCCTAGGCTGTGCTCCAGGGGGTTTCCATAACCAAGTGCTCCTGCTTTGTTTAGCAACAGGAGTCGCTGGAGGTGGTAAATATGCCTCAGGGGCAGACTCCTGTGTGTTTGGTCATCAGTAGCAGTGAGATGGTCACTGCACACAAAGCAGCTTTTGTTCTCTCCTGTAACACTTGCAGGAGGTGGTTTTTTGTTCAACTGGCAGCATTTGAGGTAAAAATATTGTCTATCCTGTGGTTCTGAGCTAGTGTTGACAATATTGTCAAAATAAGGTGGGTTAAAATAAAATGAATTTTTCCTTTTACTGGACACATGAAATCAGATAGATCTGTTAATATTATTTGTTGAGTCATTCATTTTTCATCCCAGGGCCTGATTCCCTTTCCTCTGGCTCTGAGCGCAGCTGAGAAGCCGGAGATGTTGATGGTGGATATTGCCAGAGTCAGGAGGGTCTCAGGCTCTGCCCCCTGGAATAAGCACATCTAACTTAGTTAGATGTGCTTATTCCTTGGCCCTGCCTGCTCTATTCCCTTCTTTTCCATCCAGTGTGTGTGCAAGTCCAGCATCCAGTGCAGGTGGGAGCAAAGCACTGCACAGGAACAGAGCAGGGTCAGACAATTAGTGCTGCTGTGGAGCATACAAAAACACGGGTGGGGAGCATAAACCTCAAGGAGCAAAATGTGCTCTTGGGAGCAGAGATCTGCTTGTTCCATTCAGCAAATGTTTCTGACACACCGTGCTTAGTGGTGGGCTTTTCCCAGGAGGGTTTGTTTTGACATGTCTCAGGCACAGGCATTGCTGTCACACCACAATGGTACAGAGCGAAGAATTTATGGCAGTCGCTGTCTGAGACGGGGACTAAATGGGGTATGAATAGAAAAACAGGCAGTGAGATGACAAATTATCTTCCTCCTCAGGTCCTAAATAGCAGCAGGTTGAGTAAATCTCAGCAGAAAACAGCTTCCCCCGGCTTGACAGTGCGCATCCCAGAAGGCTGTGGTTGGGGGGGGGGGGGAGGAGGCAGGAGGTGTGCTCCTCCAGGACCCTGCCCTGCCCTAAGGGCTTCCCTTCTCCCTCCGAGGGGCGTGCAGCCTCAGGCTTTGGTGGGCAAATGATGACCACCTGCTTTTTTAGAAGAACAGATACTTTGGTCAGATATGAAGGGAGGGTCATGGGAAACATTTGCCACCCTTTCTCTTTTAATTAAGCAACGCCCAAACCCCAGCCCAAGCTTAACTGAGAACCCAAAGCTGTATTTGTGATGCTATAAAGCCACAAAATGTCTATTCCTGAGAAGATTTTACAGTAACACTGTGACTGAAAAAGAGCAATTAAACTATCTGGCTGAGTCTCAAGTATCTGGAAACTGTTTCTTGGGCAGCAAGTGCAGAAAAAAAAGAGTTTATACCTGGCAAGTGAACTGGCCTCCACACTGTGTCCGATGCCTGCCTCTCAGCTTGAGGTTGAATGTCCCTGCACATGAGGACTGTGTTGTTAAGGGTGTGCTGTGAGTACCTGGATTTTGTGAGTACTTAGAAATTTTTTAGATTTTTGTCTGAGCAGGTTTTCTCTCTGCTCAGACAGTCGCCAGCCAGGTGTGCCTGGGTACTGGTAAAAGACAAGTACAAATACCTCTGGTACAAACCCCAGCCCTCTGAAAAGCTCTGGGTCTGCACAAAGTGCTCTATGTGCTGCTGGCTTGTGTAGGTTCTGGTGGGCTACAGCCCCAAGAACTGGGCACTTTTCCAGGGTAGAACTGCATCGTAGCACAGCTCCTGACCTGCAGCTTTGCCATCTGTAAAAGCAAGAGGCAAACTTGATTTTAGAAGGATGCTCCTAATGTTGTCAAGCAGAGTACTCCAAGGGCTCTTGGAGGCAAAGGAGGCAAAACTGCCAGACCTGCCACTTGTTTCTGCTTTATTAAACTCCACATTACATCCACTGTCCTGTCTTTCTTCTTTGCACTCTTACCTGGACGCATGCTCTACTTTGGGAATTGGAGTTCTGTGCTGTCCTGGTTTGGGTCGTTCTTACCCTGTTTTTTTAGATGCTGTCTAACTCTGAGGTGCTGGAGAAGTGTCCATAGTTGACCAGGGAGGGAGCATTTTTGTTATTTTTTCCTGCTGCTGCTGAAACCTCAGTGAGGTTAGGACCAAAACATGGCAAGGTGCAGAATTAGTTATTGGCCTAAGCAGTGGGTTTAGCATGAGCAAATGGCCTTCAGGCACGTGCAGTGTCCTCCCCAGGCTTCAGGAACCAAACCCTGAGGTTCTGCGGGCAGTGTCCCAAGTGGTGTCAGTGTCCAGAGACCGCAGGGCATGCGCAGGCGTGGATCCCTTGGGCCTGCTCCAGGGAGAGGATGCTGCTGTGGAAGGAAGGCTGTGAACTGTTTCAAAGAGCAAGTACTGTACGAGGAAATGGTACCAAAGTGTTGGAATGGATTGTGCGTGCAGGACAGGAGACTTAGGTTTATTAGCTTAAAATAACAATGACCTTATAACAGCTCCTAAAGGTCCTTCCTGAGGCTAGGCTAGACTCTGGAAATGCGGAGATGGAGACCGAGAGTGTCCTGGAGCATACAGAGGAAAATGAGCTATAAAATTATCAGCCCAGGAATTCACCAGAGGAAAAAGGGAAATTTTGGGGAAGAACTCTTGGCCCTGTATGCTTTCAATGTATATTGGAGCCTTTCTCCAGCGTGGGGTGTGCCAGTTTTCAGCAAGGTGTGTAGAGGTATGGTGGTGCCACCCTGGCTTTGCAACCATCAGAGACCTGGGCAGATGAAATAAAACACCAGGGAGAGTCTGAGGGGGCACAGTGAGGGAGGGAGGGACCGTGCTAGCACAATGTGAGTGCATAATTCCACATTCTTGGGAGAGTTTTGCTGAAACGTCCACTTTTAAAGAAAATATTTGGGGATCATTATTACAGGAAATAAATTTCATGGTGTTTTTAAGTTGTATCTATAAAAAGCTAGAAAGGATACTGAGTAGACAGTCCTGGTCTGGTGAGCGGGCCCCACAGCTGTGTTGGCTTCACAAATGTTTTGCATGTGCTGTTCTTAAAGAGCAAAGGAGAACAAAAGGGGGGAAAAGCCCAACACAAAAACCTTCAGTCTCTGCATCTTCCAAACCATGAGAATTTTTCCTTCTTTTTTGTGTGTGTGTGTAATAATTGTATCAATTATGGTTTGCGTTTTTTCCGCTAAGTGTTTGAAATAATGAATGGAGGCTTGAGCTCCAAGAAGCCGCAGTCGGGAGAGTCAGGCATGAAGAGAGCCCAACCATATTTGCGAGATGAAATTGCAATTATGTAAATTGCAGCTACTGGACGTGCAGGCATGGGAGCCCAGGAGAGCGGAACTGGCAAGCTCTCGGTTACAGTGTAGGAGAATTCTCCTTGGTGCTGTAAGGCAGGGCCACGCTCCGCAGTTTGCTCTGGAGCGTGAAATCGCGTCACGGACGCGTCCGCCTGCTGCTTCTATTTTGGTGTGCGAGTCAAGTGGCTGGGAGCTTCTCTCTTTAATGATTTCCCCTCGTTTGCTCTAGCAAACAGCTGCACCACGTTGTCTGACACCACTTAGAGTATTTACTGGCCAGTGCTCCACCGAGACGAAAAGAGAGGCATTTAATCTAATCTCCTTGGATGCCTCAGTGTTTGCTCTTGGAAGTTTCCTTTCCTGCAGTCTTTGGGCAAGTACACAACAAATTAGTGTTGCAGTTTGACACAGGCTGCCCTCTGAGCCTGATTACTTCCAGGAGCTCCTGAGGCTCGTCTTGGAGAGCTCTTTGCTGTAGGGTACAGCAGGTAGAAAAAAATACCTTGTTACTCAGTATTGCTTTTAAGCATCCAGCTGGGCAGATCTGAGTGAAGTCATGCATTGAGCTTCTTCAACTTGTTAGCCAGGCGTTTAGACCAGAACATGAGCCTCATTAAATACGTGAAAACTAAGGTTTTGGTAGGTCATTTTTGATAACTCGAGGCTGCATTGAGGCAGGAGCGATGCGCACACCTGACCGGAAGTGAACTGACAATGCAGCGTGGGGGCCCGAGTCCAGCTTGTGTCAGCTAGAGGTGTGACCCAACCTAGATTCAGGCTCCTGAGAGTCATTGTGAGGGGTTCCTTCTCATCTGCCCAGGCTTTGTGCTCGGGTGTTGCCTGCAAGCACTTCAGGCTGCTGGGAGGTGTCCCTGTGCCAGCAATGTACTGTCACAGCTCTCGGTCTGCAGGGAAATCTGCTGGGCAGCAACCCATGGCAGCCTCTCTAAAGGCTGCAGAAATATATGGAAATGGACAGGCATTGACAAGACTAACTCAGGGTGCCTTAGTGGACCCCTACATGTCTAGCTTTATGCTGTGCCCGTGTGCCTGTACCTTATTGCCCCAAGGGTTTCTGCTATATTGAATAAAAAACAGGCAGATAGGTCCTCATGCTTCCTTTTTCCTTCTCACAAAACTGCTTTTCAGTCATGGTCTTTTTTTTCCTGCGGCTCAGTGAGTTTTTGCCTGATTAGTTAAATGCCTGCAGAAGGCTGGACCTGTGCAGTGTCCAGCCACAGCAGTGGGAGTCTCGGGACACCAGTGATGGGTCCATCACCTGAAGGAGTTGCTAAATTCTTGAATCTGCTCACAGCTGTGAAGGCTCTTTGAATATGAGTGTTGCTTGAATATTGTCTTGGCTCGCACAGTACACGTGGGGAGTCAGAAATAGAAGCGAGCTCTTCTGAACACGGAGATGTATGCTTTAACAATAAAACAATTTGCTTTCTCCATCCAAATCCCCAAGTGCTGTTTTGGAAAAATATCTAGAGCAGCAACTTTTCATTTGTAATCCAGCTTGCATAGCAGACACTGGAGGCTGGGTGCAACAAATCAAGATGGAAATGGCTGGTGCATACTTCTCTGTTCGGCCATATGCTGCAAGCAATGGTTTTGACAGATGCATCTTTCCCTGGAGATTGCACTAGGTTCATCAGCCTTAGGTTAAATGTGAAGGATCTGAGGTAAAATTCCAGGGCTCTGTCCATTAGCCACCGAGCCCCTAGTGTTTGTGTTAAAACAGCGCGATGGGAAACGTGACCTGGTGCTTGAGAGTTGACCTGGTGCCAGCTGTGCTGCAGCGCTGTGTTCATTATGTCATGCCACACACGTCTGATAAGGGAGGACACGATGGCGTTGGATAAGTTCTTGTGCACAGGGACTCTGCAGGTCGTGTGGGGAGCGCTGGTTTTTATTTGATAACCGAGGTATGCAGGTGCTAATTGGAGCCAGATGTGTGCGAGGCCAAAGCCACAGCTTGTTACACCACGCTGAAATGATGGCCTTGCCTTTCTGGGACTGGAAGGACATTTTGGATCCATCTTTATTTGCTGAAATATTTAGGCAGCTATGAATTCTAGTGCTTGAACTCTTCATTTCAGTTTCGCTTGAAGAGTTAGCTTCATCTGTTTCCTCCCTGCATTCAAAGCCCCTTTGATATGGTCACACGTGAGGAAGCCTTCCGGGATGGGCCACATTGGTGCAGGAGCATCAGGAGGTGATTGGCTGACCCAGGTCTCACTCCCCTGGCCGTCAGTGGTGTTGGCATTGCGTGTCTCTGCAGGGGTTTGCCATGCACAGAGGCTCTGGCACAGGCAGGATTTGCCATGCACAGAGGCTCTGGCACAGGCAGGATTTGCCTTGCAGAGGCTCTGGCACTGTCACCCTGTGTTTGGGCTGAGATAGTCCCATCCCTGGTGTCCCATTCCCTCCAGCAGCACAGGCATCCCATCGATGCTGGAGTGTGGTGGGTGCAGGCACAGATGTGAGCAGGCTGCTGGTGCACAGGAGAGGCTGTCTCATTTGGGGATTTATATATGTATATATCTATATATTTATATCTATTTACATGTAGATAAAATGTTTTGTCTTGCCTACCTTATTATCCTCTTCAGACAGCGGGACATAAATTGACAATTTGCATGATGTGATGTATTTCAATATCATCATCATGCAGGAGGCATCAGGCTGCATGAGACAGCTGCGTATCATCTTGGGTCTGCAAGGGTGGCCAGTCCAGGAGCCCTGATGTGTTCCAAGTTCATGGAGATAGTGAGGAGAAGACCAGCTGCCACACATTTGGGTTATGCCACGCTCAGTGGTGGATTTCCTGTATTTTGTTTGGATCTGTCAGTGCTGTAGGATAAGATGATGATGTTGAATGAACCATTACCTCTGAGGCCAGAACCTCGAGGCTTTGGAATTGGTAAGAGCCCTGGATCTGCAGTGTGGCTGTGCCAGAGGAGCAGGGGAGGCTGCAGGTTGCACGATGGGAGTGCTCCCTGTTGGCCTGGGAGGCCTTAGGCAGGCCAGCATTTCTGTTTTCAGTCAGGCTTGTGGTTTGGTGCGTTTGGCCAGTTCTGTCCCTCCTGGTGCAGTGGGAGAATCGGAGTAATCAGCCTGCAGATTGGTTATTGACAGGAATTCCAGAGGGAGGCTGCAACCTGAGCAGTGTTTTCTCACGTGGAGACTGCCTGGACTGCTTAGATTTTTGGCTTAACAACAGGTTCAGAGGTCTCGCGTACTGTGAGTGTGAACCTCATTAAGAAGTTTTTTTAATCAGTGTTAACCTCCTGAAATCAAGGGTGTTTTGCTTCTCAAGTTTCTGCTCCTCTTTGCTTTTTCTCTGACTTAATAATATTTGTACGTTCCAGGGATGTGCTTTTGCTGCCACCGTGGAGCATGATAGCAAGATGTGCTCTAATGCTTGCACAAAATTTTATTGATCCCATTTCAGAGCTCACTGGGGACTCTCTTATGGGGCCTGAAGTGAATAAAAGTAGCAATGTTGCATTCCGTTATGGGTCTGACTTTCCCACTCACCAGAATTACAGCAGTTACTGTAGTTTGGAACTGAGCTGCTGTTTGGAACTAGCGTGCCTAGCCAGATCACAGATTTGTGCACAGGACTAGTTTAACACAGTTGTGATTTTACTGTATGGCAATCGCTTGGACCAGAAGAGAGCACAGAATTGCTGTAACCCAGGTGCCCTTTTGGTTGTCCTGTGGTGAGGAAGATCCGTTGTATGGAAGCTGTCATTTCCACGGGCAAAAGGAAGTGTTTTTCACAAGGTGAAATCTTCAGCTTTATTTCTGTGCAATGTGCTCGGTGTGATTATTGAAAGAACTAAAAGCTGAACAATGATGCGAGGGCTGGCGATGCGAGTGCTGCTTTTAGTTAACTCACATAGCCCAGTGCCCTCACTGGAGACATAATTGTGTCCAGCTTGATGTGAGGTGTGTTTATTCAAACTGTCAACAGGAGGGTTAAAAAAAGCTTTGTTGAGATGGCTGTACCTTGGATTCATATCAAACAACTCTTGTCATCTTTTCCTAGCGTCCGTCTGGTTTACACAGCGAGGTGTACACAGGTTCTTCTGTTTGGAAACCTGCTTTGTTGTGGGGTGTTTTAGCAGAGTTAATCTTGCTGCGTGCCTTCGCTGTGTACACACAATTGCTGTCTGAACAGGGGTGTGATAACGAGCTTGTTTATCATACAGGTGACAGTTCAGTCTAAATGAAAGAGGGAGCTCTGTTTCAGTCGTGTTTCTTTTGGGGTTTTTTGGCCACTCTAGAACCGGAGTTTGGGCCTACCTTTCTTCTTTCTCAATGGAAATCGGTGCTTTTTGTTTCCAAGAGATGTCTAGTTTTATTAGAGGCAGTTGACTGCAATGGGTCAGAACACAAGTGTATTTTTAAACTTGTCATATGAGTTCCCTGTTACTTCTGCTCTTTAGCTTAGTCTTTTGTATAGGAAAATATTTAATTTGATGGCTGAACGGAGACTCCAGCGGGAACAGCGTGGATATGATTTGCCAAACTTTCCTTGTGCCTGGGGGACACCAGAGGAACCTTTGTCACAGAAGGCTACATGCTGCGAGCCTCGTGCTGATGATACCCACTCATGTTAGCATTGGTGATCTAGACTGAGAGTGGAGCAAGTAAAATTAGAAAACTTCCTGGTGAAAGACATGGATTCCTTGGCATCCCATATAGCAGAGGGATCCTCTGTGCTTTCCTTCCAATGCCCTTAGCTCTGACAGCCATCAAGAAAATGAGGCAGGGGAAGGCTTAAGTTTTCTTAAAAGCTTCCAGCTTGGCTTTGACTAAGGAACATCCAGTGTATCCATCTGCTTTTCTTTGAGCTCCATCTCAGCACGAGGATCATGGTGTCTCCTGTGTCCCGTGCCTCTGCAGTTTTCCTGCTCATCAGGATGTGTGTATAATTGTGCCTGAACTGCAGGGTTATTCAGAAATGCAGCAGAGCTGTTGCTGACAGGCAAAAGGCAGGTTCATACAGACAGGCAGCAAAATGTCTTTTAGGAGTATTTTTACATAACTTCTATAGCAGTTTTTCTTGTGTGTTTCTTTCCTCAGGATTGTGACTTGATCGCAGTCAAGGCCTGAGTTCACCTTGTCTCTCTCTGCTCTGCTTGGTTGTATGTGGTGAGGAAAGCATTTCCATAAATTTACAGGGTTCTAGCTCCCACCTCTGCAGGTGGTGTTTCATACTGAGCATAAATTCTCTAGAGCATCTTGACCAAAACAGGTAATTAATGACACAAGCTCAGGTCACTGACTGTGTTGGGATGCCTCCAGCTCCCTGGGCTTTCATGGTGCAGCCACAGCACATAAATTGCCTTTTATTGCAGGGTTGTCCTGGTTAGTTTTACATGAAAAGGTTAGGGCAGCCGAAATGATGCCTGAGGGAGCAAAAGCTTATCTCCACCAGGTCCCTGTGTTCTTCCCCACGTCCCAGTTACACTCTGCAGCACCATAAAACTTTCCCAGTTTGAAAAGCTGCTCGAGTTCTGCACTCGGAGGCCCCAAATAACAATAATTTTGCTTCTGGCCATCGCTAGATATTGCAAACACGGTGTGCTTACAGTGGGGCTCAGGAAGTCACGCAGGGAACGCATTCTTTGGAATCCTCTTCATTTTATCACCGCGGAACAACCCACAAAGATTTGTGTTACTGCACCTGAATAAATAGTGCTCTGCACTTCCCCCAAGGAGGTCAGCAGCGCCTGTGCGGGGCCGTTCCCGGGCCCCTTCCCTGCTGCTCCTCTCCTGCTGCAGCGCCGGGGCCTGCCACCCCTGCCACCTGAGCAGGTGTCACCAAGGGCATGTTTGTGGATGCTCCCCCTGAAAGGCCAGCTGCTAGACACCAGCAGCTCTTGCTGCAGCAGTGTTTTCCTAGCAGGCAGGAGCAGCACTCATCCGCATGTTTGCAGCCAGAGCCCCCGCCGTGGTTTTAGCAGCGCGGCCGTGCCAAATTCTCCAAATACTTTAATTTCATTGTAATGCATAATAACAGGTGTACGGTGTAGTTGCCAGTTTCTGCTTGCTGGCTGGGTGAGTAAATTATTTGTTGCAAAATGAGAACGGTATTTAATTGGTATTTGAAGATAGCAAGTGCACGAGCTTCAGCTACGAACAGTTAGAGTTGGGTTGCTGGCATTTCTAGCTGTGGTCACTAGCTAGGGGAAAGCACCTTCCTTGAAAGCCATTCTCAGCTGCAGAGAATGGTAAGAAATGTGTTAGGTCAGAAATATGTTTTCCATATAATTCCTAAGGTTTTGATTACAGGTCTTTCTCTGTCTTTTTTTTTTCCCCAACTGATTTTCCCCTCTTTTTGAGTCAGCGTTCCTGTTTGAAATTGGACTGAAAAGCACTTCTTGTGTAGTTCCGCCATGGCTGCTCTGCAAATACATTTTTTAATTTAGGAGTCTGAGCAGACACAAAAACCAGATTTCCCTGGTCTTGGCTGTGGAGGCTTTTGGGGCTTACATGGTCTGACTACTGCTGAGCTGAAGTCTTATTTCAGAGCCAAACTGCTTTTTTCTACATTGTTCTCGTGCAGACCAGACATTTGTGTTAGGCAGGACATATTGCCAAAATATGGAGTTGCACCTCCTGCACACGGATATTATCGGAGAAGTCTCAAAATTATTGCCTTCTGCCGGGTCAGATGCTCGTGTGAGAAGGGGAGGGGAAGATGGTAACCGTGTTCTCAGAGCTGTGCCTCACTGCCTGTGGGGTCAGCCCAGCAGAAGAGGGGTGCAAGCACGGTTCTGTAGCTCACAAATGTATGCATACATTTGTGCCTGCAAATGTATGTATAACTGGAAGCCCAGAAGCTTTGCTGATTTATGTTTTTTTGAGGGTGATGTCCCCGGATCCTGTTTTCTGCACAGTTTAGAGTTCTAGGTTCCATGCTTTGAGCATGAAGACATTGCTGCCTTATGCTCTGGAGCAGTGTGGACATCAGCATTTCTGCAGTGAGAAATGCAGTCGGCGCAGTTTTCAGCAATTCTTTCTCCAGAGGGAGAGTCCAGGATTTCTCTCCTACGTGCTCTGCAGTATTGGTGTTTGGAGAAGGATTTGGGACCTTAATGTTGAGTTTCTGAGGGCCCTTTCCGGTTTCCTGAATAATCCCTTTTATACACATTTCAGAAGGACCGTGCTGGGGATTGCAGCCCGAGCTTGCCTCTAAAGGACTTTAAAAAGAGGCTTGTGCAAAGAGCTGTGGTCAGCACCGAGATAAGCGACCTGCTTCTTCCGAGTCTGGAAGGACCTTCTGTTATCCCGGTGTCCAACCCGCACTCCTCCCGGCACGGGCAGCACCTCCCTGCTGCAGGTGAGAACAGACTTGTAGTGCTGCCAGGATCTCTGAGGAGAGAGCACTCGCTGAAAATCCCTGACCCATCTGGAGGTCAGGGCACTCTGACAGAGGGGTTAATCGCTCTGAGTATCCTGCAGGCCTCTCTGGGGACTTTGGGCTTGGCTTTGCTATGTCTTCAACAAAAGAAGGACTTTACATTTAATAGCTAGGGATAAGGCTTTTGTTTACACAATGTAGTATTTCATCAAATACTACATTCTTTAAGTGAAAAAAGTAAAAACTTCAGGTTTGGAAGATGCTGATGCTGGATTCTTGGCTGAGGGGGAGTGAGGCAGCGAATTAATTTCCAGCCAGACTTCTGCTATCGGCCGGAATATATGGAGTTTGGGCTGCTCGGTCCCGTTACTCGCCTAGGAACCTGGAGAGGCCAGGAACTGTTCCTGGGATAGGGGGGTTGTCTCTGTGCTTAGGGAAGGCTCCTCTCTGAAAATCAAGGTGCCAATGAGACTTGTGTCTCAGCGTGCTCACCTGAATATGCAGTTTCTGCTCCTGCCTGCCTTGAGCCTTGATTTGCTTTTGAGAGCTTTGAGCCGCAGCGTTCGGAGGTGCAGATGGAAGTTTAGAGTTTACCTTTTAGTACTGGAAAGTTTTCAGTTTTGAAACTCTTTCTCTGAAAGAACCACATAAACTGCTGCTGGGGAAAGCAGGTGGTATCAGACCAATGATTTTTGTTGTGGGAATGACACAGCTTGGTTGTTTAAGAAATTCACCAACTGTGCTGTGTTTACACAAGGAGCAAAGGGAGCTCATATCAGGAGTAGGAAAAGAGCCCAAGAAAACTCGCAGATCCCCTTCCAATCCACAGTCTCAAGTGAAATGAAACTGTTTTGGGGTAATTATCCTGAGGGAGCCTGCAGCCACGCAGCCTGCTGTGGTTGGAGCATCTGGTGGCTCCGCAGGCGTCGGGGTGGTGCCGGAGCTGTGGGGAGGGCACACAGATAGATGGGAGCTTGTGGAAAGGCTCAGCTTCCATCTTCCTGTCCGGCCACAGGTATCGCTTTTCACCTTGGATGAATTCCTTAAAGCTGTTAGTGGATCTGCAACACTCGGCTACTTCCAAGCTTAGGAGATTCCCCTTTATGGTTTCTTATGGGTGTCAGGGAGCAGCAGGAGTCAGGAGCACCTCTGCCAAGGCAGGGAGCAGGAGCTCTGAGGTGGCAGCACGGTGGTCATCCCTTCAGGAAGTGTTGACTGTGGAGTAATGGTGCAGATTAACTGCCCTGATCCCAGGCAGAGCACCTCCTTAGCTCACTGCACTGCTTTAGGGCCAGCTGGGACGTCTGATTGCTTCCACAGAGGTTCTGTACCTTCAGCTTGCCTCCGATTCCAGTGCTGCGCATACCGGGGGGTGGGGGAAGGAAATTGGAAATGTGATTATCAGAAGTTTGAAGAGTTTGACATCCCCAAAGATTTTGTGCTCTTTCTGAACTCCATATTTGCAAGTACACAAAAGGCCTTTCCAGTTGTTCGTTGTTCTCTTTACATGTAATTTAGAATTGAAGATTTATTTTTACCTACCGCAGATAATTGGCCTGTATGAATCATATGCCTAAAATCCTTTGCCCGAGGCCAAGGTGCAGGTTTATTGCCCCCTGTGTCAGTCAGTGTGTATGTGGCAGTGGGGCAGGAGGAGATGGATCAGGAGAGGTTTTGAGGAGAGGGCTCCCTCCGTGTTAACCCAGAGTTGACCTGCAGGGGGGAATTTCAGCAGGTGAACGTCACTCAAACTGCAGTTCATGTTCTGGAGATGGACAAGTACTCTGCTTTGCATCTGGAATTCATTTTCCATGTGTAAAATTGCACCTGCGGAAGGGGAATCCAGCTCTCCTGATGGCTCTGCTGTGGGCTTGAAGAGTTTCACAGAATGCATGTCAGGTCTTGGAAAAGTAGCTGGGGCCCTGCTGGAAATTGCCCTCATCCAGAGCTCTGAGACTTTTAACCACCCCTCTCCAGTGAGAGCTCTGGTGGGATAAGCTTTGTTTCGGGCTGTGATGCATTTTTGGGGGAATGGTTTCCTCTGCCCTCACTCTGGCTGACAATTTAACATGTTTTGCTGTTTTGTAATTTATGGCTGAGGAAGCATGGCCCCAACTTTTGCTTGCTCTTCCCTCAGTCTCGTCCTGTTTGTTTGCTGGCTTCTACAGTTCAAAATGTCAGGTTTGCTTTGCCCCTTCCCTCCCACCCAAAAGGTTTCTCTGAATCACTGTCCACTTGGATAAATTGAATGGTCGAGGAGTTTTTGCACTTTACATACTGATGCAGGCTCAAATAAATTGAAAACAAGCGGTTTCAAATGATTTCCAAAAAGGCACCTGGAATTCTCTGCTGTGTTTTATTTGGTGCCAGGTGTTTAGGGGATGCCCTGTTTGAGGTGGTTCCTGCAGATCTCTGGCTAGGACCGTGTCATTGATGTGTCCAGTGTCAGTCGAGCCAGGTAACAGCCAGCTCCAAAAGGAGGTGCTCCCAAAAGGAGGTGCTTGTTCCTCCAGAACTTGCTCCTTCTCTGGAAAAGCTACTGAGTTTTGGTCTTTTGGCTTTGTTATGCCAGGAGGACGTTATCGGAGGTCTGCACTGAAGTTTGTGAAAGAAATTCTGAACTTCCTAAGAAAAGCAGGATTTGGAGACAGCATCTCTGCATCTCTGTCTCTCTTCAGTCCTGCATGTCGCTTGTTTCTTTCTAAATGCTTCCCCGTGAATATTCCCATCTCCTCCCGTGGTGAGAGCACTCAGCCACTGGTTCTGTAGCTCGGCAGTACGGCTGGACATGGACCAAGCATCCCTGAAAGGGAAGGCAGCCTGCCTCTTCCCAAGCCCTAGTTACCAGGGAAGAGTAATTGTCAGATTCTAAAGAATTGCGGTGGTCTCCCAGCTCTTGGTGTGTTATGCCCTGGTGGCTGAACCTGGCTGGAGACTCTATCCTGGGCTACTGCTGTTGTGACAAGGGTGTGTTTGTCACTTCCCTGTGGGAATTGAGGTGGAGGGTTTTCTCTGGAGGAGAACTGTTGTGCACTAACTGTTGGTGATAGGCAGTACATGTGACACTTCTCTATGTAATTAGCCAGTCACCATTTTCTGATTGCTTAAATCTGGAGACTCAGAACACAGAAGATTTAGAAACTCCTGCCTGGCTTGGTGGCTGGTCTCGGGACGACATCTGACACTGTGCAAGGGGGGCTGTGCCCATGTCTCTGTTTCCAGTTCTAGGGAAAGCATCATCGGTGAAATTGTGGGCTTCCCTCCCAATGGAGTCCGGAAGCCAGGGCAGATCTGGCTTGTCTGTTCCTGAAGCACTCAAGTGAGAACTGACCTGTTTAGTTCAGAGGAAGAAACCTGGGGCTTCCATCCTTAGTAAGTTTCCATGGCAAACTTACTACAGTAAATTATAAATAGCATGTATTTATAATTCTCCAAAGGCGTACTGTTAAAAAAATGGCTGGAAAAATGTTCCCTGTCTTGGATCTGTAGCTGAAGTGTGAGCAAAATTCCACTTCTCAATCCCAGTATCCCTTCAGAACGGTTGGCACTGTGCAGAGCCTCACTGGTTGCTTTGGTTTTGTCACTGGTGCTCAGTGCAGTAGGCCCAGTTTGATTTTGAGATGTCACAGGACTTAGGTGGGGTTGGCAGTGAGGAGAAGCATTTCTTGAGCACCCCTTATAAAATAGTTGCTGAGGGGCTGGGTGGGATGACAGCCCCATAGCACATGGGGGGCACGGCGCACGGGCATCCTGCTGGCCCCTGGTGTCCTCAGCAAGGAGGAGGCCCCGGAGATCAGGCAGCTGTTCCTGAGAGTGTAAGGGTGCCGAGCTGGGTAATCCCAGGCTGAGCGATGCTGGAAGCACATTCCCGCACACAGCACTCCAAGCGCGTGCTCCCAGACACCAGATGTGGAGATGGAGCACCTCCTGTGCTTCAGCAGTCAGTTGCTCAAACCCGTAATACTTTTGCTTCTGAAATTAACCACTTCATGAATTATACAAAAGGAAATGATCGGTGTTGACAGCTGATTCTTTTAAATGGAGTGTAACCAAAAACATCATTACAAATATATCTGGAGTGCACCATTCCACAGTGCTGATGCTCATCAAGTTTTGAACTGCTGTTAGCAATGGTATGTCTTGCTTAAGATTGCTAATTTTTCAGGTATTGCCCTGTCTTAATCTGCATTTCTCCTCCTCAGAAGTAATTATGATTTCTGGGCGCTGCACCAAAGCTTGCAGATGTTTTGAAGATGTCCTGATCAGCCGAGATTAGGACACGAGTTTTAAACTTTATTTTGTAGGCAGGGCATCCTTGAAAGGTGACTCCATGAACTGGTTCAGCAGTCTAGAACGAGGAAGCATGAATGGTTACCTGTTCGTGAACAGGTTGGTTTCAACACTGGCTGCTAAAAGAACCCCACACAAATCTATGTTAAACTCTTAGGAGAAATCTGTGAATTTCTGCTGACAACTGGCCACACCGGAGGTATTGGTCACCTCTGGTTTCTGTTGCCTCTGGTTTTAGCTTTGTGGTGATGACACCATATTCCCTGTGGAGGTGAAAAGAACTTTGTTTATGTGTCAGTCAAGGTGACCCAGCTCTGTTTGGTAACCTCCTCTCTTTGTCTGTGTTTCCTTGGAAGCTCCTCAAGAGTGTTGCAGGGCCCGAGGTACACGCTTTTGAGGCCGTGGTTAAGGCAATCCCTTGCCATGCTTTTAATTTGTAAGATGTGTTGCACATTCACCCCTTAGCTGTGACTTTGTAGAGCATTCCTCCACCTTTCCTTTCCCTTCAAGGTTGTGTAGTTGTTCAGGAGTCATGAACTATTAATTGTATTTTTGAGGGCTCCTTCTGCTCTCACCATCTCTGGATCTTTACTCTCAGTATTTAAGCTGGTTTTTTTGGGGGGTTTATTTTGTGGTTGTTTTTTTTTTGTTGTTTGTTTGTTTGTTTGTTTGGATTTTTGTTTGTTTTGGGTTTTTTTTTCTGGTTTCCATAAAGCCAGCTAATGGTACAGAGCCTGCTTTGCTTGAGAATAGAAAAAGCAATCCTGCTTTCAAAACCCAGTGAGCACAGGGAGGGAATGTCAACCACAGCTGCAAGGTGGGAAGTGCCTGGAAACCCGAGAGCTTCAGCACCCCACATCAGTGGCAGGAGTGATCCAAGTGGCAAAGAACAGCTCCTGGGAAATGCCCTGAAAAATGTATTTCTCTCTTTACCTTAGTTTGGTCTAATTTTGACTTG
Organism: Euphonia xanthogaster; assembly: GCA_034509185.1. Taxonomy (NCBI): domain Eukaryota; kingdom Metazoa; phylum Chordata; class Aves; order Passeriformes; family Fringillidae; genus Euphonia; species Euphonia xanthogaster. The sequence goes on along the minus strand of JAYDZK010000202.1, from coordinate 48,108 downwards.
ACCATCTGCCAGCCTTTTCCTGGGACTGTTTGGTCTTTGAGGACATGCACCTGTTTTTATACGTGTGGAAAATACTTGACTTTCCTAATGGAATTCAGTGTTTTGTTTTCACCCTGGATTTCATAAGTAAAGTCTGGTTACTGTTCATTGCTCTTAGGTAGTATTTACAAGCCCTGGCTGTCCAAATCTGTGTCACACGGTGACATGCAGTTGAGGCAGCTGATTAAATGAACACGACAAATGCAAATTCTTAGAAATGTAAACAGGAGAAAAGGAAACGTAAACTGGATTTTCACTGGCACTCGGATATGTCCCAGGGTGTAGAGATGTAGGTATCAGACCTGTATGACAGTGCCTTATGAAAAATGGCTCTCAGACTCCAGTCATCCCAGCTGAGTAGCCTGTGTCCCATTCTGAGGTCAAAGGCCTTGAAGCTCAGGGCTTTTTTTGACTAAATGGTGTTTTGGTTTGACTGGGAGCGTTCCTTAGTGGCTTTTCCAGATGCCAGCTCCATTCCTGTGTTTGTGTCATCCTCCTGTTCTTTCTGCAGCTGCTGGGATACAACCAACAGCCCTGGATCCATAGTAAGGAAATAGTGGCAGGTGGTTATGCTGGGTTTTTAGGTCTGTGTGCCTGGTGATTCCAAAAACACAACTAGGAATAAGCTTTTGTGTTTTCCATGTAGCATTTCTGTTCTGTGGGATTTTTTCCCCCTTTTTTAGTGCTGTCTACTAAAAAAAGGGGAAAAAATCCCACAGAATTTTTTGTACATGAAGTCAGGATCCTTCTGGATGAAATGTGTGCCAGTGCAATTGATAACATCTGATTGATTTACCTCTGTTAGTACACTTTAAATCTTCCATTTGCAAGCATATGCCTGTGTTTATAGGGAATAGCATCCGCAGTGAGTTTCTTCCTTGTCCATTCCTCACTCAAATCGCCTTGATTCTCCAGGAGTGACGGTGGCCCATCAGAGTCCGTGCATGGTGTGCAGACACATGGGGCAGGAAGTTGGGAAGGAGGCTCCTCTGATTGGAAAAGGGCCAGAAAAAGGCAGAAGACTTGAAGGAAAGGATTGAATTTCAGTGTTTTTCCTTATAAATCTTAGTGCTGCTATGGATAACTGCCACAGGCACTCGGAGGGCTTGTTCTTCAATCCTGGCTGCAGCATTCCATGCACCCTTAAGAGGTGCAGGGTGGCTCCTGCCATTTATCCCAAATGTTCCTTCCCCTCGACTTCCTGGCATTCTGCTGGCAGTTCAGTGGGGTTGGCAGTTCCCTGCAGCATCCAGGGCTGAGCTGCTCGCACTCGGTCCCTGTGATGTTTTGTGGACCTTCTAAAAGGATTTAGCACTGCGGTTGTCAGGAGTGACTTCACCTGTTTAACTCTGCTGTAATCCTTTATAAGGGAGGCCTTTGTTTCATGACAGTTTTTGTTGGCTTGGGTATGCACTTTGTAAGGTTGACATCCTTGTGGGGAAGTACTTGGGGTATAAAGGTGTCGGAAGGGGAGGTGTCCGTGGCAGGACAGCAAAAGCAAATTGCCTGTTTCTCCAGACCTCCAGCTCTGCCTAGGTAAAGTCTACCATGTCTTAGCATCCCTGTGTTTCCTGGGAAATATCACCAGCCTCACACCCCTGGCTCACTATCATCATGGACAGGGAGCAATGTGACACACTCAGATGATAAAAAGTGGAGATGAAATCTATGGGTGTATCTTAGGTGAATAATTGGGACGCATATGAAAGAGACTGGGACTCTTGAATTCTCCATAGCCAATCAGGAGGGCAATGAGATGGTAATAATGATTGTTACTCACAAGCCTTCCTGCTGGAAAGGTGACAAAGCAGACACTTTTTTATCAAGTTTTTATTGCCTGTGTAAGTTTGATACGATCAATTAGTGTATTAAATCCTGCCAGAGTAAACAAGAAGGTGCTTGTAGGAAAAGGTTTACCGCCTTCCGTGCTGTATTGTAGCAACTGGGATTTGCTGCTGTTGTGATAACTAAGAAGGACTTTGTGTCCCACAACGTTTATGGCTTGATATGGATTTTTGCTTTAGATACTGCATCTCAAAATCTTTGGAAAGTGTTTCTGGGAGAACTTCTTTTTCAGAGCTTCTTTCTTTTTTTGAGTGGAGTTTGCCAAGGCTTTTCTTTTTAGAGAAATTGCATTTACTGGAAGTTCTATCCTCGTGAAATTCTGATGGTGGAAACAATTCCCAAAACGAGGATCCCGCTCCACGTGGGTCAAGTGGCAGGGGGATGTAAGGAAGAGCTATTGCTTCTCCACCAGTCCTGGCCTCTCATGCAGGGCTCAGCACAAAGCTTGGCTTCCTTGGCTCTCAGGGATGTTTAAATTCGAGGCAGAGAACAGCTCAGGAGACAGCAGTGCCTGGTGAGGCTGTGGAAGTGTCAGACCACTTGCTATGAGAACCTCAGGCATTTCTGGCCAGTGGATAAGGTGCGAGGGTAGGGAATGGCCCACAGCATCTGTTTTATCGCTGACTGATTGCTAGGTAGATGGCTTTTGATGATACAACAAAGACTATTTTGTATCAGTGATAGAGCTGCAGGTGAGCCAGTGAAATATTTACTTAGCTGCGGACTTTGCTGGGAATTGTTGGGTCCTTCCCACCTGAGAGTGGGGCTTGGCTGAGCAGAGCAGCAGGAGATAGTGTGTGACTCCGTCACAGGACAGTAGGCAGGTGGTTGTTTTGTCACACAAAGGAGAGGCCTGACCTTGACAATAATCTTCCCAGAAGCCTCGTTCTTTTGACCGAGGGTATTATTTTTGCTGCCTGGGTGAGCAAAGGAGCGCAGCCTGTCTCGGAGGCCGGGCTCTGGCTGCACCTGGTGTGGCAGGTTGGCACGGGGATTTGGTTTGAGAATGCAGGCAGACCTGACCTGTATTAAACACCTTTTCACATGGACATGCACGGTGCTGCCCTAGTTGGGATCAGCTTCTGCAGGACAAGGCTTTGGTTTCTTTGAGAAAATAATCATTAGCAGTCGGTAGCTGCACAGAACACACAGCATTAACCAGGGACATTTCACGGCATCCCAGCAGAACGGCTGATGTGCACTTGGCCTGGTTTTGTTACATTCTGTACCTGCTATTCTAGGTATTTGTGGTGTTCTGTGATGGCCAATCTCGTTGGTGGCGCCTTGCTGACTTTACGACTTTTAGAGATCTGAGGGAGAAAGTTTGTGCTGTAAAATGTTCAGAACGTGTCTGCTTTCTTATTGAAGGCTTTGGTACCAGGCACTTCACTTCCTGGCATGATCCCTTTAATGCCACTTTAGCCCATTTTCTCTCCCTACTATACAAGAGGGGTAAAAAAAGGAAGACTTTGTGTCATTCCTATACTTCCTTTGTATTCAAAAGAAAATCTGTAGTAACCTGATATTGACCTGACAATCTCTTAGTAACGTGCTGTTGATGACCTCAGTCATGTTTTGCCCGGTGTCTGTTTTGCCACCTCTGACAAGTTTTTCTGGACTGCAGGAAACTGCAGATCTACCAGTGATCTCCCTGGTACTGCTGTGCCCTCTCAGCTGCTGATGGCGTGCCCAACTGTGGTGTGGAGACAGGGAGTTCCAAAGAAAGGAAATTATTGGAAGTCAGCACATAGTTCTTACAAAAAGTAAAAGGGCAGATCAAAGCATTTGCTGACTATTACTTTGCAGCTGTATAAAGAGCACCCCTGCAGTGGCAGAATAATACCTCTCCAGGAAGGCAGCTTCTTGGACAGGGCTCCTGGAACGGAGTTTTAAGAACAGCTTTTCATGCTGCTCTTGAGATGGACTTCAAGTTATGCTGGAAATTGTTTTCATGGGGCATGTTCCCTCTGATTTCAAGTAGAATAAAGTTTAAAATATTGTCTTTGCTTTATCTGTGTGGGGTGGAATTGGGTGGAAATTTCTCAAACGTGTTTTATTTTGCATCACATTAGTTGATTGTTTTGTGCAAGAAGTTGAACGGACTGAAGACATAGGAAAGCAGGAAAGAAAGGAGATGGAGGTTAGGGCTCGGGGAGAGGAGAAGGCTCTTAAACTTCTGCAAAAGGCGTAGTACTGAAGCTACTTCAGCCTTTCACTCTCCAGGGCGATAAGTGAATTACTTAAAATGCCAGTTGATCTGGGTGGGAAGTGGAAAGCCCCTCTAATCCGATTAATCCCAGAGCATGGGATGCCTCGCTGGCAGTGTGAAAGCAGGCCCAGCACATGCTCAGCTGTTGCTCTTTCACAATGCGTGGCGCAGTTGTCACTCCCAGGCTCCTGCCAGCAAAAACATCCGCTGGGTTCATTTTACCACCAAATATTTTTACACTTCTGTGCTAATAAATATAAACTGCCCTGGCTGCAACTACTGTGTCCCATCCTACCGTTCTTGCATCGCACCAGAGCTGCGAGCTGAGCCACGCTGCTGTCCTGTTCGCCCTCCCAGCAGCAAGATCTCTCCTGTCCTGAGGAGCTCTCTCCTGGTGCTGATTTTAGCCCCTGAATCTAGCAGTGAGCAGAAGGGAAAAACTTCAAATGAGCCTTTAGGGTTCTAGCCCGTTGGCAGTCTGTCCTGCCTGCTCCTAGGGGAGCCTGGAAGGATTTTCTTCTAGCTGGCTGCTGTTACAGGCATGTCCACATGTGTGCAGAGGTGCAGCCACTGCTTGCATACAGTGCTTTTTCCCTGGCTTGAAATGGTGCTGTGTTCTGTGGCTAGGGGAGGACAGCACAGCCAGTGCCTCGGCCTGATGCTCTGGTGCCGCAGCGTAGGGAGGAACATGGCTCAGCAGGAAGGTGGGGACAGCCCCAGGTTCTTCTTTGGAAGGACCTTTCTTGAAGGCTTCATCTGAACTCTCTTTAAGAGCATGCCAAGCATTTAAGTACTGAAAATATACTTGTTTTCCCCGCTCCAGAGGCTTACACAGCTGAACTCTCCAATATTTATGTTTGACGTCAATGGGAACGTTGCCTGAATGTGGGATTAGAAGCACCGAGCTGTTCCCTGCTCCGTGTGTCGGGAGGCAGCAGCGTGTGCACACCAGCCAGCCCAATGCCACGGCCATGGCCACGGTGCTGCTGCTGTGCTGGGTGAGCCCTGCCGCACGGGGAGCTCCCTGTGTGCTTGGGACAGTAATCACAGATAAACACCTGAACAGCGACTGACTCTTACTGCCAGTCATCTGGTGCTCAGGAGATGGCTGACCCACTCCAGCATTGGTGACTCCATCGCCGTAGCTCTGGGTGGTACTGACAAGGGGATGTGGGCTTTAACCAAATAACATGTGATTGGAACTTGTGTGTTCCTTGTGCTCATTCTCCCTGCATTTCCAGCTCAGAAAAGTGCTGAGCTCCCTCTCTGGTCATTCGGGTCAGATAACAAGGGGCTGGGTAAAAGGATTAGGGTATTAATCCGGGCTGTATTCTCTGCTGTTACTCTGTAAAATTAGACATTAATAACCTGTCTCTGCCTTGGTTGAGTTTTTAGCCGACTGATGTTGACAAGAAAGTTGTTAATGATTAAGAAGTTCTCGGCTTCTCTGAGGAGGGGGTATACTAAGATACCTTGCATGGCTCGTTTCCAGAGAAATGCAGAGAGTTCAAGGAGGGAGGAGCTCAGATGCAGGCTTTTTCCTGTTCTTTTTTCACCAAATGATTGACAGACAAAAGCGTGAGTGTCTTCTTATTTTATGCCATTAGAAAGTGTGTTGGACAAATTGGAAATAAAAATATGATCTCCATGTCCAATTCCTTCCTCTTGCCACAGGATAGCTGGGTTCCTCTGTTAGTGTCTAAGGGCAGATTCACGGTTTGTATTGCTGTCACAGCCAGGTGATGAAAGTGAATCCACCTTTCTCAGGTGGAAACGTGAATGCGCTGCGCCTGGGCCGGTGGATTTCTGTATGTTTCTAGCAATTTCAGTTTAGCAGGTGTTGGTGCAGACCTGCTTTTCTCCGTGGGTGGGCAGTGCTTGTCAGTCGCATCCATGAGACTCCAAAAACCTTTGTGTACAAGTCTGCTCCGTGCAGCCCGGTGCTGCAAGCATCAGGGAGCAACTGCTCCCTCTCAGAGCAGAGGAAGTTGTTCTCCTTAGTGTACTTTGGGCATCAGGGTGATAAGGTCAGACCGAGCTATTCTGCAGCATTGATTCATATAGAAGCAGAACCTTTTGCTTCTGTAACACATCACAGAGCACCTTCTGCTTTGGGTGAGGAAAAAAAAAATTCTCCGTTCTGTTTAAATCTTACTGCTGTGATTGTAGCCAATCCACTGTTCTGACTAGCCTGAATGTATTTTTTCCAACACAGATGTTCTAGTCATTTGCATTCTGTTGACATCAACATTTAATTTTATGTTTTTAAAGCTCAGTGTAATTTTGCTAAAAAAATTACATAAATAAGAACACGTGTGTTACTGAGCTGCATCCCTCCCCACAACCTCTTGGAATCTAGTCCTTCACTTCTGGGTGGTCACTGTATTTAGAGGGTGTTTTTATAGCGGGTATATAGTGGGAGCTGTCTGGAATAAATGAGAATACAACGGAATCCTGTTTACAATTAGGACAGTTGAACTATCTTGCCTGAGTTGTCCGTCTCTTCCTGTGGTCAGTGCAAGGAAGTTGGTTTGTTGTTACAGGGACAGCTTGGGATGTGTTTCAAAAAATCAAGAAAAGCTTTACTTTGGGGAAGGGAAACCAGTCATCCTGTGAGGGCTGGGGATGCTGTGTTTGAGCATGGATGGCAAATAGGAGGCATTAAATCCTTTAATATGGAAAGGAAATCCCTAAAAAGCTGCATTATGCCTTCTATTTCTTGCCAGTCCCTGCCTGTCATAGTTGATTTCTGTCAAGATGGGCAGAATTGAAGTTTGTTTCAGGGTGAAACAGCAGGGACTGTCCCTTATCCTGTCTGTGTTACTGTCCTAAAAGATGCTGCTGCCACATTCCCCTGTACTTGCTGTGCCTCTGGCATCCCAGTGGATGGGGAGATAGTGTTGTACAAAATTCAGTGAGAAGAAAACTGATGTGTTCAAAAATGAGAAAGGTTGCTGGACAGCTCGTTCTTGTAAAAATCACGGCCATTTAATGAGAGACTCTGCCAGGACAGTGGCCCCAAACTCAGACACTGCTTTGGGTCAGTGCCACTTGGATGGCTCTGGTAAAAACCCCACCTGCCTGAAATGTTGGTGCTCAAAGTTTGCCAAGACATGTTGCAAACTGGCGTTTGCTGTTTAGGTTTGAAGCAGTGGAAGTGTTTGTGAGTGCTTCCACATCCACTCTTGCTGGTTCCCCTGAGGGCCGTGGCCTGAATCCCTCTTTGTCCCCAGTTTTGTTTAGGTGCTCTGGATCTCAGAGCTGGACCTGGTGAGATCAGATTCATTTCTGGAGAAGCTTTGCCAGGCATTTGATCCTGGCAGCATGCTGGGATAGGGGAATGGCATACGTCTCAGTTGGAGAGATGGAGAAGGATTTGGTCTCACACCTGGCTCGTAGCATGCCATGTACCTAATGGCTTGGGGCCATCTTGTTCTAATGTTTTTAAGGGCATAATTTTAGAGTTCATTCTTTTAATGTCTTCAAAGGTTAAAGCTTTAACTAATTGTAGATATTAACAGCTCTATTTTATACTGCATCATCTTAATCGCTACTGCTGCTGTAAACTGAATGACACAATGTCTGTGGGGAAAGACTGGGCTCTGCGTGACACAGCACTCCATCCTGAATGAGTTCAGCCTGGGGAAGCTGAGCAAGGAGTGGGTTAGGAATAAAACCTGTGTCCTAGACAGACCTTGTGGGTTACTGCTTCTGATGTGTGCTCACAATCTGAGCTCTTGCTCTGCACCAGGAGGGTTACAAAAGGGCTCTGCTGCAGCGCTTCGCTCCATCTGCTCTTTGACACGAAACTCGTTTATTTTGTGATCTTTCAGCAGTTACTCGTTCATCTCCTCCAGAGGAGGTGGCTTTCATGTCCTGTGCTCATGCAGTAAGTGCAGGCACCGGCAGTATTTAAGTGCAGCCGTGCATCCAGGCACTTAAAAACTGAATTTGCCAAGTGGAGCTGCTCAGATTGGGAACACCCAGCCTCTCTGAGAGCGTGTCCCAGTCCCCCACGGCAGGTGCTCCTGCCGAGCAGCTGTGCCCTGGGCTGCACACAGGGCATCTCTGAGGCTGGCATGGACACTAACCTGAACCTGTAAGCCTGTGGAATCACACCTGCGTTTCCAGCACTCCCCTCCTGAGACCCTTCTGCAGTGCGAAGATGCGATTTCAGGGTAATTGCGAATTCTCGAGTCTTCTAAATCCTACTCATCTTCGAAAACAACAGCTGATCTTGCTGTGACAGGGCTCTCCTAACCCCCAGGAGACCCATGCCAGCTCCTTGGGGTGCGACCACATTGGCCCTGTTCTAAGTCACCCCCAAGTCACGGAGCCCAAGGGCTGGCTGCAGTGGCCGTGGCTGTGAGGTGGGGACACCAGCCTGAGCTTCACGAAAGCCAGGCTCGGTCCGGGGCAAGGTGCGGCCTCGGGGCACGTGTTCTCTCTCCCTGGATACGAGGGAGGGAATGTCTGGCCCGATGCGGGTGTTGTGGCTCTGCAGGGGCTGTGCAGTTTGCCGGGGGATCAGGCCCCAGTGCTGTCAGTGGTGTTCAGGCAGCGGTGAGTGAGTGCCTGTTGCTGCAGGTGAGCGCGGTCATGCCTGTGGCTCCAGGCAGCTTGTGATGCCACAGCCGTGAGCTGCTACAACCTGAGACAGCGCATCAGAGGTGTGCAAGGCTTTGGTTGGGATGCTGCTCTCGCTGCCTGACCTGAGCGCCCCTTATCTTTCTACTAAAATATTTTATTACACTGACGTTGTATGTTCACCTTCTGGAGTGAGGCATAAAGGTTCCTGCGTATCCTTGCTGTTGAGGACTTTCCCTTTACTTTGGAAGCTACCTGACTGAAACTGTACCAGAGTTCTAATAGAAGTATTTCTGTTTAGAAGGATGTGGAGTACTATTGACAGAAGGCAGTGACTAAGTGTGAGATAAATCCAAGTAAAGATCAAGGGCACATTACTTCACAGCAGAGCTGTGGTAAGCTGGACTGCATTTCCAGTGGGTGCTGTTGGGCAGTAAAGGAAGAGGCCTGCTGGAGCTCTTGGCTTAGGAAAGGCTCACACTCGCTCCCAAGGAGAAGGCACTGGACTCGAGCATGCTTTTGCTTGATGTGTTGCTGATTTTCTGTTTGGTCTAGTGAAAGGGTAGGAATAGTTCAGAGGAGCTGAAACATGAATAGAAATGATTTTTTTTTTAATACCAAATGAAAAATAAGCTGAAGAAATGGGGGAGAAAATTACCTTGTTAAATATGAAGGAAATATAATTAGAGGGCAAGTTGTCAACATGGAAATAAAACCCCAGAACCCTAGTGCTGATGTTTTAGGTAGGATCAGGTTGAGGTTCAGAGTGGCTGTGGACTGTTTCAAGATGTTTGTGTACCTGTTTGGGAAACATTGCTGTGTATATTTTCAGAGTTGCTCATTGTTTCAGACAACTTGTTGAAATAAATTAGGCAGGGCAAAATTAAGCAGTGCTGGTCGCTTGGTGCTGGCCTTCTTGAGTTCCCTGACTGCTGCTTTTTCTTTCTGTGTTTAGATTCTTGCCCACTTAGGAGAGCTGGGAGATTATGTTCAGGGATTAAATTCTATGCTCTTGGCCATCACTGGTTTTGTTGGAATAATAGGATAGAGCATCCTGGAAGACAGAGGGGACTCAGAAACTTACTATGGCTCTATTTTCCCCCTCTTTGTCCGGGCAGCTCCTGAATGCAAGCAGCCTTCCGGTTTACATCCATACCCAGAGCTGTCAGAAGTGTGCCTCTGTGTGTTTCTGGAGCCAGGCTCCTTGTTGACTGCTGCCTGTTTGGCATAGGTGGGTTGGCACGGCGTGTCTGCAGAGGCAGTGAAGCCTTATTTGTCGGTGTTCTGTGTCACACGAGCACCTCTAGCAGCCAGACCCTGGCAGGAGCTGTGTCATGTTGTCTGTAACTGGCCCTTGGGGTGGGGCCTCCAATTCTCAGAGTCAGTGAAGTCAAGGGAGGGTCACAAGAGAACTGGAGGGTAAAAGCTTCTGAGCTTCTCCTATAAAGTGCCACGCTGAAAGGGACACGTGGACGCTGTGTCCACTTGGGAGTTTCCCGCTTTCTGTGTTCTTGGTGAACTGCAGTTACTCTGAGGGTTTGGCTTTCAGAAATCTCAGAAATCTCAGAAGCTTTGGAAGGTAAATTAAATTACCACCAACTACGCTGCTTGCTTCCTTTTAAACGGAACACGTTCTTCTCAAATTGAAACGTAATTACGGACCTGATATACTCGGAACATTTCATTTGTTCAAACTCAACATTGTATTCTCTGCAAGCTGCATTAAAGCCAAAATAAAAACCCCAACCTAATTATAGCAGCAGTGTGGAGGAGGACTGCTAGGATATTGTACGATACATTTTGACAGCTGTTTTTTACTGGAAGGTTGTCAAGACCCTCACAAAAACATTGTGAAGTGCTTAAAATGGGTGGGCCCAGGATCTGTGGCTCTTGTGTCACCAGCAGAGTCCAGGACTGGTGCAATGCATGGGGCTGGGGCAAAGGCACGTTCGCATCTCTGCTGGGCTTCTCACTGCATTCAGGAGCTTTTGCTGAAGTAGGAAAGGGTGAAACTGAACCTTTATTTCGCACATAGAAGAAGTCTCCAAAAATGTTCATTGGAGAGGAGGACATTTCAGATATTTTGGATTTTAAAACTTGGGCACGGTGCTTCACTGTTGTGGTTGTGTTCCGTAGGCCAGTGGCAGATGTGGTGGTTAGAACAGTGACTAAAATACATCCTTAACCCCTTCCTTTCTTCCCTAGCAGTTGCCATGTGGGTCCCTGGCACCAGCACCATGAGTCAGTGCATCTGGTGATAATCCTAGGGACGAGTCCAAGGACAAGGAATATTCAAGGGCCTTGCGTACACCGGGGCAAATGGTGTTCAATGGCCCTGCTGGAGAGGCGTGGTTTTGACCCTTAAAAATCCCAAAGAACAGACATAAAGGAAGAGAAGGGCACAAAAAGAACTCAGCAGTTCTCTTAATCCTGTGGAGGTGGCAGTTTGTACTGGGCTTTTTGGACCATTGGCTTATTCAACAGGTTTGAGGGAATATGGAAAAGAAAAAGCTTCCCTAAGCATGGGTTCAAGGAAAACTTGTCTACTGAGGTAGCCCAAGATCCTCTTGCTGCCAGAACAAAAGGTAGAGGCAGTGGAGGACTGCAGTTCCAAAGGAGGAAGAGGTGTTCCTGACAATGGAATTGGGAATGGTGGATGTGATTTTTCACTTTAATGTGTTGCAGTCTTTTTCAGACCGCCTTTGGGGCCAGATCTTGTGCCTAACGGTGGCATGCATCTGGATAAGGAAAATCAGAATGAATCACATCCTGTATAGTAGCTGTCATTGTTGAATAGAGAGCTTTTTCTGGGAGATTTAATAACCCATGCTGTTCTTTAAAAAAAGCAGAAAATATTTTCTTGATGCCCCACAGAGGCAAATGAACAAGTTACGCCATGTGTGATTCTGGCTCCGAGGCTGAATGCATTTAGGGATTCACTTGTTCAACAAATGCTCATTTGCATCAACTGACATTGACTCAGACTTCAGGGGAATCAGATTTGCTTTGATTTAGCTGAACTGTGAAGTACATTTGAGATTTTTTTTTTTTCTTCCAAACTGTCTGCTGGTATGAATTCCAGAAGCGTTTACTGGAATTTCAGCCGAGACACGACAGAACTATCCCAGGTGGCCTCTTACTTGTTGTTTTTATTAGCATCATTATTCTAAGACTATAATTACTTGGAAAATACTGCTAATTTGGATTACCACATGGCTTAGCAGGAACTGAGAACCAGCTTCTCCTTTTGCATAAGCAGTTTGGTCATGTCTGTCCTTGGTTTCATGGTCGGGAGCTGTGCCTGCGAGTGGGGCTGAGGGCGTGGAGTCTTTGATGTGAGCATGCACCCCACCGCCCATGGGACGTTATCATGAGGATTTTGAGTGGTTGTGTGTTAACCTTTGTGGCTTCTGTGAAAGAAATGCCTTTTGTGAGGGGATCCGTGACTGACGTTTCCAAGCCTTTGGTACAGAGAATTCCTAGGACCCGCTTCTTTCACAGATTTGCATGTACAACATCCAGCCAGTACTTGAAAGAGAGGGCTGCGTTTAAAGCTCCGCCTTGTATCCAAATAATGAACGTATAAACACAAGCACAGAATGTGGCCTGCTTTAGGTCACCTGTTTGGTTTCAGCTGGCTGAAATGAGCTTTCAGTAAGTTACGTGTTCCTACCCTGGCTGCATTGCAATGGTTTTTCTCCTATTAATATGTGATTTAATTAAGTGTCAGTGTTTTTACATTGTATGCCCTGGATTGTGAGGGTCTAGGTCAACGGGGAAGGGCTGTTTACTGTAGTTCTGCTCTCCAGCACTCCGAGGAAGGGACCTGCTGGGCGTTTTCCTCACCAAGATCCTTTGGAAGCTGTCATAGGGCTCTTGCAAAGCTTCACCAGCACGTCTGCTGGAGCACTGTAGAGATTTGAGAGTTAGCGATTTAACTCACAGCAGAACTTGGCCTTTGGCTGGGTTAGGAGCTGTAGAAGTTGGCTTGATCAGTGATTTATAGATGTCGAGAAGATGTTACACAACGATTTTTGAGGAGCACTGTAAACAAAGTGTGTTTGTATTAGGGATTCTTTGATGTGAAAACCTATTCAGGAGGTGCCAGGGCGCTATCTGAGGACGGCATCAAGACCATCCCGATGTGTAATTTAGCGGCAGGCGTTTCCTGCTGTTGCTGCCTCGGTGGGGCTGCACCTGGTGTGTGGCACAGCTGGGTACAGCCGTTAATGGGCTCTGCAGCAGCGAGCTGGGGCGGCTCTCACACATGCACGGCCCAGTGGCATCGGGCGGGCTCCTCTGAGCCGGCTCTGTCAGCACCAGCCTTGCGCAAACTTCCCAACGGTCAGGAGCGGTGCCCCAGGAAATGGAGCTTCTGCCTGACCCAGCCAGTTTGGGGATGTGCGCGAGATTCGCTGGCACTTGTGATTTCAGATGGGAAATAAGAGCCAGGTCACAATTGCCCCTCAGGAACCAGCGGTACAAGGTAGCTGAGGGAAGGTGACCAGTGCAGAGGAACCTGTGTGGCTTCAGGTGTGTTCCTCTGGGCTGCTGAACGTTGGGAAACATCTCTGAGTAACCCGGCTACCTGTTAAACTTCAGCTTAGGGTATCTTTGCTCTGCTTGTCTTTTCAGATGCATGGCTTATATTTCCAGCTGTGTTTCAGACAAACTGCTTGGCTGAGGGGTTTTACTGGTATGAGCAAGCAGGGTGTGCTCAGGAATGCTGCTGACAGAGAGACTTGAGTGGAGTTACCAGTAGGATTTCACTAGAAATGCAGAGATACTTTTCTCAAGTCAATTTCTGTTATACTTAGGCTTTTTTTCCATCTGAGGGGCAGAACACACAGGACAGCTTAGGAACGGATCAAACGTATGGAGTTCATACAGGCTGCAGTTCTTCCATCTTTCGTCTCTGCAGACAGTACAGGGCTCAGGCATGCTGATGGAGCGTGGTCAGGACGGGTCTGTAATCATGATTTAGCTGCCGATCGACGAGCCCCACACCAGGTCAGGTTTCCAAGCTGTGCTTTCCAGGACTGCTTTGCTTGAAACCCGAGAGTTTCGCTAATCAGTGCTGTGGATGCCAGGGCAACACGGAGTACCACAGATCTCTCCACAAAACTCTGATTGCACGTGGTGATATCTCCTTTGGCGTCTGCAGTGGCCTTTGAAAAGAGCCTGAAAATCCATAAACTTAAAGAAGTAACAAAATGGGAGCAATGCTATGCAAGTGTCACTCCTGGGCCAGGATCTGATTTCCTGAACTCTTGATGAAGTGGATGGCCAGGAAATGCCAAGGAAAGCTACTGACAGCAAAGGGGAGGCACAGCTCAGCAAAAGGGACACGCAGGCAAGCAGGGGAGTTAGGGCAGCGAGGGCCAGAGCTGCGAACCTGCCCTGGCAAGGTCACGGGAGGGCGGTGGTGGCTGGGGCCGAGCCCTCTCTGGGCACATCCAGGGCCCCCGCGGCCATGTGTGGGATGGCTGCTCTCTGAGTCCGAGGTAGCAGCATGTGCTTGGTCACAGAGGTGATCCCAACAGAAGGCTCTGGTGTGACTGGGGGAGACAGAGAATTTGGGCTCTGTTTGTGTACTTGAAAGCCTGTTTCCCTCTAAGAAGTCTGTCCCTTCACAGCCAACAGAGGCAAGCTGGGCACTTGGGAGACTACTGCAGAGGACTGATCTAGAGCAGTGTGTCCCTTTTCTCCTTTCCTTCCTTCTTCCCTCTCCAGTCATCTGTCCTCTCTGTGAAGAACCAGCAGCAGTTCCATAAATGGAGTCTTGGGTGCTGCTTTCTGTCCCAGTGTCACTGGGGTTTAACCAGTGCAAGGCTCCATGTGCTCCGCATCTCTTCGGTCCCAGCAAAGGAGCCAAGCAGCAGCACAGCAGCACTTTTCCTCTGGCTTTGATGTTGGACTTAGTGGTGACTTTGGAGGAGCCTCGGAGGAAATCTCTGAGATGTGAAGGAGAAGCCCTCAGACTTAGGTCCTCTGGGGAGTCCTTCCCCAGTCCCTTCCAGTGAGGACACTGGGCTTTCCATTCCTGCGGTAAAACCTGTTGGCAGCACAGCACACGCTGCCAGTTTTGGTCTCGGCTTGCCTGGAGATGGATGCTCCAGGGCAGTGGAGTGCTGAACTTTGGCTGGGGGCAGGGAATACGTGAAAGACACCGGGTAGTAAATCACTGACCAGCATGAGGCAGCCGTGGCAGCGATTTCTGGTTTGCTTCAGCGCCGGCTGCTGGGCCGTGACAAGCGCAGGACAGCGCGGCGATGCCGGTGGTGACACAGCCTCTGCTGAGCTGCAGCGTGCAGCCAGGGCAGGTGGTTGTGCACGTGCTTCCTGGGAAAATGCTCTTCCCTTCCTCAGGCAGCACTGTGTGATTCCTTTTGGCTCTGCATCACTCCCCGCCTTCCCGTGCCAGCAGCAGGAAGGGTGGGAGAGTCAGCCCTCGTGGCTGGGGAAGGAAGGAGTGCCTCTGCCCAAGCCGCAGCTGTGACAGAAGTCCCTCTACCATTCCAGCACCCTTGGTGATGGCACTGCTCATATTTTCTCTATTTTTTTCCTGTCAAGGGCACATTTTGGTGAGGGATCAAAAGCCTTCAGTCTGTCAGCCCCATGAGCTGCACGTGTAAGTCATTGAGGATGTGGCTGTTGAGCATCTCCTTTGTATGACAGATCTGGAACCAAATGCGTGTGAGTCCACGGAACAGGCTTGATTCAGTCGACCAAAATTATAGGGTAGCTCTAGTTTTCCCTTTTTTAATTGATGGCAGGGTTTTAATGTGCTCATAGTACAAAGTCACGTGATTTACTACATTTGCTGCCAGATTGTTCTGGCTAGCTGTGGGCTGCTGGAGTTCCACGCGAAGCCGTCTGCAGAGTGGCACCACCCTGTAATTACACGGGAAGGGATCTCCGGGCTCAGCTTTGCGCTGCTCGGTTTGTACTCAGGGCGTTCCACGCGTGGCACTCGCACCCGCCCGGCCCTGAGCGGCAGGTCGGTGAGGCAGATCCACCCGGGGCTGCTTCCACCACGTGAGGAATTGTTCCTGAGGTAATTAAAGTCTTCTTTCCAAAATCCCCAGAGGTCCAACACACGAGGGTGTCATGTGCCATACAGTGAAGGTCATCCACAGGCTTCAGCTCCAGCAGGTTCAAATAAGAGATCTGAATGCCAGCTTCCAAAGTCAGAGATTTTTTTCATTGGCTTTTGGTTTGTTTGCTTATTTTCCATATGGGCTTTTGGGGTGTTTGGTCAGTGCAGGCTGCTTCTTTCAGTCCGTGTTCTGTCTTCCTTTTTTGTTAATTACTGGCACTGTAGTTATGCCCTCTGTGAGGGACTCTCACTTCTGACCTGCTCCCAGTGCTTGATTGGACTGATGGGTGGATTTCTCTCCTGCCATGGCAGCAGCAGAGGCATTTCAGTGGTGCTGAAAGTAACTGAAGTCTATTTTGTAATTATGGATTTTACAAAACTATAAGAATCTTAGGAGCAGGAATGCTAAGAGAGAAAATGACTTCCCCAAAAACTGCTTTGCTTGCAGGTGCCTTCCTTAAGGCAGAGTTGATTTGGGGCGTTCTGCCCAAGGGAAGTGGCAGGCAAAATATGCTGGATGCTCAGTGTGCCGTTTCTGTGTGTGTTTAATTTGGTATTTTATAATGACAATCTGCAAACAGCTTCTGCAACTTGCCAAGAGGTGCTAGTGAAAGCTCTCTGCCCTGAGGAGTTTGCAAAGTTCCTTTCCTACCCCTCCTCTGCATCCGTGCAGAAGCACGAGCTCGTGCTCCCTGGCCTATCCCCCTCCCCTGAACTGGGGAACAAAACTGTAACTGGCTCGATCTGCAGAGTGGGAGCTGCTTCATGGTCTCTTCCAGCAGTGCCAGCATTGAGTACGCACAGGGAGTACAGCTGAGGCTCATGCCCTGAGGCTGCCAGGCAGATTTTACGGATGTTTCAATAAACAGCATTTTTGAAAGGAAAAAAAAAAAATCAAAAACGGAAGTCTGGGAACGACTCGCTCATTTCAGCGGTTGGAGGCATGACATTCATTACAGTCAAATCTGTTCCAATATCCTTGGCAAATACTAGGAAAGAGTCCTCTGTAGACAGGTGGGTTGCTTTTAGAAGGTCACTCCTCAAACAAAACAAAAAAAAAAGCAAGAAGGGAGAGACAGGCTGTGAGGATTGCAATCCCATCTGCCCTCTGGGAGAAGCAGCATGGCTGCAGGGAAGTGCAGCAGGTGCAGGACCAGAGCAGCAGCCAGGCTTGGGCTTGACCTGCCCTCTGGGCAGGGAAAACTCTGTGGCATCGACAAGGTGTGGCCTTTGAGAAGTCTTGCTTCCTGAGCGGGGCATGCAAAGTTAAGCAGATGCACGTCAAATCCTATTTTTAATTAGCATTTCCAAGTCAACAGCCTAACTGACTTCTGAGCCTGGTGACATGAGAAATGAGTACTCTGTTATATGATCAAAAGCACCTAAACTTTCCTATCTTACCAGCAAGTCACTTGTGCTTTGCTTTGATTTTACTTCCTTCCCCGTCTTTCTCCTTTTAGTTCATTTTGGGGATTTTTTCCTTTTTGTGGAAATTTGAGGACTCTGGTGGAGAGCTGAGCTGCTTTTTATGTTTTGTGCGTCTGTTTAGGGCCTGGGATTTTAATTATGTTTTGGCTTTCCTGGGTAAAGCTGGTTTTTTACTCTATCTTATATAAACGTTAAGCCATCAGTCAGTGCCTGCTGCGTCTGGCATGGATTTTTGCCAGGGTCCTTCAGGTCTCATAACTTGAGAGTGTGAGCACATAGCAAATGTTTGTGGAGCTACTAGCAGCTGTCATCTTACCTGGAGTTCAGCTTTCCTGGGTTTTGTGTCAGGGTGTGTTCTGCTGTGTGGTTTGATGCCTGCTTGCTCTCCTAGGTCCATCAGAACTGGCCTTAGGAAAGGAGAAAGAGGACTTTTGCAAACTATGCCTAATTATGCCTTGTTGTGACTAAATTTGGCCAAGAGCTTGCTCTGCTGCTTTTGGAGAAGGATGCTGCTGTAGCTGCTAGCACCAGTCGTCCCCTCTGCACCTGCCAGGCACAGGCATCTCTCCAGCTGCCCCAAAGGCCAAGGAGGAGCACGGGGAGAGGGAGGCTTTGGAAAAGCAAGCGCTTGTGTCCGCAGGATCGCTGCCTCGAAGTTGTTATTGTGGCAGCGCGGCGACCGGGGGGTGTCGTGCTCGTTTCAGTCCCCGCTGTTCCAGAGGAAGGCTCCTAAAATCGGAACAAGTCGTTGCTGTTTCAGGATGTTTGCTGGTTCCCACGTGGCCTCTGGTATCAGGGTGGGCTGCGTGTGTCTCCTTAGGGAATTAGAGGACAGGCTTAGAGTCTGTCAACGGCAATGACTTGGGTTGCTGTTGCTGAAGAGCAGGAGCATCAAGCAGAGCCCTGGCCCTGTGTTTTGCCTCAATGGCCGGAGCTGAGATTGTCACGTTTGCCGAAGTCCTGGGGCGTCCTGGGGTGGGCACAGGTTGTGTCTGTTGAGAACAAAATAACAACGAGGCTTTATAGATTTGCTGGCCGAGATGGACTCCATGTCTTGTGAGACAGAGCCCTGATCTGGGGAGGATGTGCTCCCATGCAGGACCAGGCTGGGGGCCCTCTGCTCAGCCAGCAGATCAAGCAGGAGCATCTGTTCCCCTCACCTAACTTCATTCCCCCCGCCCCGTTTTTGACTCATTTTGAAAGCGAGAACAAAAAAAGCAAACAATCCCTGCAAGTTCAAAGATATGTAAATCAATCCTTTACTGTTTCGACAGTAATTTTTTTCCCCACTGGAAAGCAGATTATACGAACGGACCTGTGAGAAGCCAAAGCCTCAGAGCTGGGCAGCGGCGGCCGCATTCCTGCAGCACGCGGTGAACCGGGAACGCCGCGCACCTGCCCCGGCTGCCTCCCTGCCTCGGCTGCCAAGCCAAACAGGCAGCAGCATTTCAGTAGCACCTGCAAGGAGCGGGGCTGGCCCCTGGCAGCACAGCCCCAGCCCCAGGTTCCACTGCACAGGGTTTATTTTTCTGTGCCTGACCCGTTTCTGCGGAGCTGTCAGTGAGCGGTCCCTAACCCCGGCTTCAGGTGCACCCTGTTTTCTCTTGCCTTGAAACTGTCAGAGTGGTAAACCAGGTGTTTTCTGGGGAAGATGACTAGATGCCTGTCTGACAAGGCAGGACAGGGGGCTGAAAAAAAATCCCAACCTTAAGCAATATTTATGGACTTCTGAAAGTTGACATTCCAGGGAAGAAAGGCTGCATTTCTTCTCACATACTTTCCAGGCTAAAATCTTTTGCTGGTTTGTCTAGTGGTTTACCTGTCTAATAACTGCTCTGCTTGTGTATGTGTTAGCAGGATAAGTAGCTCTATGTGTTTTCAGTGCATCAAGTAGCGAAGTAACAAATGGCCCCGGTCCTTTGTGAGCAGCCATTTCCTACTGGCCCTGTGGGCCAGTGGCAAATCCGTGCTTGCAAACCTGTGTGAACTGAGAACTGACCATGCTCAGTCTGGGGACTGAGTATGCTCAGCTACACTTGCAGTAACCTCTGTGCTCTGACCCACATCCTGGAGCTCACAGGAAAAACTTAATCCAAAAACCCCATAGCTGCAATGGCCCCACCCCCCCTAAATCCATCATTTTGCCTCTTGGCTGGGTGCCATGGAAAAATGGTACTTGGGACTTGGTAGGGGGATTTGGAGGAATCACGTAGGAGCTTGTTTTTTGTAGCAGGCATAAAGGGCCATCCCAAGGAGCCCAGGCCTCAGTTCTGTCCTTGCTTCCCGTGGGATGTCAGTGGTTGAGCCAGTGGCAGCCGTGACACGCAGCAAGGCTCGGCAGAGCCGTGCTCTCGGCCGGCTCCATGGTGCGGAACGTGGCTCACGAGGGTCTGTGTGTTTGGGTGAGCCAGCGCTGGCTGAGGTGGCAGCGCTGCAGGGTGTCCTGGGCTCTTCTGCCCTTGGCTGTCTCTCTGTGTGTGCTGAGTTTTGCTTTGGTTTTGTGTTTCTCAGTCCACTAAAAGCCTCGTGGTTCCTCAGTGGTTGTGAAGAAAAGCTTGCTTCCTAAAAGGTCCCAGGAGGCATCTGCAGGCCTCTGGTTTTGATAGGCCCCGATTGCAAAGCAACTCCCCTCTCCCAGTCCTGTATTTAAATTCATGAGGGATGGGGAGTCCTCCACTGGTTCTTTTTGATTTTATTTCTTCTCCTTTCTTGTTGATTTCCTTTACTGCTCCCCACAATGCGTTCCTGACATGCAGACAACTGCCTTCATGCTTCTGCTTCCCTCCTCCTCCTGTCTCTTCCCTGTGCTCAGAAGATGGCCTGCAGCAGCTGCCCCTCAGTGACCTGGAGAGCTCATGACCCTCTGTCCCCCCGGTCCCTGTTAGCTGCACCCCGGGGCTGGGGCTGCCTTCTCACTGCTGATGCCCCTACTTGTCCGACTGAGGAAATTCTGCTTTCTGTGTCCATCTCTGTTTTAAAAAGGCTTCTTTATTTCCATGCTCAGAGAATCAATCTAAACTCGATCTCTCAGCAAGCTGTTCTCAGCCAGAAGATTGTTTTCCAGCTGAGGGAACACCCTGTTTACATAGATAGGCAAATTCACAGTCCACAGAGCTTCTTCCAGTGAGAGCAGCTGTCGAACGCTTCGTGCAAGGGCAGCACATGGTTCACATGTACAGCAAACAGTTCTTCTTCTGAAGGGTAACCTTTTTTTATAGTTATTTTTCTTTTTTGTGTTTTTCTTTCCCTGAAGAGTTGAAAGCTAGAACATCTGCGTCTTGGCCAGCCGTTCTTTCCCACAAACGTTACTTCCCAAGTTCAAAAAGCTGGGCTGGGTTATTGTGTGTGGACACGTCTCGGTGCCCGTTTTTCTGGAATCTGCCTGGGAGCGCACCAGGCAGCTGGGAAGCCAGGCAGGCTCTGCTGGGACCCCGTGTCTTGTGCTTTAGCTCTGGGGAGCCAAAAGAGCAGCTCAGCACAGCGTTCCTGCACGTGCAGTAGACATGGTGAGAGCACCTGGGTTACAGATACGAGGAGAGCTCCCGTCTGTGGCTGCCGGTACCCACTGGTGTTTCAGTTAGATCTAACCTGAGCTGCAGGTGGCAAAGAAGGCCAAACACGGCACAGCAAAATTAAATTGCTCCTCATTAAACACTTATTTCCATTGGAAATGTGTTTTACACCTGTCCCTTTCAGGGAACTGCACTTGCTCCCCTGGACCCCCACCTGAGACACTGTCTGTGTGCAGAGAGCTTCCTCTGCAGTTTAGTAATTGGCTTCTAGCTATTGTCTGTCCCTGCTTTCCTGTCATCTACCCTTGGTCTGGCGTGCTGTTAAAGGACACATTCTGAGATGGTTCCAGCAGGGCTGGCCTCTCTGTATTTCCTGTCCCCATCTACACCACACCTGAGCACTTGTGCGCTGATCCCGAAGCACATGGAATTGCTGTGCTCTCCGGTTTGTTTGCTGCTCCCAGTGCTCTCCAGTTTGTTTGCCATCTCACGGGTCCCAGCCCAGCAAAGTCGGTGGGCACATGTAAAATTCAAAAGTATCTAGTGTGTAGGACATGCCTAAAGCTGCATTGAGGAGGTGCTGAAAGAAAAGTCTGCATTGAAATGCTTCCTTGCGAGTAGGAATGTTCTGCTCTAAGGATAGAGGCAAATGAGGGGTTTGTGTGGCGCTTCAAGTTTTCCAAAGATAGTTGACGCCCATACCTTTTAATCTCAGAGGTCCCTGTGGGTTTTTCCCCTCATGGGGATGATCACTGGCGTTAGCCCTCCCACTCCCTTGGCCAGCCCAGAGCAAAGGTCTGAGCTCCCCTGCAGCATCACTTTGTGAACAAATGCAGGCAGCCACCTGGAAGGTGGGAATTAGCACAGGTCTGAGGTCCTTCCCTGCAGGCTGCTCTCTATGAACAGCTTTTCTTTCCTAAGCGGCGGTGCTCAGCAACAGAGCAAACGCCTCAGGTCGGACTGACCGTGTTAGGGGCCACGCAGGGCAGGCACTGCCTGTGCCAGCAGAAGGACGGGGCACAGAGGAGCCATGTGCTTGGCAGGCAGGCCTCTGTACTGGTAGCACAGAACCTGATTTATGGCTGTGCGAGTTCAGCTTGATTTTGAGGATGGCTGGGTGGAAAAACACGCTTAGTGGCATGGTCTGGTAGGGCTGTGTGCCGAAAGGCAATAGAACTGTGCAAATAATCCATGTGGTTAAGGAGATCAGTAAATGCCCGGATGAATTGGATATTCACAGTGGTTTGCTAGTTTTCTTTAGTCTGGTTTGGGGTATGACAGGTTGATGTTAGGCTTTCCCAAGGATCCCAGGCATATGCTCCTGAAGAAATGCCCTCCTGTTTAGCACAGCCAAGTGCAGCTCCTTCTAAGCGCTCTGCTTTTGTCTACAGGAAGCAGCAGCCGCAAATGGTTTTGGAATAATCAGAGCATTTGCATCCAACAGACTTTGTCTACCATAAAACCTTATCACTGGAGATGGAAGTGAGAAAGATAATCAGGGAGAGGTAGGATCTGGTTCTGTTCCAAATGACAGTTTGCCAGTCTTGAACTTGGTCTGCTGCCTCAGCCTCTTCCCTATGGAGAGATTTATATTTATAGGAACTTACGGTAAACAATTTAATTAAAATATACGGTATTGACTCCACTGAAACTCCAAGAACTCTGCAGTCCTTGGTGAAACCCCACTTTTGCATGCCTGTAGGGTCTGAGCAGGGAGCAGGGACAGGAAACTTAGTGTTGTGTGGTCATTGTCATAGCTCCCTTCCAATTCAGTGCTACTCTTCTACTCTGTTTTGCTCAAAGTTGCAGTAAGTATAAGTCACTTTATTCCAGTGGTAAGTAGGTTCAGTTGTCAGGCCTAAAAGCTCTATGTACATGTGCCTTTCCAAGCCCATCAAAAACAAAAAGCTTTTCCACCTTTTGCCATATAAATTCCTGAAAACTCAGGGGTGGACATGAAGTACAATCTTTGCACTTGATAGATTTTTTTGTGTGAGAGACAAATCAGAAGAATAACAAGGAGACTTCTGGAACATGATTTCCATCTTTATGATTTTCCTGGTATATTTATTCTCTCGGTTACTGTGCTGTCAACAGCTGTATCATTTTGGGAGGAAAAAGTGCAGATTTGTACAAATCTTGTCAGGGGAAAAAGGTGCGACAATTAAAATTTCCAAGAAATAAAGAAAATTCAACCGATTCCTAGTTGAATAAGTGAATGTTTCTGGGTGATGAGAGATGAATCACAGGTGAGGAAAGAAGTGATGGTGACAGATGAGAAGCATCACAGGCTGGTAGTTTTGAGGGGCAGACCTCCAAAATGTAATCTGAAATGCGTGGCCCTTCCGATATTCCGCTTGCCCTTGTGGAGGCTGCCACGTGACGCTGGTAGTCGGTGTGCTTGCCCGAGCTTTGGGATGAGGTGTAGCTCACGCTGTGTGGACAGTTTCTAGAAGGCTGGTTGGTAAGCAGCAGGTGCTGGCGGGTTCTCTGGGTGCCGGCCGCGGCAGGCACAGCGCTCGGACCGCGCTGTGTGTCACGGTGTCGCCTTAAAGCTCTGATTGCCTCTCAGTGCCCGGCTGCCCTGGTGCCAGCCTGTGCTACTGTGTACTGTGTGGTGCTGAGGACTGTGTACGTGGCAGATGCAGTGCCCTTACTCTATTTTTCCTCTTATTTTTCCTCTGGGCTCGTACCTGGCTCCGCAGAGGCGTAAATCAGTTGTTCCGAACAGGGAGGTGTTGAGGTTAGGGAGGAGACTTGTGTTTCAAGATGGTCAGAAGTACTGCAGGAGGTTCTTCTGGCTCTTCTCATCAACAGCATCGAGGGTACAAAACTGCAAAATGAGTAACACATGTTTTGAAGGAATTAAATGTGAAATTGGAAAAGGAAACGTGTCTCAAGTATAACAAAGGCTTGCCAGATAAACCATTACACTCTAGAAATCTGCTGCTGTTAAAATAAAAAATGTTTTTGAAAGGGTTCCATGTGGTATTGTTTCCATTTTCCCATGTTCAAAAAAGAAGTATCACTTGATTTCAGTTGAGTAAAAACAAACACGTGTGCAGATGACAGATACTCTTATATCTCACCTGTGTAGCGACCTCTGATTTCTGCCCTTAGGGTTTTCTCCATGGATTCCTGGATGCAACAACCCTTCTGTCCACTGGTGCTTTTTGCGTGCGGTTGCGTGAGATAAAGGTTTGCCTTCTGCCAGCCCATCTCTGTTCAGCTGCCCTGCCCTAATCAGCTTTGCTTCTGGGTGTTTTATCAGATTTTGCTCTGCTATTTGTTTGCTTGTATTTCTAGTATGAGATTTTGGCTCTGGAAGTCATTGGCTGTTAGAACTGAAACAGTGCAGGGCTTGTCTGACGAGAGAAAGGGCTGGGGAAGCCTGCTGCCTGCTCTGGTCAGGACACGGAGCAGAGGTGTGCAGTAACCAGCTCCCCGCCCAACACCTCTCTGAAAAAAGTCTGTGAACATTAGGGTGAGTCGGTCCAGCTTTGGCTGCAAGAGGGACATTCCAAATAAAATAGTGTTCTCACTCTTCCTGCCCTTCTGGGGTGGGCATTGCTTGGACAGTAGCACTGCAGATGGCCTGACAAACCACTCTTGCTTAAAAATAGGTGTCCAATGTGTCCATTAGACTGTTTGAGTACTGTGTAAGTGCCAGGTACAGCCTGGGGCCTGTGGGAAGAGCCTTCCCGAGTGCATCCTTATGGGAGTCTCCTCTTCCCATGGCTTAGAAAGTAAGCTACCAACTGCTTTGTGCAGTGTCATGCACAGTCGGGCTCCTGGTGGCCAGGAGGAGGGTATGAAGGAGTTAATGTGCTTTCTTAATTTTCTGAGAGCGTTTTCTGTAAATCAAATCGCTGCCAAGCCTCTTCTGTGGGACCCTCATGTTCCTTACGGAGCTCGCAGGCAGGACGGAGGGATGGAGGGGCCAGAGTGACTGGTGAGGGGTCTGGGTGGCTTGGTCAGGGGTCAGTCAGCAAAGAGAGACCCAGAAATCTCTCAACACAACTGAGGTGAGAAGGAAAAATCTGGATTTTGTGCTTTTAGATCTCAGGGGTGAGCAGACAATCGCTGTTTAGGACTGAAATAAGAACAGGCGTGAACATAACTTGGTGTCTGCTTTGCATAAGCCGTCCTTTCTCTACATATTAGGAACCTTTTAATAAAAGAAGCCTTTTAAAATTCTTGCTGTCCCATCCCTCAAAGGGAAATGTCCCCTTTGTTCTCAGTAGGTATGCTTAGCCCTAGTCGCTCTGAGTGGAAGAAGTCTCATTTCATGTATGCTTCATTTACCATTCCCTGGGTATAAACCAGGTCACACTGCAAACTTGATGGACAGGTCAGCAGGTTCATCCCTTCTAGAGGAAGAATGTAGCTTGAGGTGATGTTTCATTTAACTTCTTTCCTAAAAGAAATGGAGGAAGAGGGGGTAGAGCATGTGGGGCTTTATAGGTGGAATGTAGCCCATGCAAAACTACATTTTTACCTTCCCACTGAACATAAAGGGATGTTCAGATTAAGTGCCAGGACAGCTTGCTTGCTTTATTTATGTGTCTGTGCGTGCACGGTAGTTACTGAAGTTCCTAAAATACTGAGAAAGCTTTTGGACACACGGAGGGACAGGTAAGAAGAAGCCCAGGAAGAAAGGCTTGGCTAGTACTGCACTGATTTCGAGGCTCCTGTTGGCAGAGAACTGGCCGTGTCCCCTGGAAACCTTTTCACCGAGTGGGTAAAAACATCCTGTTTCTTGGATCGAGTCTTATGTGTGAGGCTTACCTGCTGAATCCGGGGTTTGTAGTTGGATGCCAGGGTAAATACAGCTGGAGGATTAGACAAGTTGTAATTGCATGGGCTGACATCAAAACTGTCTTCAGCAATTCTTTAGCAATCTAAAAAGCATTTGCTTGCAGGTAATCTGCCTCTGTGTTCTAATCAGGTCCTTCAAAACGTGTCCAGAACACTGTTTTCTAATGGGATAATCGACACCTTGTATGGATTTGTGCCTTCAGCTTTCAGTCCTTTATTGAGCTCCAAATCAAAGTCTTTTCCTTGCAGTTTTCTTCCCTGGCTGCTTGTGTGTTTAGGCAGATAGAAAAAATCCTTACTAGAGATGGCTTGTGTGGCGCTGAGGCTGAAAGGCTGGGCCAGTGTTTCTGTCAGGCTGGGTTGTTCCTAAGGGCTGCCCTAGCAGGTTCAGTTGTTCCACAGTGCTGCCTCCCTCAAGAGCGGGCGTCTGGGAAGCTGCCTCGGTTCTGAGCGCTGTAAAGCCCTTGCTCTTGGTCATGCTCACTCTGAGTCACTTGGGAGACTGTAAATCCTGGGTTTTTCAGCACAGGTTTGTATGGCGCACAGAGATATCAAATTATCTTTTCAACGTGGAAAGGCATACTTTGTTGAAACACATTTATCCCTTGGCTGTCTGGGGCTGTCAGAAGATATGAAACTTGGTCCTAAGTTGAAGTCTTTGAATCAAATTCTTGTACCCAATACAAAGCAGAAATACTGAACGATGAAGTTTATGTGATGTTCATACTTGAAATCCAGAGGGTAATATCAGAGGCTCTTGTATTTGATCTGCGTGGTTCCTCTGAGTATTTTTGCCATTTTATTGCATCTCCCTATCGAGGGAGTATTATTTATATGAGATAATCCTCATTTGGTTCCAGTTTGTTAAATGAAAGGAATGTGTTAGGCAGTCAGTTCTTAAGAGGTCTGGAATCTGGGCTGTAATTGAATCCATTCCCTCTCAGCTAATTTATGTAATCTGATGAGAAACAAGTGTAGTACAGTTTGTTCAAAGAAAATGGAGAATGTACACTTTATCAAACCGTAGCAAAAAAAGTTTTTTGAATGAAGCAGCGCAACGAAACGCAAAGTTGGGGTTCCCTTGTCTGATCAACCGTATTGGGGAGTCTCTCCTAATGGAGGAGGATGGAGGGAGTGTCTTGCAGCGGAATGGTACTCTTTGGGGTCTGTGTGACCTGCCTGTTTTATTGGTTTTCCATGGCAGCATGCTAGGTGTGCTAATTGTGAAACTGCGAGCTGGGTGCTGTTGTGTCCTCAGGCTTCGCTCGTGACTGCGGCGTTTTCTGCTACTCTTACGTGTGCGTGTTGCTTTCCAAACCAGAGCCAGGCACGGGGCTGTTCTACTGCAGCACCTGGCCCCTAGATTTCCCCCTGGACTAATGATGTGAAGTCCCTCCTTTATCTCATCAGCAGTGAAACTCATTTACTCTGGGCACAGCACGCGTCAGGCTGAGCAGGGCAGCCCGGTCAGGGCCCGTGGGCGCTCGGGAGCGGCGCGTTGGGCATGGTTATCGCAGGAACCATCCCGTTGCTTCTGCCCTTCTCCTCTCACCCTGCTGCTGTGGTCTGCTCGCTGCAAGTGGGCGAGCACCTGGCAGGCAGTCGCTGGCGGGGATTGGAATTCCCTCCCCTTGTGTTCTCAGGTGTATTCAGAGATACTATCTGGTAATCTGTAAGGACCTGTAGGCCAAGTCACGGCCAGCAAGCCATTCCCAACACGGGGCAGAAGGCAACTTCCCCCTTCCCTGCTCTACCCCGCGGGTTTAAGAGCGGTGAGGAGGTCTGCTGTAGCCCCACACACCCAGCCTAGAGTGGAGAGGGAAGGAGGCAGTGGGCAGTGGGAGCCGAACGGAGCTCCAGCCGTGCCTGCGGAGCTCAAGGGGAGCAGTGACCCCATGCAGGGGAGAGGGGTGGTAACCCCGGGTCCAGCCCAAAGCCTCTGGAAGGCGTGGGACGCTCCGTGGATGCCTGTCAGCTGGTGACAGGAGCAGCTCACATGCGACAGACAGCTGTCACTGTGATCTACCAGCTTCCAGGGCACAGTTTGGGGAAATGGGGGGCAAAGGGGTGAAAACTGGAGAGCCTGATGAGAACAAAGCCAGGGCAGGCTGCTCCAGCCTGTGGCTAGAGCCATATGGGGAAAAAATATCCTCTCAACATCTACGCGTGGCTCTGTATTCTCCTTGCATAATGGTGGTCCCTGTGTATGAGACTTGATGTGGGCACTCACGGGTAGCCTGCCCTGATTTTCAAAGGTTTTCAGTCTCCCGATTGCGCGTATTGCTGGCTCTCATTGGGCATCCAGGATTTTTGTCACAATCTTCACATCTTTGGGAGGTGAAAGCAGGACACTGTGCTGATGTGAGGAGGTGCCATGCAGGAGTCCAGGGGATAATTCCTAGGAATGCAAAAAGCAACGGGGAGCGAGATAGACGTTGGATAGGTGCATAGGTAGGAAATAGAGAGTACATTCGGACTCGACCTTTGCATGTGTGAGAAGTAAAATCCATTGCTGCCAACTCTGTGAATGTTTAATTTGGAGATGTATGGTTCCACATCTGGCTTGTCTTTTAATACAGAAAATACTACTTTTCACTTTAAATTTCTCTCTTTTTTACAATTTCAACTTCAATTTCATAAGAAAGATGAAATCTCTTGTGAGGAAAGATGGGCTTTTTACAGCCTCAGATAAAGTAACCCCATATATTTGCAGTAGGGAAATGGAAACTACAGATTACTAAACTCTTAAGGGGAGAAAGAGTTGTGACTTAGGGAATATGCTATGCTGCCCTCCCTGTATTGTCTGGTTTGCTGTCTGGGCATCAGCCAGAGGCCCGTGTGCTGCTCCCGGGCCTGCTCCTGTGATTGCTGCCGCACACAGGTGTCCGAGGAACCACTTTCCCTCTGAGTTCCACCAGGAAATAGCTGTGGCTGGCATCTGCTATGTCCAGATTTTTTAGTGGATGCCTGAATGGCAAAACTAGTGCCTTCTTCAGCTGCCAGCCGCGTCCTAGCAAAAACAATGGTAAACTCCTCGTGCACAGCGCCGGGCAGTGCCGCTGTTACTCGTGGTGCCAGCTGCTGCAGGTACAGGTGAGGTCGTGGCAGACAAGGTGAGGGTTTCTCTGGAGAGCCTCCTCTTGCCGAGAGCAGAGTTGGTGCCTAATGCTCGGCAGGGCACAGCCCCAGCCTCTGCAAGAGAGAGTCCGTGCCCATGCCTGCACCCAGGAGGCCGGAGGCTGTTTCTCGGTGACTGACTTGCAGGAAACACAACTGATGGGGTGGGGGGGAATATCTGCTTTATCTCCTTGTAAAAGCGTCCAGAACTGTTATTTGGAAAAGACTTGGCATCTCTAAAATTGTAAGGAGAGGGAGGAGCAGGAAGAGGCAGAGAACAGCCCCTGATGAGCTCGGGGTGGGTCTGCGATTACAGGCTTTTGTGGCTGCGTTTCCCAAGCTCTGCTGTCTAAGCTATGTCAGTAATTAAAGATCCAGTGAAGAGCGGGTATGCAACTGCACTTCCCACATCCTTGGTGAGGTCTGAGCAATCAGGGTCTTGGAATAAACATTTGGTTGAAAAATTCCTCAGTACCCCGAGCTGAATCTACTCATCTCCCGTACTGCTGCAGAGATCTGCAAGTAATTTGATCGCCTTCAAAACAGTGTTTCAGAAAAAGTTCTTGTTCAATTTTGCCATCTTTCCCCTTATTTTGGATTATTGATATTTTCTCCCTTGTAATGCCGGTTAGTTTTCCTTTCTATGTAAATATCTTGTGATTAATCATTTCACTGCTCATCCTTAGATCTCATTAGTAAAAGGGAAGTATGTTTATAAAAATCATCCCTGTCTTAGAGGATGTTCAAAGTGTGAGCTGTGGGAATGCAATGGAGGAATGAAGGAATGGTAGTCAGGAGTCCTGCACAGGATTGCTGGCAGCTCAGCAAACCCATCTGCTTCCCTGCCCACCTGTGCCTGCATGCCAGCTGCCCTCCTGGTGTTGTGTCCCTTCTGACATCCCAAGCCAAGGACCCGTGAGTGCTACCACAAAATGGAAGCTCCCAAGTGACGTGCTATAATCCTTTGCCAATACTAACTGGAGGAAGCTCTGGCCCTAAGTGGAAATCTGTCCCCAAACCCCTCTGTGGTCTGGCTTGCAGTCTAAAGGAAAGGTTGATTTTCTTAGACACACAGGACAGAGCATGAAGAAGTAACTCTAGCAGCCTTACGCTCCATTTCCCTGAAATGTCACTGGGTGTTGTTCCCAAGCTCTTGTCACTGTTCAGCCCTGATCAGACCCAAGTGAAGTGGACATGCACAGTAATCAAGAGAGAAGCATTCCAAGGACTGATAACCACATGAAAGCTTCTTGTGTGTATTCTTAGGCCTTGTGGCTTTTTAGCAGAAACAAATGCCAGCTGTCCAGCCCAAAACTACTTCTCGCTGTAAACATAAAGTGCATGGAAGTGTCCAAGTTTTTTTCCAAAAGGAGATTCTGGTGTTGTCTCTGATTGTGACATTTACTGCAGGTACAGGGTTTGCATGCTGCCATAAGGGAACTGATTTGGGGCATTGATGGGCAAGTGGATCCCTGGAAATCTAGATTTCTTATTGGTGGGGAGAGCTGTAGGTCTTTTTCCAGCACATCTGAACTGTGTGCATCAGTTAAGGTCTGCAGGTGGTTCTATTAGCCTGTGTATGTTATCAGTTCTTTTCTATTCCTTCAGCACCCCACCAAAATCATAATTTCCTTCTTTTTATGTGACGTCCGGATCCTCGGTCTTGGAGCAACAGGGGGATCTGTTGTTGTGGTGGTTGTTTTGGATCAGAGCTGGAGCTGGAAAGTAGCAGGCGGCTGGTGCCCGAGAGCTTCCTTCTGCTGAGCCCCCGGCACATTTGCAGCAGAGTGGATATTATTTAGTAGACCATGTTTGGTCATTAGATGTTCTACTTTCCACCCTCTGTGGAAGAGGCAGCTGGGGAAACTGTACCCTTAGCTCCATTTCCCCACACACAGAAATCAGATTACGGATGACTAAAACCTTTGGGCAGTTCTCTGCGAGGCAGGCAGGGACAAGCAGTGCAGGCCAAGCCACAGTTCCCGCCGCAAAGAAAACAAAAACACAGGTGCTGGACGGGCTGCGGCCACGCCGATGAGCTGTGTGTACAGAACAGGGCTTTGCACGGAAGGGGAACATGGTTCTTGTTCCTTGGCTGTTGTTCGCTCAAGGCGTGCTTTGTTCCAGCTCGCCTCCAGGCAGAGTTCCTACCGGTCCTGCAGCAGAGCTTCTCTGTGGTGAGAGAAACGTGTGAGCCCGGGGCCCGAGAGAAGATATCGTGCTGGAGGGCCCCTCCAGGGGGAAGGCTGCTGCTGGCCACCTGAGCAAACACCCAGCCCAGCTGGCGAGCCTGGAAAAGCCAGCACAGGGAATGGCTGTGCGCTACGGGGTTTGCTCGGGGCTTCCCACTTTGGCCTGCCTCGTACAAGGCTGTTCCCTGTGTGCATCTCTGGGGCCACGAGCAGGAACATGACAAGGAGCACCTACCTCCTTGTTTCCAGTAGTGGGAGAGCCAGCGCGGAGCGTTCAGGTCCATGGAGCGCGGTTCCGGGCAGTGCTGGATCGGTGCCGTGCTTCCAGGTGTTGCTGGATGACGAGCTGCTCAGCGTTCTCATTTGTACCTGGTGTACCTGGAATGTGTGTGTGTGTGTCAGGGATGCAAGGAAGTGATACAGACCAGGGCATGGCAGTTCTGCAGAGCAGATGACCCCAGGGAGATGAGACAAGGTCCCTGGATGCCGGACAGCACACCTGAGCCATGGGTTGGGGCCTGGTAGGAGTGGGGGTGGCCTTGTGGGGCTGGGAACACACGGCTGGGGCAGAGCTGGTGCCACTGACCCAAGGAGCCGGTGCCAGGAGCCCTGCCACGGCAGAGCCCTTCTGAGACAGCCAAGCAGACGTGTGGAGGGCTGGTGCGAGGCGGCCGAGGCGGAGCTGAACTGGGGAATTCTCCAGATGGCAGCCAGGAGAGCTGGATGCGGGAGCCGCAGCAGCGGAGGTTGCTGTGCCGAGCGAGATCTGCGGCAGCTGAGAGCCAGGCAAATAGCAGCACGAGTGTGGGGTTAGCCTTCACATGCTGAACAGATTTTGCTAATATCACTTTGTTATGCAAATATGTAATTATTTCATTTCCTCTAGAAGAAGTATTTGTGGTTTCCTGTTCCCTGGGACTTCCGAGTGCTTGTGTAAAGGGAACAAGTAGCTGCAGAGTTACTGGGTTGTGCACTCTGTGGCAAGCTCTGACAAAGTGATAAACCTTGAAGTTTTGGTGGGGGTTTGAAATAGCACTTTTGAAGGGGCTGCTGGAGGGCGGTGAGGCTGGCCCTGACGATGGCACCGGGACTTGCTCACCGTTTAAATAAACTTAATTTGGATTGAAGCCTGCTCTCTGCCAGAGGCTAAGGAATGAAAAGGCCAGGTTGCTGCACAGGCTGGATGGAGACTGTGGTGATCAGGATGGAGCTGCTCAGGCCCAATAGGGCCTGGAGTGGTGCTGGCTGTAGCTGCAGGGCAGGATAACTGGTTTGCAGCGCTTGTGTGGAAGAAGCAGAGAAGGAATAGCAGAGAGGTGCAGAAGTGCTGTTCCCTTGGGAGTCGGGTGTGAGAGATTGTCAGCTGTGGAGAGGAGCTCCCGACTTGGTTAGGTTTGGATGGTACACTCACAAGGCTCTGGTATTTAAAGTTCTCATGGAGGGGGGGATATTCTTAAACTTTGCAAGCTGCAGAACTCTGTGTAATGAGTGTCAGGATATGTCACAGGGACAGCCCATAAAGCGAGGGATTTTTGAAACCCTGTGTGTGCCTGCGGCGGCTCTTTGGAAATGGGGGATTCAGAGAAGGCTCCTAACGCTCCGAGAAGCCACTTTTTCCTTTCTGTTCCACATGCAGTGTCCTCTTTCTCCCTCCTTGCTGGCTGTAATAGGCTTGTATAGGGCTAGCTTTCTATTTTAGACGCTTAGCTGCAGTCAGGTGCTGGGGTGAGCTTCTGGGAACCGAATTTGGGGTTAATTTTGTATAAACAGGGCTTTCTGCTAACGCTCAAAGGATTTTAAATAAAAGCTCGGCCACAGGGTGCTTGAGCTTCCATGTTGAACTAGAAGTTCTTGTCTAATCCCCTTTTGCTTGGGAATGGTGTTACAGATACACAGTGTCTCCGAGGGTTTATTTAAATTTTTTTCAACTCAGGTAAATCTCGATTTCCAGCTCTGATCTCAAAAGTCAGGAAGGTGCTCAGAGGATGTGTTGGAGAAGTGCAAAAGATGACATCTTCCAGCAAATGGCTTGGTGCTGTAGGTGTAGGACGGGATTCAGTTATTCCAGTTTTTATTTAAAGACCTGTGGTCTGTTGTTGCTTGGGGATTTTTTTTATGTTGCTTCTTTCAACAGTAGGAAAAAGCTGAAATCCTGAAATTATCCTGAAATGGTAATTTCCAGTTGAATAGAGATCCTTCTTTGGGACTGACAGGTCTGCCATGGATATAAGCCAGTGACTGCTGCTTGTGCTGAGTTTTTTAGCCATCAGTTTAAATCATTTTGTTGTCTTTCTGCATGGATCCACATCGGTTTTATTACTTGTGTCCAAAAAAAAAAAAAAGGCAATTATACCCTAATGTTTTCATTATGAACTTATTAATTAGGTTTACTTGTATTGTTAGCTTTTATATTGCATTTAATGTGCATTTCTTACCTAGTGAGAAATGGAGGTAATGGTACTAGGTGCATGGATAGTGACGTGGTGTGTGTTTCCACATCTGCGGATGGGATTTGGATATGCATGTGGCAGCTTTGGTGCCTCAGCACCGTTTGAAGATGAGTCACTGCCAGGGGTTATATCTGAGCCTTCAAATGTTGGGAGCATATAAAAATCACTACGGTGCTGTTGAGAGTCTTCACTTTCCTCCCTGCCTGCTGGCGGGCACTCGCCTCCCATAGTTACAGATGGGCTCGTACAACTGCATAGCAGTGCTTGTTACCCATCCTAATTTCGATGTAATTTGAGAGGCGATACACAATGTGTCGCAGTGTTCTATTTGGGGCTGGATAATGATACACTTGCAGTAGCCCGTGGAAAAGCCAAATGCCCCTGCTGAAAATGCTATGTGCTAAGCTCCATGTGCTGGTCTGTAGGCCAATTTTATAATCTCCCTCCTTCAGTTTAGAAACCAAGCAGATCTTGGGAACCAGCATTCTTATAAACTGTGACACTGCATCGAGCCTCCCGCGTGTTCCCTGCCCGGGATAGAGCCGCGGCACCCCTTCCTTGCAAAGCAGATGTGGTGAGGGACAGCGTGGTATGTGCTGGGCTGTTGCGTGAGGCTGAGACATTTCACTACTTCGGTGCTGAAAGACAGCAAATGCGGGAGGCGCATGGAACTGTCTCAGCCGAGCAAGGAACCACCTTGCCGTGCCCTGCTGGAGTGGAGGAGTCCTCCCGTGCAGGACTTCTCTAGGTGCACGTCTCCTCCCACGGGCTCCAGGCTGCTGAGGGCACCTCTGCCTGTCCCCGCCGGGTTGGAGGAATCCGAGGGTCACTCAGCGTGGCTGGTACTCAGGAGAGGCAGGCAGAAGCCCAGCACAACCCGGTGAGCATCGCTTCCACCTGCCCGCGGTGGACTGGGCTCCGCTCCCAGCCAAGCCTTGAGACATTCCAGGGGAGAAGCGTGAGTGCGCTACTACTCGTGATTTTTTTTTTCTTTTCTTTTTTTTCTTTTTTTTTTTTAATGCGATCACGTTCCTGTACGGCCTTTGGGAGGGGCTGGGTGGAGGCGGGCAGGGGACCGTCATCCGCCTCGATCGCCGTCCGCCCATGGGGATGGAGTTTCCAGAGCATCCCCTCCCTCCGTCCCGTCCCGTGGCTGCGCTCCCCTGGGGTGGCGGCTCCCCGCACTTGGCCCCGCCGGAGCGAGGGCGGGCGGGGCGATCGCCGCGCTTCCCCGCGGGGCTGCCCCGAGTGCCGGCCGCGCCGCGAGCAGCGCCGCCGCCTCTGCCCCGACAGACAGCAACCTGCGCGGCTGGGAATAAAACCCCTCGCTCCCCGCCGCCAAGGGAGGGCGGTCCACACCGCGGAGCTTTCCTCCGCCCCGCTTGTTGTCGGTTTTTTTTTTCCAGTCCCCCTTTTTTCCTTTCCCCCATTTTTCCTTCTCCAGGAGGAGAACGCCCCGAGCGCGCTTCCCGCCCGGTACCGGGCTCGCCCGGCCGCGCCGAGGGGCCCCGGGCGCCGCCGCCGCGACGGAGGGGCGGGATGGCGGCGTCGGCCCGCTGGGTGTTGTGCCTGTGCCTGGGATGGGGCTGCCTGT
>JAYDZK010000202.1:0-13056 GCA_034509185.1 Euphonia xanthogaster | reverse complement strand
TGCTGCGGCTGTACGAGCAGTACCGCGACCCGCCGACACCGCCCGGGCCGTGGCTCCGCCGGGGCAACACGGTGCGCGGCTTCCGCCCGCTGCCGGCAGGTGAGTGCGCACCGCGGCCGGGGGAAGAGGGCAGCCCCGCGGGCTCAGAGCATCGCTGGGGCGGTGCCCGGAGAGCTCGGTGGAGGGGAGAAATGAGAGAATTAGAGGAGTATCGCTTCCTGCGGGAACTGTCGTGTTTGACGTTATGTCCTGTACTTTAGTTGTTGCATTGCCGCTTCTGCTCTGCTTGAAGCATCATTGTCATCGTGATTGCTGAGTGCAGTGCGAGGGAGGTGGAGTAATTAGCGTGTCTTCTCCGGAGTCCCCCGTATGTTAGTGGTGTTCTGCACGTGTAGCTTCTGTTGGAGCTGATCTGCGCCTGACGGAGCCGTGACATGGCTTGGGGTTTACTGACAGTGAGATGCAGTGGCAGATGAGTTCAGTTGAAGCACGACTTTGGTGCAGTAAATACTTCATCTTGGCATCTTTGGAAGGGGCGCTTACATCTCTCTGTGATTACACAGGGGCATGTATAGGTAGATGGGTGACAACGTAAAAACATTTTCCATAAGGGAGGGGGACGTGTTTAGCTTGCCGGCATCTCGGAAGAACCATGTCCTAGCAGAGAGAGAAGTCCTCACTGTCTTGGTGCTAACCCTACCCCTTCCCTCTTGTGTTTTTTGTGCTCCACAAGGGCTAAATGAAATGGGCAGAAGCCAAAGATGAGCATGGGTGGGATGTCCTTCCCTTATCTGCTGCACCCCAAAACCTTGCTGCGTGTGGGACAGCTGTCACGGCACACACAGAAGCCCCATTTGCCAGTCTCTTACTTTTCTGTACGCCGGTGCACTGACCCAGTGGCTTTTTCTTAGACAAGCATCTATCAGTAAAAGTGAGAGCTGTCTGTGAGTTTCAGTGACTTGCTTCAGGTCCTTCCTGTCCTAGGAAAGAGAGCTGTGGGCAGCAGGCTTCCTTGCTTCTTCAAAAGCAACGATGTCTTTTATAAGGCAGCTCTGTGCAGAGATCAAATGCAGTGACGAATGAGTGGCTTTGGTGTCTTAGATTTCAACCCTGCAAGTATTTCTGTCCGCAGGAGAGGCTTTAGAGGGGTAATTACCCTGGGTTTGCAGCACTGAGAGCCAGGACTCTGCCCAGCTGCTGCTCTTACTGAGGAGCTCTCTTGCCTTTCTAACATGGCTTGTTTGCCTTGTGAAGTCTCACGTCCATGAGTCTCGCTGAATTAAGCCTACCAAAAGAGGGGAGGATGTCATAATCACTACAGTGCCCCCCCAAAAAGGGGGAGGTTGTTAATGACCCTAGCAGAGCAATAATTGCTCTGTAACAGATATCTGATTAAAGCCATTTATTGTTCTAAACCTAGAATGTTACTGGTTGAAATCCCATCTCTGTGGTCTTTCTGATTACATTTGTACTCTCGCTTGATGTTGAGTGGCAGCAGTCCTATAAACACGCTGCTCGCCAATCCCTTTCCTCCTCCTCCTATACTTTCACAGATCGAGTGCTCAAGCAATAAATTGGTTTTAAAAATTGTTGACACTTTAATAAGTATTTATGCAAAATATTCAACCAGTTAGCTGTTGTCTTTCTCTTGCCGTTGGCAGCAGCAGCAGCTTATTTTGTGTGGTAATAGATGGCAGAAAACTCTCTTTCCAGAAAGCCCTTGTATTTGATGTTCCTCAGGGCAGTGGGTGCAATGGAAAGGCTTTTCCTGACTTCTTCCTTGGGCCTGACAAGGCCTGCCATGAAAATGGCACATCCAGCAGTATTCCCCTTTCAGGGTACTTTGTCTGTAGATCCTCTGCTCTGACTGTTGCATTCCTTGGCTCCAAATTGCAGTTTCCCACGGGGTTCCCCTTGTCCTTAATGGGACACATCAGTTAATTTAATACGTGACGTTCCTATTGCTCCTTCACATTTTACCAGTCCCTCTGCCAGCCGCTTCAGGACTCAGTTTTTTTGTCTGCTAGGAGCAGAAGTTCCCCCAGAATCCTCCCGTGTCTACTCCATCTACAGCAAGAGGTCTTGAAGCAAATTTTCAGTGGTTTCATTTGCAGTTTAACTTTGCAATTCAGTCTGGCATTTTCAGGAGAGAAGCTCTTCCTTTTCTGAAGCACAGATTTTATGAGCTCTCAGGTGTGGCTGTGGAACCTTTCTGTCCTTGCTTTTCCTCTGCGGGGGCTTCCGCTTCTTCCGCAGCACGTGGGAAAGGCCCTTCCCAAATCTCCCCGATAACCCAGCAGACAGATTTTTGAGGCTCTGGAGTGTTGTGTGATGAGACCAAAAGCTCGTAGGATTTGTTGAAACTCATCCCTGTGTCGAGTCAAAGACCAGTGGTGTTCCATGTGGCAGCTGTGGCCCTGTCACCAACAGCCAACAAAACCCAGCTGAGACTGATTAATCAAAACAAGCATCCTCATTCCAGTTAAAAGCAAGTTTCTCTTGCTGCGACTCAGATCTCTGAGGGGATGGGACCGGAGCCTCAGCCCTGTGTGCCACCTCTTTGAAGCCTCCTGCCCTGGAATCTCTCATGCACCACACTTCACAACCCCGTTGGACTCTTGCTTTTCTGAGCTGGGGGTTTTGGCCATTGGTTTTGATGAATGTTCATGCGATCATTCGGGTGAATTTATTTCCCGTTAATCTTGCTAAATTATCTGGGAGCATAATTGTACAGTTTGAATAGCTCAGGAAAAGGAGCCTGTGCCTGTGACAAAGCTGAAAAGAAACCCCAGGCCTGAAATCCGTGAGGAGTGCAGTAAGGATGTACCTACATCTTTCTCAGAGTGTTTAGTTACACTTTAACACCGTTCTCTCTCAGGGACCTAACCTGCTGTAATCTGTTACTCTGTATTTGAGTCAAGGGATGTTCAGCCTGTGATTTCTGCAGCAGCTCTTCTCACAGTTGCGGGGCATTTCTGGGATGACTCTGGTAGTCCTTGTGTTGGTTTGGACAGGCCTTTTCCAGTTCTTTACCCGGGGCATTTCTGGGATGACTCTGGTAGTCCTTGTGTTGGTTTGGACAGGCCTTTTCCAGTTCTTTACCCGTGGGTGCCACAGGAGCGAGCGGTTTTCCATTCCTTGTGGCTCTAAGAGACACATAGGAAGAACGTGAGCCACAGTGGAGCACTGGGGCAGTTCTGGCGAGGCAACTCTGGAGCTGTGGTCCTGCCCATGCAGCAGTGTCTGTACATGACTATTCTCTCCTCCTAAAAGAGACCTGAACAGAAATGTGCTTACCCTCAGCACTGCCTCTGGAGGTGTGCTGGTGGCTGCCCGGGCTCAGGGGTTGGAGGTCAGATACAGCACGAAAAAATAAAAGAGAGCAGAAGGATAAAAGCCTCAAGCGCAGATTAGGTTTGCTTCTGAAAGCATTTTTAATCCGAGCATCACTTAAGGCACATGGCTCGCAAATGAGTCCTGCCTTTAATTGGAAGGTCCTCCTAATGGTGTTACAGTAAAGCTATACAGTCAGAAATTACTTTAAACTCTTTTTTATTGACTGAAGTTGAAGTAATTTCAGGTATTACACCTGCCCCTAGGCCAATTCTTGTGGTTTTAGAACTATGTTCTCCTCCCTTTCCAAAGGCCCTTCTTTCCTTTGTTGTGGTGCGAAGTGCCCACGCAAACGGGGGAAACCGAGCTCAGCGGCTGCCATCAGCCTGCAGAAACCAGTCCAGGCCAAATGCTGGCCCCTCTGAGCACCAGGAGTGTCAGGGGCTCTCTGCAGCAAGAGCTTTACAAATATCCAGTCAGGAGACTTGTATTTTTTCCTTCTGTGTGTTTCTTGTTCTTTTTGTTTGTTTGTTTTGCTGCACCCCTGTAAATACAATGCAAGCGGTAGCATCCTGGTATGTTTCAGGAACTTGACAAACATTAAGCCAAGATTTGGGCAGATGGGCCCAAATCTGCAAGCTTCGGAGGCAAACGGGCAGGATCTGTAGGTTCAGCCTCTCAGGACAGAATTTTCTGGCTTCTGTCACTGTGTGTCCGAGAGCGGTGCCACGCTCGTGAACGACCTGTGTTGGCAGTTCCCTGCCAGTCCCTGTTTCTAGAACACATTTTGCTTCAGCGTGAGGAGCTGTGGCATCAGAGGACAGGCTGTGCACAAGTTGTTTTTCACGCCAGCAGCCCACGTGCAATGAGTTGTGGCTGTGAGGAAGAGCAAGGTTGGCTCTTCTGCCCGGATTTGTGTCTGCTGTGGTTGTACCCCCTTAGCCTGCTTGGCTTGTGCTAGCTTCAAGCTAGGTGTTGTGTTTAGTTTTCACGCCTGCTGTGGTCCTCCTGCTTAAAATATAGAGAAAAGACATGAAGTGGCCACTGTGCAGCACACTTAGGCTGTGCAATGTGCAGATTTGTGGGTTTCTTGTCACGGAACCCTCATGTAAGTTCGGTCCTGGGTACGCAGCTGCTTTGTTTCTGCACAAGTTGTTTATTTGAGCAGATGATAGCTTTAGTCCGTGGTGAAGTTGATGCTGTTTTATATCAAGTTGCTAGCTGCTGTGATCTTACCTGCTTTGCTAAAAGAGTTAGTAAAACCAGTTTGGCACCCGGTCCTATGCTCTTTCAAAAAGGAGAACTGCATCCTATCTTTTCCTTTTGCACAGAACGCAAATTGGTAACTAGGAAGCAGCAGCCAAATAAGAGGAAGATGGGAGAAAAGAGAAAATCTGGTTTCCAAATTTGTTTTTGTTGAGGAGCTTGTTCCTGTTTCCAGCTCCGAGTGAACTTTTGTATGTGGGCTGTGAAGCGATGGGAACGAGATTTTACACCGGAAACGCCGATCCATTCTTAACTGGGCCCTGGCACAAGGGCACCTCTTTGACATCTCCTTTAAATGATGGCTAATGGTGACTGTATAACTAAATAGTCCTCGTTATTGCATCCTTTTTCACCCGTGGGATAGATTTGGCAGTCCATAAAAATGTCAGGGCATCCTCTATAAAGGTAAACACACCACATGTTAGCAGACTCGTTCCAGCTTACTGATGCCTGAAATCCCCCTTGTGACAGGAATCTGCTTGTGCCAGCGAGGTCGCTCTTCACAGACCAACTGCACTTCCTAAAAAGCACTTTTTTAATGCCAGTCACAGGCCTTCCTTGCAGCTGTGGGTTGGTGCGGGGAGGTGCTGAAGTGAGATCCAGCAGGTACAGGTACGTCAGCTGCAGTGCCAGGAGCTGGGTTCGAGTAAACTCTCTGGAATGGTTTCCAGCAGAGCGTGTCCTGTGAGGCAAAAGGAAAAGTCTCGTTTCAATTAAATGAAATTTTCCTGAGCAAAAGACACTTTAGTAGTTATTTTAAAGCTTCCCTGATGTGCCTGTAATTTTTAAGGCTAATTTCGAGCCCGGGGAACGCCTATTTCCCTGCAACACTCACACCTGGGAATCTGGTATCGGTGTCGCACAAGTGGTGTGCTGGACCCAGTGCTCCCAAATTTTGATGGAACCCCAGGTCATGCAGGTTGGGTTTCTCGAGGCAGAATCTGGTGAATCCACAGATGTCTGTGCTGGCCACTAGTAACTTTTTTTTGAGGTGATTTTGCAGATGAAAGATCGGAGAACTCAGAGCTGCTGAAGCTTGGAGGTAGTTGTGTAGGAAAACAGCACCATCTACTGCAAGTGCTTCGTCTTGGCATTGAGCTGCAGGCTGGAATTTAGCTTTTAACCAAAGCTATAGACTCCCTCTGTGTCCACCCCATGCTGTCCAGAATTTCTTGATGAACAAAAAAATAGCCAGTTTAGAACAGGCGGGATTTTCCAAGTGGCATTGGTAATAAAAATTAAGATCAAAACTTTCCTTCAACATACAGCAGTGATTCAAATAATAACTTCTCAAACCGATGCCCGTGAGACAGCATGGATTCTGGCTCCTAGGACTGATCTACTCAGTGCTCTGCCAAAATATCTATTAACCTTATTACATCAGTGGTTACAAACCAAGCAGAGATCAGGTCATCATGTATGCCTAGCGCAAGCGTAACCAGGGGCTGGTTTTGGCTTGAGGAATATAAAGTGGGATGGAATTCCAGGTGAAACCAGTTCCCTTGGCATCTGCAATAGTGATACGTGAGTTTTCAGCACTTGGGAAGTTACCTATGTGCTCTGCTGTCAGACGAGGCTGAATGTGTAAACAAAGATGATTCCTTAGGTTATTTGGCCTTTCCACTGTTTTGGCCCTGTTCCGCTGAAGAAAACATGGAGTTTTTTCCCATAGTTCCATGAAGCACTGAATCTGCTAAGTCGGGGAGAAAGGTTCTCTCTTTTTAGTGGGACCAGTTCCTGCTGTCTTAATGTACTGATTGAAATAATATGACACAAAAATGTTCAGAAGAGGAGGAAGCTGCTTGGATTGCTGGGGTAGGGATGGGGCAGCACAGAGGGGAGTCCAGACTTTTGCCACACTTAGCTGAATGGCACTGGCCATTGGGATACTGCAGGCTGGAGGCACTGAATGTCACACAGAACATGAAATTGTCAATGTCTCTGAAAGATGAGTGCTGGAAATGGTGTTTTCACTTGCCTGGGCAAGGGACTTCCTACCTTGTGTGGAGGGTGGGAGCGGTGTGGCTGGTCATCCCTAGTCCATGGCCATCTCTGTGCTGGTCATTGCTTGGACTGACCCTTTTGGAGAGGCTTTTCACATGCCATGGTGTCCAAAAAGCATTTAATTCTGCATGCCCTCGTTTCCTTAACGTGTCAGGATGTTTCCAGCCCTTGGGACAGGGCTGCAGACTATATCTTAGCTACATTGTACTTGAATTTTCCCTGCCAGCTTGCTTTTACAGCTTAATATTCTGATCTATATTTCTCATTCTCTGAAGGACGCACATAGCTGCAGCCCACAGGGAATTGTAGAAGAAAAATTACACCTTCCTTCTGAGCCTTGCTGTTGCACCTTCTGGGGGTTAGAGTCCCCCACATGATCCACGCCATGACCCCTCAAATCTGGTTTTTGGATTGGCTTCCTTTGGGCTACCAGGCATGCTCTCTGCCTGCCTTCAGCTGTATGAGTAAATACCTTCTAACTCTGGCATGAAAAGTGATAAGTGTCCAAGACGGAATGACTAAATGTACCCAGTGTAACTGATTGTTCTGGAGGGGAACGTCAGGCATGAGTGCTATCTGACTTAGCCAAAAGGCTGTCGGAGCAGCCTCGTGTCCCTTCTGGATGAGATTTTTAGATGCCCATATTCTTACGTGATGGCTTTTTTTTTCTAGGCAGCCCCGAGGGCCAGGAGGTGTACGTTTTTAACTTGACATCACTCACGGAGTCTGAAAATGTCCTGTCAGCCTCGGTGTATTATTATATTGGCGATCTGCTGCATGGGAAGTGGAACTGTTCCCAGCCCCGTGGCTGTTCTCATCACTGGCACGGGAAACCTGAAATTCAGATACGTCTTTCAGTTGGGACCTTTCCTTCAGCTGGGAACCCGACTCGCAGCCTGGGACATTTCCTCATCAATGTCTCCTCTGCTTACCAGGATGTCCTCTCCTGGCAGTGGAAGGATATCACTCGGCTCCTGCACGAAGCGAAGCAAAACAACGAGCTGCTGATCAGTGTTAGAATGGATCTGCCCGGCCATCATCCCTGGGAAAGAGCGTCTGCCTCCTACGAGCCCTACATCCTGATTTACGCCAACGATTCCGCTATCTCCGAGCCAGAGAGCGTCGTCTCCACTCTGCGAGGACACCGTCATCCTCGGGCCAGGCTCCTTCCCAAGCCGGAAGGCCGCATGAGGAGGAAACGCTCTGCAAGCGTCCTGTTGCCCCTGCAGAACAACGAGCTCCCCGGAGCCAAGTACCAGTACGGGGAAGACCAGACATGGGAGAGCACCAAGCCCTACAAGAGCTTCCAGCCGCAGCTGGCGGACAGGGCCAGGAGTAAGAAGAAGCCGAGGAAGAGTCATCTGCAGAAGAGCCAGACTCTGCAGTTTGATGAGCAGACACTGAAGAAGGCGAGGAGGAAGCAGTGGAACGAGCCCAGGAGCTGCGCCCGGCGCTATCTCAAGGTGGATTTTGCAGACATCGGCTGGAGCGAGTGGATTATTTCCCCTAAGTCCTTCGATGCCTATTACTGCTCAGGAGAATGCCAATTCCCAATTCCAAAGGTATGGTGCTTTTCCACTGTCTGTTACCATAAAGTGGGCATTTTGTTTGCCGCGTCAGTAAAAGGCAGCCAGCGACACAAGCCAGATCTGGGAAGCTGTTTGGTAGGCGGAGCTTGTTGTGGCCAAAAGGAGCCCAGAGCCCCACTGCAGGCTGTGGCAAGGCTGCCCCAAGGGCAGGGAGCTCCAGCTCCAGGCTCTGCCAGGCGTGGCTGGGGTGCCACAGAGTCCAGTGATTCACTTGTGATTCACTGGACCGAGGGGATCCAAAAGCAATGGATCCAGGCTCGCTCACTAGCAAAATATCCTGTGGCTTGTATGAGCCTGTGAGTAGCAGGGGAGGCTGATGTGCTCCTAGCCCTGTGACCTAGATAGCTGAACTCTG
Organism: Euphonia xanthogaster; assembly: GCA_034509185.1. Classification (NCBI taxonomy): domain Eukaryota; kingdom Metazoa; phylum Chordata; class Aves; order Passeriformes; family Fringillidae; genus Euphonia; species Euphonia xanthogaster. Next base: position 4,509 of record JAYDZK010000202.1, on the reverse strand, counting down.
CTCCGAATGCCCAGTGTCATCCTTAGCAACAATCTTAGTAGGTCCTGGAGGCTGCTTAAACCTGGGAGCAGGACATGGGATTTGAGGCTGGCCTGAAATGAGGGGCACGCACGAGTAACAGCTGCAGGAAACATCAGTAAAGGCAGGGGCTTTTGGGCTCAGTGCAGTGTTTCATTCCAGAGTCTTCGGTCCTGCCACGGTGAAGCCAGAGCAGTTGATTCCAAAATACATGTGTCATTTCAGTGGCTTAAGGAGCCAAGGGAGTCGCCCTTTGAAAGTGATGGGTGGAAGAATTGCACCCAAGGGGGTGGAGCCCAGGCAAAGCAAGCTGCAGAAGGCAGGGTCCTCTCCTTGGAGGAGGAGACGACGTGCCTAGCTCCAGCTGCAGGGGCAGGCTTCAAAGCTGGGCATCACGGGATCTGCCGCTACCGAGACCGTGTTTGCAGGAGGATACCCTGACCCTCAGGCAATAACAGACTAGTCCCTGCCTCTGGGTACATCACGTTCCCTGGCTGAGGGTGAGCCCCTAGAGTTAGCAGCCTGGTGAGAAATGGAGAACAGATGCGTTCCCCACACCTCCAGATGTGCATTTTTATAGCCGTGCCCTGGTTCTAGCCTGCTGGTTTGACTGCTGTCCAGCCCACCTCTGTTGGGAGCGTGACCTTGCCTAGAGCTGGCCCGCAGAGACGCTCTCCTGTCAGGAACAGGAGCTCGCAGCTGCCTTTGTGTGCCCTGCTCGTAACCCAGCTGCAGTGACACTCCTCAGGGCAGTAGGTGTCCTGCCTTGTGGTGTGTGATCAGCAGGCTCGGGACAGCTGTTGGGCTCCCGGGTGTTCTGGGGAGAATGCTGCCCAGCAGCTGAGTAAGGAAACGTGGCTGGGCGCTACCAGAGCTTTCGCTTCCCTTAGGAGACAGCAGTGATACAGAAATCTGAGTCGTATGATAATCCAGAACATGTTTTTAAATCCCTGGCTGCTACTGCTGAGGAGGGTAGGTACTCTTGATTTCAGAAGAAACGGGCAGAAATGTCTTTGGTCGGCTCAGATGGAGACTTAGAACGTCGTGTACTAATATGCTGCGCAAATGGGACGACGAGCTGGAATTCACAGTTATTCCTGCTCTTCTTGCAGGTCCACATCTAACCCTTAAGACTGACTTTTTTTCACCAGAACCAAATAATCTCTCATTGCAGCAGAATTGCAAATTGAACATTGGGCCAACATGACCTGGTTCTGTGTATTTCTCAGCAGCATTTCATGGGATACACACTGAGCTGTTTTGATTCCCAGACTGTGTGTGTAAGAGCAACTCTAAAAACAAAAGCAAAAGTCCCTGGCTAAAACCTGTATCCTGTGCATTTTTCATACCCAGCTGTCTCTTGTACAGATACTTGGATCAGGAAGCATTTCAGGGTTCAGAGAAAAACTTTGTGGTTTGAATTTCTCTGTATTGCTTTTTTGTTGTTATGAACACCTTAATGGCTTCTGGTTTTGTGACCAAGCAGTTACCTTACCCGGCAGATTTGCTTCCTGTGCAGAGCAAACCCAAGTGTGTCCCTTTTTATAAATTGAGGAAACTTTGCCCTTGGAACTTTCTCCCCTGAGGAAAATGTCACTTTAGTATGAGGCGCAGCTGTCTTAGAGGCTCGCTTCCTCAGCAGTGCCACTGGCTGCAGGTGTTCCAGCTGAGGGGTCTCAACAGGGCCTTTCAAACAAATTCATGTGCTATTGTGGAGCACATGAATCCATGTCAGCGTGGGCGCAGTGACGTGTTCTGCCGTGTCTTTCTCTTGCAGGCCATGAAGCCGTCCAACCACGCCACCATCCAGAGCATTGTGAGAGCTGTTGGAGTCGTCCCCGGCATTCCCGAGCCTTGCTGTGTTCCCGACAAAATGTCTTCTCTCAGTATCTTATTCTTCGATGAGAACAAGAACGTGGTTCTGAAGGTGTACCCCAACATGACGGTGGAGTCCTGTGCGTGCAGATAATGCCTTGGGAGGCCTGTGGGCAATGCCAGGGAGGTGGCTTGCTGTCTGCGGAAGGGGGGTGGGCAGGAGTCTCATCATACCTGCTGGGTGTTTGCACTGCCAATGAGTTTCGTTTGGACAAGAAAATGTAAAGAAATCCAATCGGTGAGAACGGGAGCAGGATGGATTCCAAGTAGCCATTCCAAGGAAAGCGGACGCAAACTTCATTCATCCGTGATTGTGACCGAGACACGAGGACTGGGAATGGGACCTGACTGTACCCTGTTGGAAGCGAGAGGTGAAGGAGGAATCTGCAGATTTCCGAGACTGCCCAAAGGACATAGCGATCTATTTTTGTACAGGATTTTGGAAGCTGCACGGCCTGGTACTTCGCATCTCTGTTCTAATGATGACTAACGGCGGGGGGAGGTTAGGAATGTAATCGTCTCCATTTTAGAGCTGAATGTCTTGCCTTAGGTGTTAGAGTAGCACAGCAGGGCAGCAAAACAAATGTGACCTCCTGAAAGCTGTAGGTAAGGCCGGGTGACCGTGCATCTCCTTGGTGCCAGGTTACCCACCCTGTGTGCGAGCTCCTCTGCACTGGCACGTGCTCTGTGGCTGAGCTCTTGGGAGCTCACAGCAGCCCTGCTGAGGGCATCCCTCTCAATTCTGCTGCAGACACTCGGCAGGCCAGGGCTGTGGAAATACCACCCTCAGTCAGGAGGCCGAGTTCTGGAACGCTCTTCCAAAAATCTGTGGGCTGTCTGCCTGCAAGGGCGCTGTGGCCAGGCCGTGCAGTGGCCTCTTCTCCCAGGTAACAAGCGACAGGACCAGGGGTCACAGCCTCAAGCTGCACCTGGGGAGGGGCAGGCTGGACGTTAGGAAGAATTTCTTCTTGGAAAGGATGGCCAGGCAGTGGAAGGGGCTGCCCAGGGAGGTGCTGGAATCACCCTCCACAGAGCTGTTGAGGAAAGGACTGGACGGGGCACTCGGTGCTCTGATTTAGCTGGCAAGGTGATGATTGGCTTCTTCCATCCTCTGGGGGTCATCAGCAGCAGGCTGTCACTCCTGGGGCAGGGCTGGTCCCAAAGATTGGCACCCTCAGCTGAGGAGAGGCTTGTGAGTTTGCAGGACGCGTTGTTTAGTGGCTCCTTTCTCCATTTAAAACCAGCATTTATAAAGGATTTCTGCTCAAAGGTTTATCTGTGTACAGACTGTCAATTTTAAAAAGTGAAATTCACCCCCAAGAAAGAGAAGTTATTTTGTATATGGAAAGAAACTTTTACTGATGCTTCTAATTTATTTTATATCCATGGCCCTCCTAAGGTATCCTCCTTTTTCTTAGCACTCTTCAAACCGTGCAGTTTTCTCTGTCAGTGCAAAGATGAACTGCCAGGACTATAGGGGAGCTCCAAAGGACAGGTGCACCCGCAGTGTGAAGGGCATGTTTCACTGCTGATGGATAAGCTCTCTGGTCTGTATTGTTTTCCTTCAGTAATGTCGACGTTGTGCTTGGAATTCCGGAGAAGTGGAGAATAAAATGGCTTTAAAATGAAAATCCGTGTTTTCCTCTGTGGCACTCAGACGTTTCCAAGAACGTTCAAGGCTGCCTGGGAGAGCCTTTCCTGAACCTCTTCAGGCTTCTGGTGCTCAGGGCTGTGGTGTTTGTTGTGCAGAAAACATCCCAGGCTGTCTGCCCCGGGTCAGTATGTGCATTTCCACAGTTCCTCCGAGTGGGAAAAGGCCAGGAGGCTGGTGGGAAGGGCTTCCTCCCAGGCCTGGGCATCCTCAAGACATCTCAAGTTTGGTTTTTAAATGTATGATCTCTTTTGTTTCCCAGCCCAGACCTAAGCTGGAGAAAAGGCAGAGAGAGTAGCAAGTGGGACTCCCATGTTTAGATCCATCCTTGGATTCCAGGTGCTCCCGGCGGGTCTGTGCTGCCTAAGGGAAGGAGAGGTTGGGAGTACCTGCTTGTTCACCTGTTGATCTTGGAGGAGACGCTGAGCATGAAATTGCAGGGGAGCTGCACTTGTGTAATGACAGGAGGAGAAGCATCTTGCCCCACGTGCCGTGGTGGTTTCCCCGCTCTGGGTCCTTGTTTCCCTCTGTGTCTCCGTGTCCCTCTGTCCTTGCCCTGTGGTTGGCACTCTGTCTTTTCTGCTCTCCTCCTCCATGCCTCACTTGTGTTTATTCTCAGTAGTGCTCCCTGTGCCGTTGCTCCTTAAGGGGTCCTTGTGTCCAATTCCCTGTTCCTGCTCCTTTATCATCCCTCTCTGTCATGCTGCCCATCCCCCCCCCTTTTTTTTTTTTGGCAGGGGAGGCTTCCCATTTCCTCCTGCACCCTGTTCTTCCTTTCCTTCCTGTGTCCTCTCTGCTGCCACTCCCTCTCTCTGCCCCTCGCCCGTGACAGCGAGGATGGGGAGGAACCTCAGACCTCCTGGGAGCTGCCACCCACACTTTCCCCCCCCCCCCCCTTCTTGCTGCGGCCGAATCCCTTTCGGGGGGGATGTATGCGTGGAAGGGGCTTGAAGGGAGCGCTGCGC
>JAYDZK010000176.1:0-11039 GCA_034509185.1 Euphonia xanthogaster | reverse complement strand
TGGGGGAAAAAATGGGGGTTTGGGGGAAAAAACCAGGGGTTTGGGAATGGACAATGGGGGTTTGGGAAGGGAAAATGGGGAAAAATGGGGTTTTGGAGGAAAATAAAGTGGAAGCGTCCATGGCCAGGTTGGGATAATCTGGGATTGTGGGAGGTGTCCCTGGGATTGGGAGTAAAATCCTTTCGAAGCCAAACCATCCCAAAAATTCCCAGAACCGTTCATTTTTGGCGAGACCAGTGAAGGAACCACCGCTCCAACCTCTCCAAATCCCAGCTTCAAATTCCAAACCCGACATGAGAAATGGGGTTTTTAACCCTGACCTCATTCCCAAATCCCAGGAAATCTGCATCCCAAATCCCAGGAAAAGCAGGGAGGAGCAGCAGGAGTTACCCAGCGCGGTGAGGCCCTCGGAGATGGAGGACAGGATGTACATGATGACGTGCGGCTCCAGGCTGGCAATGAAGTTCATGTGGTCCTGGGTGAGCACTTCCAGCAGGGAATAGTAGGATTGGCTGAGCTTGGGATAATCCTGCAGGAAAAGCAGGAAAAATCTGCTCGGTTTTCCTGGAAGCGGCAAATTCCTAAATCCAGCCTGTCATGAATCAGCTGGAATGTGCTGGTGGATCTCCCGGGAAGAACTGACCAAGGATTCTCTCTCCCAGAAAATTTGTATTCCAAGAGATTTCCCATTTTCCTTTCTCCCATTCCAACATTTCCCATTTTCCTTCTCTCTCCCACTCCAACATTTCCCATTTTCCTTCTCTCCCATTCTATTCCATGTTCCCAACGCTACTCTATCCAATAATTTTTCCCACTTCTTATTTTCCCAGGGAAAAGCTGGGAATTGAGATGGGATTTTAAACCCCTTCCCACCCAGAATTTGGGAATTGTGATGGGATTTCTAACTCCTTCCCACCCAGAATTTGGGAATTGTTCCTGTGTTCTTCTCCAAACCCTCACCCACAGGGAGTGTGAATGGATGAGCTTTAAAATCCATTGCAACCCAAAATCTGGGAATTGTGATGGAATTTCAAATCTATTCCAAACCAAAAACCATTCCAGGATCCTTTAAATTCCAAACTGGATGGGATTTCAAACCCATTCCCACCCAAAATCTGGGAATGGGGATGGGATTTCAAATCCATTCCAACTCAAACTATTCCAGGATCCTTTAAATTCCAAACTGGACGGGATTTCAAACCCATTCCCATCCAAAATCTGGGAATTGGGATGGGATTCCAAATCTATTCCCACCCAAAATCTGGGAATTGGGATGGGATTTCAAACCCCTTCCCACTCAAAATCTGGGAACTGGGATGGGATTTCCCACCCAAAACCTGGGAATTGGGATGGGATTTTAAACCCATTCCCATCCAGAATTTGTGAATTGGGATGGGATTTCAAATCCCTTCCCACCCAAAATCTGGGAATTGTGATGGGATTTCAAACCCAAAATCTGGGAATTCGGATGGGATTTCCCCCCCAAAATCTGGGAACTGGGATGGGATTTCAAACCCATTCCCCCCCAGCATCTGGGAACTCTTCCTGTGCTTCGCCCAGAGCCCGCTGCCGCTGCCCATTCCTGCCCCTCCTTCCTCTCCTCCAGCTTTTCCCGGGCCGGAATTCCCGGGGCGGGAACAGGAATTCCCGGGGCGGGAACAGGAATTCCCGGGGCGCCTCACCAGGAGGTCGCTGTGGGGGATGGAGAGCAGCAGCTTGATGAAGGTCTGCAGGGCGTTGTCCAGCGCGTCGTCCCCGTAGAGCCGGAAGACGCCGAAGTTGACGTAGCTGCCGCTGAGCGCCGCCTTCAGCATGGAGAAGCAGATGGAGATTCCCTTCAGCTTCAGCGCGTACACCTGCTCCTTGGGCACCTCGCCCAGCGTCAGGATGCGATTCCCTGCGGGAATTCCGGCGCGGGATCACCACTCCCATCCCGCCCTGCCTGGGGGGGCCAAATCTGTTCCAAGCCAGAATCGGGGAACTGGGATGGGATTTTAAATCCATTCCAAGCCAAACTGGATGGGAACTCCAAATTGGATGGGATTTCAAATCCACTCCAAGCCAAAATCTGGGAATTGGGATGGGATTTCAAACCCGTTCCAAGCCAAAATCTGGGAATTGGGATGGGATTTCAAATCCATTCTAAGTCAAAATCTGGGAACTGGGATGGGATTTCAAACCCGTTCCAAGCCAAAATCTGGGAACTGGGATGGGATTTCAAACCCGTTCCAAGCCAGAATCTGGGAACTGGGATGGGATTTTAAATCCACTCCAAGCCAAAATCTGGGAGCTGGGACCGAATTTCAAATCCATTCTAAGTCAAAATCTGGGAACTGGGATGGGATTTCAAATCCATTCCAACCCGATCCATTACACAATCCCATGAATTCCAAACTCGATGGGATTTCAAATCCATTCCAAGCCAAAATCGGGGAATTGGGATGGGATTTCCAATCCATTCTAAGTCAAATCTGGGAATTGGGATGGGATTTCAAATCCACTCCAAGCCAATCCATTCCATGATCCACTGAGTTCCAAACTGGATGGGATTCCAAATCTACTCCAACCTGAAACTGGGGAATTGGGATGGCATTTAAATTCCATTCCAAGTCAAAATCTGGGAACTGGGATGGGATTTCAAATCCATTCCAACCCAATCCATTACACGATCCCATGAATTCCAAACTCGATGCTATTTCAAATCCATTCCAGGCAAAATCTGGGAATTGGGATGGGATTTCCAATCCATTGTAACCTGAAATCTGGGAATTATTTACGTGGTTCCTTTCCAACCCAAACCATTTCATCATCCAGGATGTTTCCAGGATTTATTCATGGATCAATCCAGGATGAATCCGGGATCTTTCCAGGATTTATCCATGGATCAATCCAGGATGTTCTCAGGATGAATCCAGTACTTATCCATGGATAAATCCAGGATATTTTCAGGATGTTTCCAGGATTTATCAATGGATTAATTCAGGATATTTTCAGGATGAACCTAGGATTTTTCCAGGATGAAACCAGGATTTATCCAGGGATGAATCCAGGATTTTTCCAGGATGAAGCCAGTACGACTCCAGGATTTCTCTGGGATTTTTCCATGGATGCAGCCCAGGCAGCTCCAGGATCCCTCACCGTAAGTCGTGATCATCTTGCTGGTCTCCCGGAAAAGCAAGATCCCGTTGGGAGAGGAGACATCAAACTGCAGCCGTTGGGATCTGCAGGAAAAACAGGGAATGCTCAGAGCCAGGGAGCTGGAGCCAGCCTGGGAGAGCTGGGAATGTTCCCCTGGAGAAAGGAAATTCCAGGGAGAGCTTCCAGCACATTCCAGGGCATGAGGGGGCACCAGGAGAGCTGCAGAGGGATTTGGGATAAGGGATGGGCACAGCATTGGAAAAGGGGAGATTTGATGGGATTTTGGGAAGGAATTCCTGGCTGGGATGGAATTCCCAGAAATGCTGTGGATCCCCGGGAGTGTCCAAGCAAAGGTGGGAAAAGGGAAGGATCCAAGGAAATCTTGGAGCCTCTTCCAGAGCCTGGAGGGAATTAAACTGGGAAAGGGGAAATTTGATGGGATTTTGGGAAAGAATTCCTGCCTGGGAGGATGGGAGGGGCTGGGATGGAATTCCCAGAGAAGCTGAGGCTGCCCCTGGGTCCCTGGAAGTGCCCAAGGAAAGGCTGGATTCCCCCAGGTATTTAACAGGCTTTAAACCCCTTCTAAGGTGCAGAATTCCGTGAAATCCTGGATTTTTGGGAATTTCCTACCTGTTATAAATGAGGGTTTGTGAGGAAAAATGGGATGGGGGGGAAATGGGGATTTGGGGGAAAAAAATGAGGGTTTGGGGGGCAACAACCACACAGGGAGGGATGAAATAGCCCCTTCCAACCCGCAGAATTCCATGAAATTCCAGATTTTTGGGAATTCCTACCTGTTGTGGACCAGCTCAGCCATGAGCTTGAGGACGGGCGTGGTGCAGGCGGGGTCGTGGTACCAGAGCTCGATGGCTCTCTGCAGGATGGGCATGTAGGAGGGGTAACTGCCAGGGAAATTAAGGAATTCCCACTTTTCCCAGCCAAAAATTCCATGGAAATGGAATATTCCACGAGTGCAGCAAAGGAGGTTGGGGTTTAGGGTCGCACAGGGATGCTGCTGGCTGAAATTTGGGTTTTTTTTTTTTGGAATTATTATTGGGATTTTTTTATCCCGGAAAAAATCAGCGGTGTGGGAGTTCCCGGGCACTGGGATTTCCAGAGGGTTCCCTGGGGATTTGTGGGAATTCCCAGGAAATTGGGATTTCTGGAGGCATATCCTGTGGATTTTGGGAATTCCTGGGCATTGGGATTTCCAGAGGGTTCCCTGGGGATTTGTGGGAATTCCCGGGCTCTGGGATTCTCCAAAGGGCTCCCGGGATTCCTGGAATGGGGATTTGGGATGGGATCAGGATTTGGGATCAGTATCGGGATCAGGATTGGGATGAGAATTTGGGATGAGGATTTGGGATCAGGATTGGTATCAGGATTGGGGTCGGATCAGGATTTGGGATGGGATGAGGATTTGGGATCAAGATCGGGATGAGGACCTGGGATCAGGATCGGGCTAAGGATTTGGGATCAGGATCAGGATTTGGGATCAGGACTTGGGATCAGGATCAGGATCAGGATTTGGAATCAGGACTGGGATCAGGATTTGGGATCAGGATTGGGAATCAGGATTTGGAATCAGGATCAGGATTGGGATCAGGATCAGGATTTGGGATGGGCATCAGGATTTGGGATGGGGATGGGGATCAGGATCAGGATTTGGAATCAGGATTGGAATCAGGATTGGGATCGGGATAGGGATTGGGATTTGGGATGGGGATCAGGATCAGGATTTGGGATGGGGATCGGGATCAGGATTTGGGATGGGGATGGGGATCAGGATTTGGAATCAGGATTGGGATCAGGATCGGGATTTGGGATGGGATCAGGATTTGGGATGGGGATCAGGATTTGGGATCAGGATCGGGATCGGGATTTGGGATGGGGATCAGGATTTGGGATGGGGATGGGGATCGGGATCAGGATCAGGATTTGGAATCAGGATTGGAATCAGGATACATCCACTCGAAGAGCATCATGAAGCTGGTCTTGGCGTTGAAGGCGAAGGCGATGCCCCGCAGGTCCCGCACCAGCCCCACCAGCGTGCGCTGGGAGCGGCAGAGACACCGCAGCGGGAGAGGACACGGAGCGGAACGGAACGGAACAGAACAGAATAGAATAAGATAAAATAAAATAGGATAAAATAAAATAAAATAAAATAATAAAATAATAAAATAAAATAATACAATAATATAATTAAATTAAAATAATATAATTAAAATAAAATAAAATAATAAAATAAAATAATATAATATAATTAAAATAAAATAAAATAATTAAAATAAAATAAAATAAAATAATAAAATAAAATAAAATAGAAAAATGGAACGGAAGAAAATGAATTAGAGCAAAGCGAAAGAAAAGAAAATAAATAGAAAAAAATTACAATAAATGTGAGAAAAAGAGAGGAATGAATGGAATAAAATAGAACAACAAAAAGAGGAAAATTCAGGCAGCCACAATTCCAGAGCACACATGATCCCAATTCCAATTAAACTGATTCCAAGGGATTCAGGAACCCCCAATTCCAATTAAACTGATCCCAAGGGATTCAGGAACCCCCAATTCCAATTAAACTGATCCCAAGGGATTCAGGAACCCCCAATTCCCATTAAACTGATCCCAAGGGATTCAGGCACCCCCAATTCCCATTAAACTGATCCCAAGGGATTCAGGCACCCCCAATTCCCTCCTGGCCAGCTCCCACCATTCCAGCTTTTCTCCCAGAGCCGAGCGCAGCTCCCTGCTCCTCCTGCCTGCCCAAAACCCCAAATCCCATGGAAAAGATCCCAGAAAAAGCAGGAAAATTGGGAATTGGCTCCCGGCTGACCTTGGCCTCCTGCTCGTTGAAGGAGTTGGTGCTGAACATCTGCGCCACGGTCTCGAAGGCAGCGGTGAGGGGCAGCATGAACTGCTCGTACTGATCCTCATCCTCCCCTGGAAAACAGGGAAAATCCATGGGAAACCCATGGAAAATCCATGGGAAAATCATGGAAAACCATGGGAAACCCATGGGAAAACATGGGAAAACCATGGGAAAATCCATGGGAAAATCCCCCATGAACTGCTGGTAGTGATCCTCGGCCTCCCCTGGAAAACAGGGAAAATCCATGGGAAAATCATGGAAAACGTGGGAAACCATGGGAAAACATGGAAAGCCATGGGAAAATCCATGGAAAAACATGGGAAAACCATGGGAAAATCCCCCATGAACTGCTCGTACTGATCCTTGTCCTTCCCTGGAAAAACATGGAAGAATATGGGAAAACATAGCAAAACCATGGGAAATCCAGTGAAAATTTATCCCCAAATCCAGGGAAAATTTATCCCCAGATCTTGTTGGGATGACAAAGCTGATCCCCAGTTTTGGGCTGGAAAAATTTTTCCCAAGTTTTGGTGGGATGGGAAAATTTTATCCCTATTTTTATGGGCTAATTCTCCGCACCAGCCCCAATTCCTGATTTCCCTTTTCCCATTTGGCTTTTCCCACCCCAACCTCTTTTCCTGGTGAAGCTCCACCTCCCTAAATCCCATCATCCAGTTCCCAAAAGCTGGAATTCTGCCGGAATTCCCAGGAAAAATACCTAAATCCACCATGAGGAGCCGTCCCAGGGCCGTGTAGAACGTGGTCCGACAGCGCATGTCCGTCAGGTTGGACTGGTTGTTGATTCCCAGGAAGGAAAAGTGCTCACTCTGGAAAAGGAAAACTGGGATGAGGTAAGGAGGGAAGAGCTCCAGGAAAAAAAAAAAAATCCCACATGGAAAAGGTGTTTTTTCCCAGGGAAATGGTGGGAAAATCTGATGGGAAATGGAGAAACCTGGTGGATCCTCAAGGGTTTTTCCAAGCTGGGAAGGTCCAGCCTGAGATGGATCCGGAGTATCCCAAAATCCACTGGGTTTGATGGAATGATGGAATTCTGGAGCCTGCAGCATTCCCAGAGCCAGGAGAAGCTGCAAATCCCAATTTTCTCCCTTCTGCTGAATTCCCAGGGCAATTCCAGGAATTCTGGCTCTGCCTCTGGGATGGGAATCTTTCAGGCTGATTCCTGGTTATTTTCCATGGAAAAACGTAATCCCAGGCTGGGAATTGGGGCTGAAAGCCCTGGAAATGCCTGGAAAACATTTCTGAACTCCAGGAATTCCTGGAAATCATCCCTGAACTCCAGGAATGCCGGGAAAAAGATCCCTGAAGTCCAGGAATGCCTGGAAAACATTCCTGGAAATGCCTGGAAAACGTCCCTGAACTCCAGGTCCTGGAAAACATCCTGGGAATGCCTGGAAAACCTCCCTGAACTCCAGGAATTCCTGGAAAACATCCTGGAAATGCCTGGAAAACCTCCCTGAACTGCAGGAATTCCTGGAAAACATCCTGGAAATGCCTGGAAAACCTCCATGAACTCCAGGAATTCCTGGAAAACATCCTGGAAATCATCTGTGAGCTCCAGGAATTCCCCCCTTGTTGCAGCAGGGAATGCAAACCCTCTGGAAGCGCTGCTGGGATTGGGAACATCATGGAATGGAATCCTGGAATGCTTTAGGTTGGAAGGGACCTTAAATCCCATCCTGCCACAAGCCCAGGCTGGGAATTTTCCAGGAATGAGCCTGGATTTCATGGAGAGCAGAAATCTTTGGGAATGGGAAGCGCCACCAAACCCCAGCCCCTCAAAACCAAAGAATTCCACCAAAAAAAAACCCCAAAAACCCCAAACTTCCCCCCAAAACTCCCACGATCCAGAGGCTCCTCCAGCACCACAGAAAGCCAGGGAGGGAGAGGGAATTCCGAAGGGGATCCAGGATGGAATTTTCCCGGGAATGAGGCAGGGAGGGAGCGCTCACCGTGTGATTGTTCAGCATGAACTGCACGGCGCTGAGCTTCACCAGCTTCCGCACGCTGCTGTACGTGCAGGGCGTCAAGGAACAGGCAGAACTCCCGGAATTCCTGGAAAACACTCCCAGGGCCAGGCTGGAAAAATGGGATTGGGCCCGGATGATGCAAGAAATTGGGAAATTGATGGTGAATTTTTTTCCAGGGATAACTGAAATCTTGCAAATCTCGGCTTGGGGAGAGCCTCGGTGATCACAGGGGAAAAACTCAGGGTCTGGAAGCTCTGGAATTCCTGGGAATTCTGGGAAAACACTTCCAGGGCCAGGCTGGAAGAACAGGATTGGGCCTGGACTACTCAGGAAATTGTGAATTGCCTGGATTATTCAGGAAGTTGGGAATTTCATGTTTGTTCCTAGGACAACCCAAATCGTGCAAACCTCGGCTTGGGGAGATGCCCTCGGGAAAAAACTCAGGGTCTGGAATTCCTGGAACTTCTGGAATTCCTGGAAAACATTTCCAGGGCCAGGCTGGAAGAACAGGATTGGGCCTGGATTACTCAGGAAGTTGGGAAATTGATGTTTGTTCCAAGGATAACCCAAATTCTGCAAATCTCAGCTTGGGGAGAGCCTCAGTGACCCCTGGGGAAAAACTCAGGGTCTGGAAATTCTGGAATTCCTGGAAAACACTTCCAGGGACAGGCTGGAAAAATGAGAATGTGCCTGGATTATTGAGGAATGTGGGAATTCTGTCTGGTTCTTAATAAATTGGGAATTCTCTTCTGCTTGTTCCAAGGATAACCCAAATTGTGCAAATCTCAGCATGGGGAAAAAAACCCCAGGAACTTCTGGAACTTGTGGAATTTACTGAAACCTCTGGAATTCCCGGAACTTGTGGAATTCCTGGAATTTGTGGCATTCCTGGAAAACCAGAAGACAGACTGCAATCTGCCTGTGGAAGCTCAACTCCAAAGGAATTCTGACCCACAATAACCAAAAATCAACATCCCACGAGCCTCATCCCGCCCCTCCTCTCCCCTCATTCCCAAAAATCTGGGGGAAAACCAGGAATGCGGGCCAGCTCCCACTTCAGCAGAACTTCTGGATGACTTTTCCCAAGGATTTGGGAGCTCTTCCCAAAAGGATATCCAATGGAGAGGTCGTTGAGCAGCTGCAGGGTCTTGGAGGTGATCGGCTCACAGCGGCCCCAGTACTTCAGGTTGGTGATGCTGGGAAGGAAAAAGATGGATCAGAGGGCTTTTTCTGGGATTTTTCCAGGGAATTGTGGCAGATTTTCCCAGTTTTCCCATCTTCTCCCAACAGTACGGGGCACAAAATCGGGAATAAAATCACCGGGCTGACGTTTGGCTGGGAAAATTGTCCTGTGGATATCCCAGATCCCAGGATACACCTGGAATTCCGTGGGATTGGGAGCACTTGGAATTCTGTGGGGTTGGTTACACCTGGAATTTCTGGGATTTCAGGCCCCTGGGATTCTGTGGGATTGGCTGCACCTGGAATTTTTGTTGAATTTTTCTCGAATTCGTGGCATTTTTGTGACATTTGGAAAATTCCACCCTCAACTCCCTGAGCTCCCTAAACCTCTCCCCGGAGCAGCAGGAATTCCGGGTTTTTAGGGTGAGGAATTGCAGGAATTCCTGGAACCCTGCAGACTCACATCTTGCCGATGAACACGCTCAGCACCATGGTCTCGTCGTTCAGACCCAGCACCTCCGAGAGCCTCCGGTAGAGCTGCCAAAAAAAAACCATGGAAAAAAGGTTTCCAAACTGCCAGGAAAACTGGGAATTCTCCCCAAAAATCCGCTTTTCCCTCTCTGGAGAAGTGGATGATGTGGGATTTTTCCCATTGGGTTGATCCAATCCATCATAATCCTGATTTTTCCTCCTTTTTTTTTTGTCCTAGCAGCGTGGCTTAACACCAAAGAAGGAGGATTTGGGTTTTCCCAGGAAAATTCCCTTAAAAAATGGGATATAAATGTGCTCCACCTCCAAACACAGCCAGGATTTGAGTGGATTTCTCTGGAATTCTCAGCAGTTCCCAAATCTCTGGGAAGGGATTTGACCCCAATCCAATTTCTCCTCCAGGAAGGAACAGAAGCCAATCCCAGAGCAACATTCCCATTTTTTTTTTTAATTGGAAAAATGGATTTTACATCCCAAAGCACAGCTACAAATCCCTTGGGATGAAGGGAATTCAGATTTATTCCCATTTTAAAACCAGGGAGAAGCTCAGGGGGGTGTTTGAAGTGATCCCAGTTATAAAAAAAATTGGAAAAAACCAAATCCACGTCTCTAATTCCCAACATTCCCAACCAAGCTCAGTGTTTGGAAAGTAAAAATTTGGGAATGAATGAGGAAATCACACAAATAGGATTTAATTCCAGGTAAAATGAGGAGAAATCCCAGAAAATGGAATTTAATTCCGGGAGAAATCCCAGAAAATGGGATTTAATTCCAGGAGAAATCCCAGAAAATGGGATTTAATTTCAGGAGAAATCCCAGAAAATGGGATTTAATTCCAGCTAAAATGAGGAGAAATCCCAAACATGGGATTTATTTTGAGGAAACACGATGAGCAATGACAGAAAATGGGAGGGAATTCCAGGTAAAATGCGGAGAAGTGAATGCCTGAAGGCTGGTTTTCCGGGGGAAAGGCGGAAGTTGGGAATTCCCCTACCTTGGAAGATTTCTGCACCTGGTCCCCGATGTAGATCTTGCGGAACTGCTCGAAGAAGCTGAGCATGGCCAGCTCCAGCTTCTCATTGCCCGCCTGCGCCAGGCGCGAGTCCGTCAGGTTCATCAGCTGCAGCACCCTGAGGGGATCCGGGGAGAGGGGAGAGGGAAAAGGGAAAGGGAAAGGGGGAACAGGAAAGGGAAAGGGGAAAGGGTAAGGGAAAGGGAAAGAGGAAAGGGGAAGGGAAAAGGGGAAGGGAAAAGGGGAAGGGAAAAGGGGAAGGGAAAAGGGGAAGAGAAAAGGGAAAAGGGGAAAGGGGAAAGGGGAAAGGGGAAAGGGAAAAGGGGAAAGGGGGAAAGGGGAAGGGGGAAAGGGGAAG
>JAYDZK010000169.1:111933731-111948864 GCA_034509185.1 Euphonia xanthogaster | reverse complement strand
CTCAGCCTGGAGAAAAGGAGGCTCAGGGGGGACCCTGTGGCTCTGCACAGCTCCTGACAGGAGGGGACAGCCAGGGGACAGGGACAGGGACAAAGGAAAATGGCCTCAGGCTGTGCCAGGGCAGGCTCAGGTTGGATATTGGGAACAGTTCCTTCCTGGAAAAGACTTGTCCATCCCTGGCACAACTGCCCAGGATAGTGCTGAAGTCTCCATCCCTGAAGGGATTTAAAAGCCCTGTGGATGTGGCACCAGGGGACATGGGGCTGTGGTGGCCTTGGCAATACCAGAGGATGGTTTGACTCGATGTTTGGAGAGAACTTTTCCAGCCTCAGTGATTCTGTGCCTTTGTGCTGAGTTTTGGAGCATCTTTCATTGCTGAATGTCTGAACCCTGCACAGTGCAACCCAGACAGGAGCAGGGACATGCTGAAGCTGCAGCTGGGACACACAGCCAGGACATCCACATCCTTCCTGCAGCTTCCAGACCCATGGGCTCATGTGGTGGGTGCAGCTCTGCACTGCCAACACGCTCCCTTCTGGTGCCAGCTGGGGAGTGACCTTGGAAAAGGCAAACAGGGCTCGAGTTAATCAGTACCATTAAAGGGTGAGGTGACTCCTCACACGCTGGCCAAGGGTGGGCATAGGGCAAACGTGCCTTGTTTTCCCTGGCACAGCTCTGCCCACTTCCACTTGCTGGGATTGGTTCTGCCTCCTGCCTTATCTTGAGCCTGAGGGGAGAAGGTTCTTAGCCTTGTGCCCTCTTTGTGTTTAAGGAGATTTGTAGGGAGCAGCCTTGTGGACTTGCTGGAGCTGCTCTGCTGAGTGCCCTGATCCTGCCTGGAGCAAGATGGGATGTGCAAATCCATCTTTTGTTTGCTGTCCTCAGCACAGGTGCCACCAGTGCTGTGCTGCCCCAGCCCACCTGGGTGTCACACCCCAACCCTGCTGGCCCAGACAGTGGTGATGGTGTGAATCCCACCAGGCACATGGTGGGATTTTTGGCATGTCCTCTGCAGGGCCAGGAGCTGGACCTGGTGACCCATGTGGGTCCCTCCCAGCTCAGGATTCTCCAGGGTTCTGTGGCAGTGCTTGGGCTGCTGCTGACTCCAGGTAACCAGATTACTTCTACTTAAAGCAGAATTGTTTTTTCCGGGACAGGAAGACCATTAGTAGAATCTGGGCTATAAATCTGGATTTTTTTCCTCTCTGGACACATAATTGGATCTCCCAGAGGTGTCCTGGTTGCAGGATTAATGTTGGGTTGGAGCCATACAAGCCATTTGTGTCTGTAAATCCCATAACAACGACGCCAGCCAGCTCGTCTGCGATGGCACCACAGCCACTGGGCCTGTCCCCAACTCTTGGGGTGCCTGTGGCTCCCTGGAGCCATCCTGGCATGGACAGGAGGCTCCTGTGTGCTGCCAGTGATTGTTGCTGCTGGTTTTGCTCCTTCCCTGAGGAGTTCTGACCCCAATCCCAAGGGAGCTGTCTGGGCTTGGTTGGCTCCTCCCTGCAGCCCTGAGGAGAAGCCGTGTCTGTGAGCATGGAGCTGTTTTAGAGCAGGGCCCTTTACAAATGCCTGGCTGCTTTGGGAAGGAGGCTGGGATGTATGAAATTCCTTCTGGGCACTTCTCCTTTGCCTTTAACCTTCTTTCCCTGAAAAAGGGGGCAAAGGGGCAGAAATCCAGAGTCCAGGCTGGTGGGAATCATTGGTCGTGACAGAAGAATGATTTATAGAGGGATGTGAGTCACTAGGCCAGTGTGTGGAGGTCCAAAATGCAGAAGGTGACACTGATTTCCAGTGAGGATGAGGTGAGGGAATGATGGAGCCAGTGCCAGGTTTAAACACTGCTGGGTTTGGGGCTTCTCAAGTGAAGAGGTGGAAGGGACAACTTCAGTAATGTTTATAAGGAAGATCCTGACAAGGAAAAGCAGCTGGAGGAGGCTGGGAATGGCTAAGAAGCTCTTGGGATCCGTCCCTGAAGGTGCCTGGCAGCTCATTGGTATTCTGGGAGCAGCTGTCCTGGGCAGGCAGCCGTGTCCTGGCTGTCCAGAGTGCTGTCCCCAAGGGTGGCAGCCAGCCTGGCACCAGAGCCAGCCCTGGTTCTGTCCCTGTGCCCCAGGGTGTCCCCAGAGTGGGCACAGCATGGCTGGCCTTGCTCAGCACACAGACAAGCGTCCTGGCTGGAGCCTGGCAGGAGCTGGGGGGCATAGCAAGGATCTAAAGCTGTGGGAGAGCATCCAGAGGGGCACAGACCCCATGGGGAAGGGTCTGGAGGGGGCACACAGGGAGTGCCTGAGGGCACTTGGCTTGTTCAGCTGGAGAAGGGGCTGAGAGGAGAGCTCATGGATGTCAACAACTTCCTCCTGAGGGGCAGCTCTGATCTCTGCTCTCTGTGACAGGGACAGGAGCCGAGGTTGGATATTGTGAAAGGTTGTGCCCAGAGAGTGCTGGGCACTGCCCAGGCTCCCCAGGGAATGGGCATGGCTCCAAGGCTGCCAGAGCTCCAGGAGGGTTTGTGCAGCACTGCCAGGGGTGCACAGGGTGGGATTGTTGGGGGGTCTGTGCAGGGGCAGGGGTTGGACTCCATCATCCCTGTGGGTCCCTTTCAACCCAGGATGTTCCATGGTTGCATCAGCAAACCTCTGCAGAGCAGCTGCCCTTTGTCCAAGAAACTGCTCTTGCCAGCTCTTTGAGTTCTGCAAGCAAGGTGGGAACATGTGGGAAAAGCTGTTTATTGAATATTATCCCCAATCCTTGCAGGGAGGGAGGAAAACTTCCCAAGCCATGAGCCTGGTGAAATTTCCCTGAGGTACCTTCCAAGCATGGGCACGGAGGCTCTGGAGCTCTTGCCCTGCCTCACTCCAAGCCTTGCATCTGTTTTCTTGTTCCAGGCTGTTTTGTGGGTAATGAGATTAAATCAGTCTCTCCTCCTCCCCTAAGTGGTGCTTCAAATCCTATTATCTTGCAAAGCATTTGGAATTCTGCCCCCCAAAATTGCATTAAGCTGAGATGGAAATTCCTCACGGCTTAGAGTTGCTTCCATCCAGCTTTGGGGTTTGGTGCTCCTGTGGGGACACAACCCCTGGGGCTGAGTCCCAGGGAGATGGACTGACCCTGCACAGGGATGGCAGGGAAGGGCTGGGAGGGGGTGCAGAAATCCTTGCCAAGGATGGGATTCACCCAGCTGGGAGCAAATGCTGTAAGATGGGACCCCAGCCAGACCCATCTTGGTTCCTTATCCCTTCTTGGTCCTGGTGTTGCTTTGCCCTTTCCCACCACTTCTCTGCTTCCAGGGAAAAGTGGGGAATGCAGACAAGGAGAGGAACAGGTTGGAGCAATCCATGGGTGCAGTGACAGGGGCTGGTTCAAAGCCATGGGCTCTGGTGGGGGGAATACCTGGAGCTGCTCTTTGCTGAGGGGTTTCCTTTTACCAACCAAACCAAATGTGGTACCTGCTGGAATGAGTCCAGAGGAGGCCACGGAGCTGCTCCAAGGGCTGGAGCCCCTCTGCCATGGAGCCAGGCTGGGAGAGCTGGGGCTGCTCACCTGGAGAAGGATCCAGGGAGAGCTCAGAGCCCCTGGCAGGGCCTGAAGGGGCTCCAGGAGAGCTGCAGAGGGACTGGGGACAAGGCAGGGAGGGACAGCACACAGGGAATGGCTTCAATGTGGAAAAGGGGATTTGGGTGGGATATTGGGAAGGAATTCTTGGCTGTGAGGGGGCGAGGTCCTGGCACAGGATGCCCAGGAGCAGCTGTGGCTGCCTCTGGATCCCTGGCAGTGCCCAAGGCCAGGTTGGGCCTTGGTCCCCCATCAGGTTGGATCCCCCTGGGGCTGGGAGCAGCCTGGGACAGTGGGAGCTGTCCCTGCCCATGGCAGGGGCTGGCACTGGAGTTTCTGGAAGGTCCCTTCCCACACAAACCACTCTGGGATTCTGTGGCTGGGATTGGGCTCGGGCAGATGGCTGTGCTGGAGCTGAGGGTGCTGTCCCAAGCAGGTGGGGGAGCAGCTTTTTCTTCCCAGCCCAGCACTGAGCATGTGAGCCCAGGAGTTGGGTAGCCTGTGGAATTGTTCTTGGGATTCTTATCAAAGTGTTCCTGGGAGAAGAGGACTTTAGCCAGGGTAATCTGTGTTTGGAAGGGGCTGTGAGAGTAGATAATGGCTCAAATGATGTCAAATTTTAACTTTCTATCTTGAAGTTGTTTCATGCCTTGTCTAGATCTTTGATTTTTATTTCCCCCACCACAAACACACCCTGAGCACCCCAAATGTTGTGAAAGTGATGGGGTGAGGGGTAAGGGCTCTCCCTCCCCATTCCCAAAGCTGCCTCTGGTGAAATCTCAGCTCCTCAGTGGAGAGGGGCCCTCTGAGACCCATCCTGCTCCAGGGGCTCCCAGTCCCACTGCTGGAAGTGAGGATGGAGACCAGCAAGGGAGCAGAGGGGTCCCAGCAGAGCAGGTGACAGATGGCACTGCTGGGGGGGTAGGACCCACAGCATTTCTCCTCATCCAGGTGGGACAGAGCAGCTGGAAGCAGTTGAAAGGATCAGCATTTTGCTCCTTCCTTGTTTCCACTCAGCGAGCTGGAGCTGGCATTTCCACAGGGTGGGGGATACATCAGGAGTCCTGTGGAGGTTCCACACAGGATTGTGGCTCAGAAGGTTCCAGATGTCTGGCTGTTTCTGCGGGTTGCTGGAGCTCTAAGTGTTGGTTTTTGTTTCCCTTCCCCAGTACAGCGCCGTGGACAGCAACCCCCTGTCCCTGTATGTCATGCATCCCTTCTGGAACGCCATCGTGAAGGTGAGTGCCTGTCCCACCCTGAGCAGCACAGCACAGCCCAGCTCAGCTCTGTAACACCATCAGCTGCTTCGTTTGTGGTGCCACTAATGAGCCAGGGGCTGCCTGCAGCCTGCTCCCAATCCCTGAGTGCCTGCATCCCAGCCCCACGCTTCCTGCTGCCCCGGGATGCTCCAGCTGCTCCTGGCAGTGTTGTCTAACACCCAGACAGTGCAACCATGGCTGGAGCAGTGCCTGCTCCTCAGTCCATGTTTTAATGAGTTCATCTGTTCTTTTGCTGCTTTCCCATAGATCTTCCCTACCTGGCTGGCCCCAAATTTGATAACGTTTTCTGGCTTCCTGCTGCTTGTCTTCAACTTCTTCCTCATGGCATACTTCGACCCTGACTTTTATGCTTCTGGTAAGGCTGCATGTTCCTGGTCAGGTGGGAAATCTGTCACCTCCTCTCCTGGGAATTGATGAGGCCTCTGGGTCTGGGCCTTCCCAAAGTGACTGGGGCAGAGGAGGGGATTGAACTCGCTGGGTTTTGTGACAAGGACTTGTCAGGGTGTGACATCTTCCCTCCGGCTGCCAGGGAAAGGTGCTCCTGGCTGCCAGCAGGTGGGACAGGGAGGAGGAGACAGCTGGAATCTTGGGTTGGAATTGGCTCTGCCTGCAGGGCAAAACAACCCTGTGCCCTTGTTTGAAAATCTAACAGGAAAATGTTAGGAAGTGCTGTTTCCCTGAAATCAGCAGGTAGAGCCTTGTTTTTCACATCCCAGCTTGTTTTCCCCTCTTGGCAAAATCACCACCACATCAGACTAACAAGGCCTCAAATCCTCTTTCTGAGCTTCACCATTCACAGCTTTAAACTTTCTAACAGTCCCCACGTTCATCTGCCTGTGAATCCAATGGTTCACTTGTGTTCCTTTGCACGTGGAGGAGTCCCAGGGATAGGATTAATGCAGTGGGATAATTCTCAGGGGCTTCTCTTCCGTGTTTTTCTATCCCTTGGACCCTGCCAGATCTGGTTTAGGTTGCTCAGGAGGGTTTGTGTAGTTCTTCTAAACTGGACCCATCATCAAAACACAGTTACCTACATGGCAGAAAGCTGCTTTCTTGGGATTGCCTTTATTGGTGGACAAGTCAAAGCTGTTGAAGGTTCAGGTGGCACCTGTGGCTCTTGGCCAGGGTTTGGGCTGCTGAGGTCCAGTAGCTCAAGGTGAAAACCCCCAGGACATCAGACATCCAGAATCATGGAATCCCAGAATGGTTTGGGTTGAAGGGACTTTAAAGCCCATCCAGTCCCACCTCCTGCCAGGGGCAGGGACACCTTCCACTATCCCAGGTTGCTCCAAGCCCCCTGTGTCCCATCCATCCCTGCCCTCTGGCAGTGGGAAGCCATTCCCCCTTGTCCTGTCCCTCCAGAGCCTTGTCCCACCCTCTCCAGCTCTCCTGGAGGCTCTTTAGGCCCTGCAAGCGACTCTAAGAGTTCCCTGGAGCCTTTTATTCTCCAGGCTGGACATCCCTAACTCTCCCAGCCTCTCAAAAATTGGCTTTGGAAGGATGGAGAAGCTCATGGCTTAGGACCCATTCACATAAATGTTTTGCATGTCCTGCTTGGAGAGAGAACTTTTCCTGGTGCTGCTCCAGAATTTTGTGCCTTCCCTCCTCCTTGGGTGGCTTTGCAGATGTGATGCCCTCCCTCCCTTTGCTGCTGGAAGGGCTCCATCCTGCTGCCCTGAGGAAACAGGAGGTGGCATTTCACGGGATCACTGTTCCCCCAGGAGACCTCCCTGTGCCCTCCTGCTGCCAAGGATCCATGCCTCTTCCTGCCCTTCTCCAGTGCCCCTTTGGGCTCCCTGATTGCAGCCTGCCATGATATCCATTAGGAAGTAGAGATTAACAGGGGAGAAAGGTGCTGGACAAGAAGAACAGGCTGTTACTCTGCTTCTACCACAACCAGCACAGTGTGGGTATTAATTAAAGACTCAAAATAGGTTTTATTTTGGATAGTAGCTTGAATCTGGATCATGGTTACACTCATTCCATTTTTCTCATGATACAAAATGAAACATTGTCCACCAGAGGAGAAATTGAAGGTGTGATCCCAGGAAATTCACAGAGCCTTGATGCACAAGTGTGGGCACGGGCTGAGGTGCAGCCAGCTCCTCTGGCTCCCTGCCTGGGCCCTGCTGGAGGAGGTGGAGGTGCCATTAGGGAAGAGCTCAGTTTCCATTGGCAGGATGGGACTGGAGACTGGGCGGGGAATCCTGGCATGTTCCTGCGGGGGCAGGGAGTTGCCACATCAAAGAGGCTCCACTTGATGCTCTGTGAGCCAGTGGCTGAGGAGAGTCCTCTGCACACACTTCCACACAGCCTGCAGTGGCACTACAGAACTGGTCCCATTTCTCAGATCCCATGATTTTGGAGAGCTGGGAGCAAGGGACAAATATATCCTGAAAGGCAAAGTCCTCACTGACCTGGTTTCATGGGGCAGCTCTGCCATCACATCCTGCAAAGCTCACATCCCAGATTCACTGTTTGAGTCCTCGTGGCTGTGCCTCTTGGGCCAAAACAAACCCTCAGGAAGCACATCCTGATCTGTCCTGACTCTGGTCTGTCTGATCCCTGCAGCTCCTGATCACCAGCACGTTCCAAACGGCGTGTGGATCGTGGTGGGGCTCCTCAACTTCATGGCCTACACGTTAGGTAAGAGTTTCCAGGCTCACCCACTCATGCTGTGGTTGAGTTGTCCCTGCTCTCCCCACGGGAAGTGTTACATTCTGGGCTCTTGCCAGGAGCAGTTTCTGGGAGCTGCTTTGCAGTGTGGAGACAAGGAAGTTGTCTCTGAGCATCTGATGGGAAAGGAGGATACTGGAACTGACTTTGAGATGAACTGTGAAACTCTTGTCTTGGGTCTGCTTTAAATCATCAGAGAATCCCAGAATGGTTTGGGTTGGAAAGGACCTGCAAAACCCTCTGGTTCTACCCCCTGCTATGGGCAGGGACACTTTCCACTATCCCAAATGTGGGAAGTGAATTTGTAGAGAATTTTAAAGTCTGATAAAGGTTCACATAGGACGTATTTGTTTGTA
This sequence comes from Euphonia xanthogaster, assembly GCA_034509185.1. NCBI lineage: Eukaryota > Metazoa > Chordata > Aves > Passeriformes > Fringillidae > Euphonia > Euphonia xanthogaster. The sequence goes on along the minus strand of JAYDZK010000169.1, from coordinate 111,940,991 downwards.
AACAGACAAAACACGCCAATGTAAACATGCCTAATCCAACACCAGCTTGCTCCAACCCTCATCCAGGCTGGCCTTGGACTTCCAGGGATCCAGGGTCAGCCACAGCCTCTCTGGCCAACCTGTGCCAAGGCCTCCCCACCCTCACAGCCAAGAATTCCTTCCCAATATCCCACCCAAATTTCCCCTTTTCTACTTTGCAGCCATTCCCTGTGTCCTGTCCCTCCATCCCTTGCCCCAAGTCCCTCTCCAGCTCTCTTGGCCGTCCCTTAGGCACAGGAAGAGGCTGCTTTAAGGAATATAAAGGAAATGCAAGGAAATAAATGCAATCTCATCAGACTCTTCCATTTTCCAGCCTCCCATGGAGCAGGGGGTGGGAAGTCCACTCACAGATTGAGGGGGGAGGTGGGGAAAGCTGCTGTTCCCTGGCCCATTGCTTTGTGTGGAGTGTCCAGGAGAGCTCCATGTGTAGGAATGTGCCCCCTGTTGATGGAGTGACTAAATTATTCTTTATCTGCTTAAAAAGGCAAAAAGCCCAGAAGTTTCTCTCCCAGTTTGGTTCAGACTTCACCTCAGACCTGGGGCTGTCTGGTTAGACAGAGGCCAAGAGGTCCCACCTAGGTAATTCACTAGAAAAGGAAGAGAACAAAGGAAATAATCGCTTCTGTGGGGTGTTTCAGCAGGAGCAAGAACCTCTTGCCCCTGCCTCGGATTTTCTCTGTAAGAGTTTTGTTAATTTGCCTTTTATTAAACCTTTTTCTGTTTCCAACACTGCCTCAGAAGCCATCCTGCTGATTTTATGCCGTTTGGGGTAGCTGAGCTAGCTCAGGTGTGATGGATTCTCTGAGAGCTCCCAAGCCCTGGCTCAAAGAGAAACCCATCCTCAGGGATGGAGAACGGGCCCATCCCTGAATCCTTGGCTGCTATGGACAACTCTGACCCATCCCACCTCTTCCCTGCAGGCCACGGACCTCCACCCGGCTGACATCAACGGGAAAGCCGATCCCTACATCGCCATCAAGCTGGGCAAGACGGACATCAAGGACAAGGAGAACTACATCTCCAAACAGCTGAACCCCGTTTTTGGGAAGTAAGTCTGTGCCTGGAACTGCTGAGCTGAGCCCGAGCTTGCCAGCCCTCACACCTGCAGCTCAGGTGTCCCTTGGCTGCTCCTTGAGCTGGATTTATCTTTATTTATTTTTAGGTTTATTATTTAGCTTTATTTATGGGATTTATCCCACAGTGTGGATGTCCTTCCAGGATGTCCTTCTTTGCCAGTGTGTGGTCAGCGTTGCACTGGGTGTTTAAGAGATGAACCTGAAATTTATCTGATCAAGTTAAATCATTTGACCTAAATTTGAGTGAGAATCATCAGACCTGAATCACTAGAATCTTTAGAGCTAAATTTGAGTGAGAACGAGACACAAACTCAGCTTCAGGTGCGTTGGGACACCCAGGTCAAGGATTTTCCTTCCTGCCAAGGGCCGGGGGTTGAGTTTAACCCCAGCTCAGATGGATGTGTTGAGTTTAACCCCAGCTCAGATGTGTTGAGTTTAACCCCAGCTCAGATGGATGTGTTGAGTTTAACCCCAGCTCAGATGTGCTGCAGCGATGGATGCAGACAGAACAGCATCCACGGACTGGAGCAGACACACCTGTGTCCTGAGTGGCAGCCAGACCCTGCACCAGCTTTTCTCTGCCTCCCCCCAATCCCAGATCCTTCGACATCGAGGCCACCTTCCCCATGGAGTCCATGCTGACCGTGGCTGTGTACGACTGGGATTTGGTGGGCACTGATGACCTCATCGGGGAGACCAAGATCGACCTGGAGAATCGCTTCTACAGCAAGCACCGGGCGACCTGCGGCGTGTCCCAGACCTACTCCATGTATGGGGAAAGCCTTCCCTGTCCCACCTCACACCTGGACCGTCCTCTGTGTCACCTCCCACCCAGGGCTCCCACAGGAATCTCCCCCCTTGGTTGCCTGCTGATCCTGGAATGATTTTTTTCCGGAAAAACCTCGCGCTGTCCAATCCTGCAAGGGGCAGGGAGGAATGGAGGAGTCTGTGCTATCCCTGGTTTTGTCACCAGCATTAGGGAGCAGTGGAATGGGTTGTCAGGAGCCCAGGGGAGGAGGGAGGGACTGGGGGGACTGGTGGAAGAGGGGTGAAGTCAGGGCTGAAATGGGAGCAGAGCAAACGGGGCGATACCGAGCATCAGGAATCAAGCAGGATGCACCGGGAATTCCAGGTCTGACCTAAAGGGGGGTGAACGTGTTTGTAAAAGGGGCACAGAGGGATGAAATTTGCTCTAAAGTTTCACCTTTGCTGCTTCAAATCCTTTCCCTGGGAATTCTGGGTGCTTCATGGTGCAGTGTTTTCTTTTGGTTTTTTTTCTGGCAAAAGGAAAAATAATTTCTTTGTCCTCGCGACCTTTTTTGTCTGATCTTGCCCTCCTGTTCCCAGCCACGGGTACAACACCTGGCGTGACCCCATGAAGCCCTCCCAAATCCTGTCCAAGCTGTGCAAAGAGGGAAAAGTGGATGGGCCTCACTTTGGGCCAGGGGGAAGAGTGAAAGTTGCCAACAGGGTCTTCACCGGCCCCACGGAGATCGAGGACGAAAATGGTATGGCCCTGTGGGATCACCCCGTGGGATGGAGGCTCTGGAGCAGAGCAGGGGTCTGGAGGAAGTCTCCTCATCATCCAGGGTTGGGATCTCAGCGTAGTTTGAATCATGGAGTGGTTTGAAATGGAGCTTTGGAGGTCGTCCAGTCCAAATTCCCGCCCCAGACAGGTGTGGTGGGCGCATCTCCCAGCCCTGCAGGCACCATCCCAGCATGGAACCAGTTACAGACCCTCCAGACCAGAGGGCTCCTCTTGGAATCACTCAAGGACATCCACAGACACCAAAGCTGCCTCCAGAAAGGCCCTCCGAGCAGCGCATGTCCCAAGAGCCATGGAGACACCTCCAGCATTTAGGGAATCGTTATCCATGGGAATGCATTCCCAAACAATGGGAGACGAGGGTTGTGTCCCAACAGACTCGTGTGTGCCCAAGAAAGAGGGAAATAGGCCAGGAGGGGTGAAGGAAAGAAGGAAAATGTGGTCAGTGGACATTGGAATGGTTCAGACAGGGAAAAATGAATGGAGATCTGAACCTTCTGCAAGGATTGGAGAGAGGTAAGAGGAGTTAGGAAGTGCCGGCTGAGGGACAGAGTGTTCCCAAGGGATGGAGAAAATGAGGCAGTTCTGCACCCTGGCACAGTTCTGTGACTCTTGGGAACACTTTGTCCCAAGGGATGGAGAGGATGAGGCAGTTCTGCACCCTGGCACAGTTCTGTGACTCTTGGGAACACTTTGTCCCAAAGGATGGAGAGTGTGAGGAAGTTCTCCACCCTGGGACAAAGTGTTCCCAAGGGATGGAGAAAATGAGGCAGTTCTGCATCTTGAGGAACAGTTGTGCAACCCTTGAGACAGAGTGTTCCCAAGGGATGGATGGGATGAGGCAGGTCTGCACCTTGGGACTGTTATGCAACCCTTGGGAAGACTTTGTCCCAAAGGATGGAGAGCGTGAGGCAGTTCTGCACCTTGGGACAAAGTGTTCCCAAGGGATGGAGAGGATGAGGCAGTTCTGCATCTTGGGACAGTCCTGCAGCCCAGGGATGGAGAGGATGAGGCAGTTCTGCATCTTGGGTCAAAGTGTTCCCAAGGGATGGAGAGGATGAGGCAGTTCTGCACCTTGGGACAAAGTGTTCCCAAGGGATGGAGAGGATGAGGCAGTTCTGCACCTTGGGACAAAGTGTTCCCAAGAGATGGAGAGGACGAGGCAGTTCTGCAACCCTTGAGAAAAAGTGCTCCCAAGGGATGGAGAGGATGAGGCAGTTCTGCACCTTGGGACAAAGTGTTCCCAAGGGATGGAGAGGACGAGGCAGTTCTGCACCTTGGGACAGTCCTGCAGCCCAGGGATGGAGAGGATGAGGCTGTTCAGCACCTTGGGACAGCTCTGCAGCCCAGGGATGGAGAGGATGAGGCAGTCCTGCAATCCAGGGATGGAGAGGATGAGGCAGTTCTGCCCCTTGCAGCACGGGTGGAGGCCCTGGGCGCTTTGCTGTCCCCGTGTCCCCATCCCAGCTGTCCGAGCTCTCCTTTGTCCTCCAGGCCAGAAGAAGCCGACGGACGAGCACCTGGCGCTGGCGGTGCTGCGGCACTGGGAGGACATCCCGCGGGCCGGCTGCCGCCTCGTTCCCGAGCACGTGGAGACGCGGCCGCTGCTCAATCCCGACAAGCCGGGCATCGAGCAGGTCCCGTGTTCCGACAGGACTGGGGGGCAGCCCAGGGGGGGCCAGAGTCGCCCTAACCCTCCTCAGGGTGGGCAGGTCACCCCAGGAGGCCAGCAGAGAAAATCTGCAGCGCCTCCCGATCCGTCCTTATCCGTTTCGCATCCCACAGTCCCTTGTGATTCCACACATCTGGGCCCCCGGGAGCAAAATTCCCAACAGATTCCCAAGCAGAAGGGACTGGGAACACCCAGGCTGCTGCGCACAAAAGGCAGCGCTGTGAATTCCCGGGAGATCCCAAACCTCCTGAGGTCCTCAGGAGGACTCTGAGCCCGTTTTGGAGGGGAGGTCACTGTTCTCCTGAGTAAAGGGAGGAGAGCAGGAAGAGAGTTTGATTCCGGTCGTTTTGCAGACGCAATATTGGTCAGAAATCCCCCAAAATCCAATCCTGGGCTGCCCCGTTGAGCCTTTGGCAATCTCTTTGCAGAGGTTGGGAGAGAGGAGAGAAAGCTTCCTTTGGTGAGGCTGATCCAAGCTCACGTGGAGATCACGGAATCATGGAATGGCTTGGGCTGAAAGGGCCTTAGAACCTATCCAGTTTCACCCCCTCCACGAGACGTTTTTGCAGGGATGGAGAAGGATTCATGGCATGGGAGAAGCTTGTCCCACTCCACATCTGGCATGGCCGGGGTGATGGCTGTGGGAAGAGGGGGACACTGGTGGGGAGGGGACAGGAGGGACACGGGGAGCTGACCGTGCCTCTCCCACCCCACAGGGCCGCCTGGAGATGTGGGTGGACATGTTCCCCATGGACATGCCAGCGCCTGGCCCTGCCATCGATATTTCTCCCAGGAAACCAAAGAAGTAAGGAACTTAAAGAACTTACTGGGATTGGTTGGCAGCCCAGACGAAAAATGGAAAAGGGAAACGGGAGTTTGGGGATGGAGCTTCTCCCATCTCCTGCTGCTGCTCCACTGCTTGGGTTCCTCATCCATGCTGCCATTCCCAGAGATCCCAACACTGGAAGCAGCTCCAGAGCTGCTCCTGAGGGTGGGATCCCACGTCTCCCATCCCCTGCAGATCCCGATCTTTCTCATCTGTGTGAACTGGGAAATTCCATCACTCCCTGGGCAGAGCAGAGTGCCCAGCCCTGAGTCTCTCCTGGGCAGGGGCAGAGTTATCCCACGGCAGCTTGGATTGGGCTTTTCCAGGAGGTGGTGACAGAAGGACGGGTGGTGGAGGCCCCTGGGACAGCATTCCAAGCAGGAAAGAGCGGGCACAGACAGCACACAGAGGGGGAAGAGGGACATTTCTTCCCTCAATATCCCTTCTAGTCCTTTCTCACCCTGCTGGTCTTGGTCCTTGGGCTCCTTTTCCTGTGTCCAGGGCTGGGATACAGGGATGGCACTGGGAATCCCCATGGGAGCCTCCTGTGCATCCCAGGCAGTCAACGCCTTGGGTAGAGAGGACATCCCTGGATCCCAGCTGGGAGAGGCACAGCATGGGACAGGCAGGAGAAAAGGAAAAGGTGAAGGAATCCCATGGATGGGCTCAGCCAGGGCACCGCCAGAGGGAGATCCCAAAGGAAGTGGGTTAAGGAAGCTGTAAATCCTCTTCCCTCACCCGGAGACTCCCTGGCACATCCAGTGAGGTGCTGTGGCCACGTGTCCTGAGCCTCCCTCCAGCCTCCCCTCGCTGCAGGAGCTGGAATTCTGCCCTTCCTCCACCCACTCCCACTCCCTCTGTGTGGAGGTTTTAGTTTGAAGCTGGGTAGAAACGCTGATTTTCTGTAGTCTGCTAGTTTTGCTAATTTGAGAGTTTCTTAATTTTTTTTTTTTTTTTTTGCTAATTTGAGAGTTTCTTAATTTTAAGATTTCAGGATTTCGAAGTTTCTTCTTTTAAGATTTCAAAGTACTGAAGAGTGGGGTAGGTTTTGGTATTGGTTAATTACCAGTGTATTTACTTCTTGTTGTGAGATAGGATTAGGAGGAAGGTAAAGCAGGCTGAAAACTTTAAAAGGGTACAAAGAAAATTTTATTAATAGTGATTAAAAGGAAAAAAAAAGTAGAAAGAATTAGGACAAACTTCTTTTAAACACCTTTACTCTCCCTACATTTTTTTTCCCCTACAGATAATGTAAAGCAACAAAACTTAAAATTTCTACTCAGTTTACTGCCTCTAGAATAGTAATTTTATTTTAGTTTACTCAGGGAGAGAAAAGTCCTTCTTGTTAATGTTATGGAGACTTCTTTACAAGAGGGAAACAGTTTTCTCGTGGTTCTTAATTTGGTCACAAATAGCACCCACCCGGGGGAAATCCATCGTGAAGTTCTCCTTATTTTTCACAAGCCTTCCCACAGCTCATTTTCGGGTTATATTTACTGTTTATGTTTCACCACCAAGAAATTCCCAGCCAAGCAGAAGTGATGGGAAGCTCCCCAACCTGCTGGGAATTCCCTGGAGACCCCAAACCTCCTGGAGTCCTCAGGAGGACTCTGAGCCCGTTTTGGGGGGAATCAGAGCCCTGTTGAGTAAATGGGCTCTGGTTGTTTTGCAGACCCAGTTTTGGTCAGAAATCTCCCAAAATCCAAGCCTGGGCTGCCTTGGCAAGCTCTTTGCAGAGGCTGGGAGTAGAGGAGGGAAAACTCCCCTTGGTGCTTGGCTCACCCTGGTGAGGCTGATCTGGGAGATCCCATGGAGATCATGGAATCATGGAATGGTTTGGGTGGAAAAAGACCTCAAAGCTCATCCTGTTCCACCCCCTGCCATGGGCAGGGACACCTTCCACTATTCCAGGGTGCTCCCAGCCCCATCCAAGGCTTGGACATTGCCAGGGATCCAGGGCAGCCACAGCTGCTCTGGGAATTCCATCCCAGCCCCTCCTCACCCTCGCAGCCAGGAATCCCGTTCCAAGATCCCAGCCAGCCCTGCCCTCTGGCACTGGGAGCCATTCCCTGGGTGCTGTCCCTCCCTGCCTTGTCCCCAG
>JAYDZK010000169.1:111828797-111844856 GCA_034509185.1 Euphonia xanthogaster | reverse complement strand
CTTTTCTCCAGGCTGAGCACCCCCAGCTCCCTCAGGGGTTCCTCTCAGGGTTTGTGTTCCCAGCCCCTCTCCAGCCTCGTTGCCTCCTCTGGACATTCCTCAGGTCCTCAATGTCCTTCCCAAACTGAGGGGCCAGAGCTGGGCACAGCACTCAGGGTGTGCCCTCCCCAGTGCCAGCCACAGGGGCAGGATGAGCTCCCTGCTCCTGCTGGCCACACCATTCCTGATCCAGGAAAACCCTCCATTTATGAGACCGAAGATAACAATCCAATATTCCCGAAACCCCGAACTGCCCCCTGGATGCTGTGGGGTCACGGGGACACCCGTGGGGTCGCGGGGGACTTACGTCAGCCACCGCCGTGGCCTGCTCCACCTGCACCTCAGTGGAGCTGTTGATCTCCGGGTTGGTGGTGTCCAGGATCTCCACGGCCAGGCCCAGCAGGAGCCGGGCGCGGAAGGAGACGCCCTCGCCCAGGCCCTCGTTGAGCTCCTGGTGCTCATCCATGAGGGTGTAGTTCCGCGTGGAGCCGTACATGTTCACCCAGGCGGGGCCGAAGGTGGGCAGGAAACCTGAGGGGGTGGGACGGGCGGGTGGGAAGGGGATGGAGAGGGAAAATGGGAAGGGGATGGAGAGGGAGAAGGGAACATCTTGGTGCCCGTGGTTGGCGTCACTTTCCTGGTCCCTGCATGGTGACACAGGCTGGGATGCGTTCTTGTGTCTCCATGGAAGTGTGGTTGCTGCTATCCATGGAGACAGTTTTCAGGGAATGCCAGGATCATTTGGGTTGGGAAAGAGCTCCCAGGCCATCGAGTCCAACCTGCGCCTGATCCCCACCTTGTCCCCAGCCCAGAGCACATCCAGGAATTCCTTGGACACCTCCAGGGATGGGCACTCCAAACCTCCTTGGACGGCCCCTTCCAAGGCCTGACCACCCTTTCCAAGGAGAAATTCCTCCTGATGTCCAACCTGGCACAACCAGGGCGAGTGGAAGCATTTAAGTCTTTCAATTCAATCTCCTGCCTAATGGATTTGCAGGAGATTTTTCTGATTTTTCCATCAGATCCCAGCACTGCCAAGGCCTCCACTAACCCATGTCCCCAGGTGCCACATCCAAATGGCTTTTAAATCCCTCCAGGGATGGAAACTCCACCCGTGCCAGGGATGAGCAGCCATTTCCAAGAAGGAATTTTCCAGACATCCAACCTGAGCCGGCCCTGGCACAGCCTGAGGATATTCCCTTGTATCCTGTCTCATTCCCTGGGAGCAGAGCCCGACCCCCCCCCCGGCTGTCCCCTCCTGTCAGGAATTGTGCAGAGCCACAAGGTTCCCCCTGGAGCCTCCTGGGTTTTTTGGGGGGAAATTTGCAGGGAAGGCAGAGGTGGGAACTGGGCAGGTCTTTGGCAATTCCCCATTTTGAGGTTCGAGGAAGGAGAACGTCCCTTTCCAGTCTCACGTCTGGTTTCCCATCTTTGCCCACAAATGCTCATCCCTCCATGGAATTTTTGGAAGATCAAATGTTCTGGGGTGTCTTTGCTTTCAGGTATTGGCCGAAGGTTTGTGGCAAATTTTGGTTTTCAGGGCATTGGCCCGGGAGCCTCTCACAGTTGAGGGCATCAGGGTCTCTCCAGATGAGCACAAAGGAATTCCAGGGGTGGGAGAGAGCCTGGAAAACTTTGGGAACTCTGCCAAAGGAATGCCCCTGTAGCCTTTTATGCCCCCACTTCAACTTTACCTTTGTCCCCTTCGTTGGAGACCTTCCTCAGGTCGATGAAATGTGTCCCAATGGCCACGTCGTTGACCTTGTCCGAGTCCCGGATCTGGATCTTGATCCGCTTGCACAGCGGGGGAAACATCTCTGTGAAGATGATTTGCTCGTTCCAGAGGGGCTCGTAGCTGCTCTTCTGGATGGATGTCTTTCCCTGGGAATCGAGAGGAGACGGATATCAGGCAAGGGTTGAGTAAGAGCCTGAGAGGAGAGATGTGGGACTCCAGGCAACTCCTCAGAATGCAATTTATTGCATCCAAGGTGTTACAGCAATCCAGGGCCGTGGGATGTTGGAACCCTGGATGCTGAGAACTTTAAACTTTCTGTGCTGACAGACTCTGGCCCACAGGAGAGCCCTGCGTTTGACCTGGGGCCGTGGAGAAGCTTCCAGAATTGACTGAGAGCACTGGGATTGTGGGTGTGGAGCTGGTTATAAGTGCGTGACATCACAGGGTGAAAAAACTTAGATTTGGGGTTTATAGTATACGGTGATATAAGGGAGCCAAGATGGAGGATTTTGGGCGTGGGTTAGATGTCTTTTCCACACCTTCTTCTTCCTCCTTCTTCTTCACAGATCTGGGTGGTTTTCTCCAATGGGATGAAAGTTGCCCACATTGCGGGTCTTGGGTGACCATAATTGGGTTAGAAGCATAAATAATATAATGCCAACTGTTTACTGGGTAACTGGGACTGAAATAGCCTTGAACAGGCACCATTTTAGCTCACTTTTTCGGGAGAGCTCACATCTCCTGAGTTTGTAATAGATAAGGATAACAAACTTCAGAGTGAGACTTCAAAAATGTCTCCTGAGTTTTATTTGCCCTGACCTTGGAGCAAGAAGGAGCCTGGATTTCCAGCATGGGTGACAGAGCCACGCCTACAGCTGTGAGCTTGGAGCTTGAAAACCCTTTAGTTTTGGTTACGTTGCATTATATATTTTCCTTCGCTGAGCATTTTAATACATAATCAGCCAATCAATACCTTTACTTCTACCTACAGCCTATCATAACTAATCTCATTACCATATTATGGTCAATTTTATCCAACCAAATGAGTTAGAATGTTACAGTTTAAGCTGGAAGTTGTTTTCCAGTTTTCTTGCAGCGGAAAATTCTGAGACCTTTTTTCTACTTGCCACATTTGCTGCCTTGTTTGCCTCTGGAATCCTTCTGCTTAGTAAAAACATCCTTTCCTTTGTGGTCAGCTCATCCTTTGCTCTAAGCCATAAAATCTCTTTCCAACTCGATTTAACCTTTGCTTTCTTAGCTGTCCAGCAAGACTGGCTCAGCAGTCCTCAATTTACACATCTTTTATTCTTCGACATCAAAACTTGCTTCCATCTCTATTTCGTTCTCAGGTTGTACGTTCAGAGATCTTTCTGCCAAGCACACAGAGCTGTGAGACTTTCCTGTCAAACTTTCATCCTTCCCAACAGGTTGGATCTCCCAAACCATCCCTCACCACCTGAGCTGGTCCCTTCCACCCGCGCCGCCCTCTCCTGAGCAAGGAATTCTCCTCCTCAACTGGAGAGGGCTCAAACCCACCCGGGAGAGAAAAAACGAGGTGACACCACGCCCATCTCAACGTGCCAGGTGACACCACGCCCATCTTGATGTGCCAGGTGACACCACGTCCATCTTGACATGCCAGGTGACACCACGCCCATCTCAAAGTACCAGGTGACACCACGCCCATCTCAATGTGCCAAGTGACACCACGCCCACCTCAATGCACCAGGTGACACTGCGTCCCTCTCAATGTGCCAAGCGATACCACGCCCATCTCAAAGTGCCAGGTGACACCACACCCATCTGGACCAAGGTGGCACCACACCCATCTCAACGTGCCAGGCGACACCACGCCCATCTCAACGTGCCAAGTGACACCACGCCCATCTGGACCAAGGTGCCCATCTCCACCAAGGTGACACCACACCCATCCCGACATGCCAAGTGACACCACGCCCATCCTGACGTCCAAGCACGACCAAGATCCATCTATGGCCACCTGCTGGATGTCACCTCCTGTGGCCACCCCGGGACCTCCCCGCTCACCTTCTGCCCCGCGAAGGCCACCTGCACGTAGGGGTCCACCAGGTCCCTGTTCTCGCCGATGAGCGCCTTCTTGACGTTGGCCATGATGCTGGTGTTCATGCGCGGCAGCCCCTCGGCGCGGTAGATCTTGATGTAGAACCGAGCCCACTGCCGCTCCGGAGGGACCCCGTCGGGGAGCAGGAGGTTCCTGGAATTGTCAGGATGGAGTTGGGAACGGCTGCTGGGGTGGGGTGGTTGGGGAAGGGCAAAGGTTGGATGGGATGATCTCCATCCAACCTTTGTGGTTTTGTAGAAGACCAGAGAGAAGCTGCTCCGTTTTCCAAGCACTGACTCCTTCCACTTCCACTCCATTCCATGGAAATTGAATGAATGGGATTTTGGGAAGAGTTGCTTTTTCCTTATCAAGGGGAGCTCGGAGGATTATTTTGGGGACAAAATTAACTCCATCTTTTGGTTTTTTGTTTTTTTTTTTTGGATACATGGCTTTCCTCCTCTGTGGGAATAGATGGGAATGCTGTGAACAAAATATTTCTAAGGGAATTCTAGGAATTGCTGGAGCTGTCCATGACTGGTGGAAGGTGTCCCTGCCCATGGCAGGAGGGTTGGAATACGGTGATCTTGAAGACCCCTTCCAAAACAAACCATTCCAGGATTTTAGGAACAAGTAGGAGAACATCACCACCACAGCACGGAATGAAGACCAAAGTACTGGAGGTGCTTCCTCAAACCCCAGCAAGCCAGGAGAGCTGTGCTGGTGGTTTCTGACTGTTAATGGCTGGACTCAACCCCAGAGGTCTTTCCCAACCTAAACCATTCCATGATTCCATGGGGGGAGACCCTCAGAGTCAGGTTTGAAATGGAGATGTTCATTCAGTTGGAAAAGTTTTGGGGCTGGAATCAAGCCTTAAAGCTCCTGATTTTTGTTCTGTGACCTTTGAGATGTTCTGGGCAGTCCAAGCTCCCTGTCCACGCACAGAGCCTGGGAAACCCCATCCAGATTTCCCTGCTCTGCCTTGGGTTGTGAGATCCCATTATCCCATTATCCCACTATCCCCAGTATCCCATTTTCCACCCAGCGTCAATCAGGAGCATAAGGGGACATCAGGCTGGGTGACACCAGGCTGGTGCTGCTCTCGAGTTCAGCCACCACCAGATGGTCTGACCCCACAGGAAGGACAGCTCCGTGCTGGAGATCACCTGGAATTGCACCAGGACCATGCGTTCCCTCCCAGAAAACCCCGGGCTTGGTCCCTCTGCTTTCACGGCTCAGGGTTTGCCACCAACTTTGGATCCTGTCATCCCACCCAAGGGAAAGAGAGGTGGAAAGGATTCCCGAGGGAGTCGGAAAGAAGCAGACCCCAGCAGATCCCTACCCTTCGATGTCATCCTCCTCCGTCTCGTTGGCCTTGTGAGGGGTCTTGATGTTGTCCCCTTTTCCCACCACGGCAATGTCACACTTGAGGTAGCCCTTGAGGCCAGCCGTGAGGTCCTCGGGGTCGGACAGGATGGCCCATTTGTGGTAGAACTGGTGCTCTGTGACCCAGGGGACAAGAGAGATCTTTGTCACCGCCAGGACACGGCATTCCATGGAGTGGGACCTGCCCCGTGCGTGAGCGATCCCAACAAACCCCTGGAAAACCCGCTGGGAAGGGGTGTCTGGTGTTGGAGATGGAGAAACAGCGGGATAAACTGGAGGGAGGTGGAGTCTCGAGACGCCACCCTGGAGGGGTTTAGAGCTGTGTGGATGTGGCACTTGGGGACACGGAGCAGTGGTGGCCAGCTGTGAGGTCCTCGGGATCAGACAGGATGGCCCATTTGTTGTAGAACTGGTGCTCTGTGACCCAGGGGACAAGAGAGATCTTTGTCACCGCCGGGACACGGCATTCCTTGGAGTGGGACCTGCCCCGTGTGCGAGGGATCCCAACAAACCCCGGGAAAACCCGCTGGGAAGGGGTGTCTGGTGGTGGAGATGGAGAAACAGCGGGATAAACTGGAGGGAGGTGGAGTCTCGAGACGCCACCCTGGAGGGGTTTAGAGCCGTGTGGATGTGGCACTTGGGGACACGGGGCAGTGGTGGCCAGCCGTGAGGTCCTCGGGGTCGGACAGGATGGCCCATTTGTGGTAGAACTGGTGCTCTGCGACCCAGGGGACAAGAGAAATCTTTGTCACCGCCAGGACACGGCATTCCATGGAGTGGGACCTGCCCCGTGCGTGAGCGATCCCAACAAACCCCCGGAAAACCCGCTGGGAAGGGGCGTCTGGTGTTGGAGATGGAGAAACAGCGGGATAAAGTGGAGGGAGGTGGAGTCTCGAGACGCCACCCCGGAGGGGTTTAGAGCCGTGTGGATGTGGCACTTGGGGACACGGAGCAGTGCTGGTGGCCCCGGTGGTGCTGGGGACGGTTGGACTCGATGGCCAGCAGCTCTAATCAGCCTCTTCCTCTTTTCCAGGATTGGGAGAAATGCCAGGCAGGATCCAGCCCTGGACCTCCCCTTGTCTGGAATGTTCGCGCCCTGCCTGGGAATGTCACCTGGGGCTTTTTCCTGGGCAGGGAAGGGATGGACACCAGCACAGCCAGGAGGGATCTCAGGGATACCTGGAAGAGCTGGAGAAGGGAAGGATCCAGGGAGAGCTCAGAGCCCCTTCCAGGGCCTCAAGGGGCTCCAGGAGAGCTGGGATTTGGGCAAGGGCTGGAGGGGCAGGAGCCAGGAAATGGCTTCCAGTGGGAAAGGGGAGCTTGAGATTGTGGAATCTTGGGAAGGAATTCCTGACTGGGCTGGAATTCCCAGAGAATCCCTGGATCCCTGTCAGCGTCCAAGGCCAGGCTGGACATTGGGGCTTGGAGCCACCTGGGATAGTGGAAGGTGCCCCTGCCCACGGCACGGGTGGAATTAAATTATCTTTAAAGTCCCACCCAACCTGTCCTGTGATTCCATGATTCCAGGATGGGATACAGACCCTTCTCCAGATGTGTCAAGTGCTTTTCCCTGACCTACAAGTGACTCCAGGTGACTTGTTTATATCTTGGATATTTACACTTAATCATTTCCAATCAATTTCCAATCATTTAATGCTCGGAAAGCATTTTTCCAAGGAGTCCAGCCCCTGCCTGACTCCTTTGCCAGGAATTTTACTCCAGTGAGCAGGTGCAGGTGCCCAGGAATTGTTGCAAATGACATTCACGTACCTGGCTGGGTATAAACTGTCCCAACATCCATCTTGAAGGACCCCACCAATGTCCCGCTCCTCAGGAGGTTTTTGGAGTGGATCACCTGGAAATCAAGAGGGGAAAACCGCTCAGGAATTCCCCCAGGACCTGGGAGGCACAAAACCATTCCAGTGGTCTCCAGGATGGGATGGGAAAGGAGCTGAGGAGTTTTCCTTGGTCTGGGGGGGATCCTGAGGACACCAAAAGGCCCAGTGGGGTTGGCAGGTCCTGATTAATGGAATTGCCAGGAAGTTTGTGTTTGGAATGAACAAAAAAATTGCAAAGAAATTAATCTTTGGGGCAAGATCCCTTTTCCAGTCACTACAGCAGCAAACACTGGGATATTTAACGGAGGGAAGAGCCTTTAGAATGCTCAGAATTTGAGGAAAAATGGGAGAAATTGCGCAGCCGGTCTGTGCACCGGGATGGATATGGATGATCCTAATTAATGTGCCTAATTTGGGCAGGGAATCTGGAAGTTCTGTCCATCATCTTCCTGGTTTTGGGTGGGCTGAAATCTCAGCTTTGCTCTCAGCATTCCCAATCCTGGATTCCGCAACAGCTCTGATGCCCCAGGAATTTCCCTGGCATGCTCTGGAAGGTCTTTCCTCTCCACAAGAAAAAATAAATAAATTCCAAGGTTTGGATCTCTGGAATACCAGAGATCAACCCATGAGGGACACAGGGAATGCAGGAGCTGTGCGGAGCCAGGAATGAGGCTTGGAACAGAAAAACGGACAGGGGGCCTGCAGAAGAGAATTCCTGTTGGGAATCCCACATCAAGAACCTTAAACCCATCCCAAAAATGGGTGGTTTGCTTCCAAAGCCCTCCAAAAAGGACAAGGACAAGGATATTGGGATCACTTACGGAGAGCTTGATGATCTTGTCGAACATGACATCGGGAGGGACGTGGAAATCGAAGACAAAATACTGGAAGGGAAAGAGGAATGGTGAGGGGTAGGATCCATCAGGATTGAGAACCCCTGGAGAAGCTGTGGCTGCCCCAGAGGTGCCCATGGCCCAGCAGGGATGGATCCATGTGATCCCAATGCTGATCCTGGGACCACATGGGTCACGGATCCCCCACTGAGTGTGGGGAATCAGTGGAAGCGCAGATTTCTTGGAAAACCTGGGGATCATGGGTCACAAAATTCCAGAGGGCCAAGGCTTCGTTTCTGCTGTGCAGTTTGAGGTTTCACCTTATTCTGGCAGGAATTTAACCCAAAAAAACACGGATAAGGAAGAAATCACAGGATAGGGGGGAGGAGTATCCCAGAGGGATTGAGAACCCCCCCGGAGAAGCTGTGGCTACCTGGGGGTGCCCATGGCTCAGCAGGGATGCATCCATGTGATCCCAACACTGACCATGGGACCACATGGATCACCAATGCCCCACTGAGTGTGGGGAATCAATGGAAGCGCGGATTTCTCAGAAAATCTGGGAATCGTGGGTCACAAAATTCCAGAGGGCAAGGGCTTTGTTTTTCTTCTGTGGTTTGAGGTTTCACCTTATTCTGGAAGGAATTTAACCCCCAAAAAAATCACAGATAAAAAAGAAATCGCGGGATCGAGGGCAGAATATCCCAGAGGGATTGAGAACCCCCTGGAGAAGATGGGGCTGCCTGGGTGGTGCCCATGGACTAGCAGGGCTGGATCCATGTGATCCCAATGCTGATTCTGGGACCACATGGATCACGGATCCCCCACTGAGTGTGGGGAATCAGTGGAAGCACAGATTTCTTGGAAAACCTGGGGGTCATTGATCACAAAATTCCAGAGGGCCAAGGCTTCATTTCTGCTGTGCAGTTTGAGGTTTCACCTTATTCTGGCAGCAATTTAACCCAAAAAACACGGACAAGGAAGAAATCACAGGATAGGGGGGAGGAGTATCCCAGAGGGATTGAGAACCCCCCGGAGAAGCTGTGGCTGCCTGGGGGGTGCCCATGGCTCAGCAGGGTTGCATCCATGTGATCCCAACACTGAATGTGGGACCACATGGATCACGGATGGGGATGTGGGGAGCCAACAGAGGCAGAGATTTCTTGGGAAACCTGGGAATCATGGGTCACAAAATTCCAGAGGACCAAGGCTTTGTTTCTCCTCTTTGGTTTGAGATTTCACCTTCTTCCGGCAGGAATTTAACCCAAAAAAATCACAAATAGGAAAGAAATCACCGGATTGAGGGCGGGGTATCCTGGAGGGGTTGGAGCAGCACCGGGGCCAGACCCACCTCATTGTAGTAAGGACAATTGGTGGATTCCTTCATGGAAGTGTATTTCTTCTCCTCCCCCACCTCCACGCACACCACGGGGTCCATGTTGAGCCCCACGAGCTGCCGGGCCTCGATGATGGTGATGCTGACCTGGGGGCAGGAATTCCCAAACTTCCACATCCCGGGAGCAGCTCCAGGCTGCCTTCACCCATCCCCCCACCTCTGACTGAGGGGAATTCCCAGTGCAGTCCCCAGACTGGGACCAGTCTGCTGGTCCCACTGGGACACAGGTGAGGAGGGGCTGGCAAGGGTGTGGGATGCAGGAGACCCCAGGAATCCCAGATGTTCCAGCCCCAGGGTGTGGGCACTCCGTCCAACGTGGAAAATCCAATGGATTTAATCTGAGCTGTGGGATCAGAGAGGCCGATCCCATTGGCTTCACTTCTGCTGGAAAATCCAATGGATTTAACCTGAGCTGTGGGATCAGATCCCATTGGTTCACTTCTGCTGGAAAATCCCATTTTCTGCTGGAAAATCCAGTGGATTTAATCTGAGCTGTGGGATTAGAGAGACTGATCCCATTGGCTTCACTTCTGCTGGAAAATCCAATGGATTTAACCTGAGCTGTGGGATCAGATACCATTGGTTCACTTCTGCTGGAAAATCCTATTTTCTGCTGGAAAATCCAGTGGATTTAACCCAAGCTGTGGGATCAGAGAGGCCAATCCCATTGGCTTCGCTTCTGCTGGAAAATCCAATGGATTTAACCTGAGCTGTGGGATTAGAGAGACTGATCCCATTGGCTTCCCTTCTGCTGGAAAATCCAATGGATTTAACCCGAGCTGTGGGATCAAATCCCATTGGCTTCACTTCTGCTGGAAAATCCAATGGATTTAACCCGAGCTGTGGGATCAGAGAGACCAATCCCATTGGCTTCACTTCTGCTGGAAAATCCAATGGATTTAACCCGAGCTGTGGGATCAGAAAGGCCAATCCCACTGGCTTCACTTCTGCTGGAAAACACAACGAGATCATGGATTGGTTGGAATTGGGAGGGAGCTTAAAGCTCAATCCATTCCACTCCCGGCCAGGGGCAGGGACACCTTCTGCTATCCCAGGTTGCTCCAAGGAGACATTCCATGGAGACAACCTAAAATCCAGCTGAATTTGGGCTTAATTTGGTCTCTCTGGGTTTCACACGCTGCACGACAAACCCAGTCAATGACTCAATCCCGAGTTTACGGCTCCACCAGTGAAATTCCAGCTCTTGGGATGCCCTGGATCCAAACCCAGCGAGTTGAGACCCACCAGGGATTCGGTCCCTGCAAGCCGTGTTCCCAAGCCCAGACCCCGAGGGCACAGGCTGGTGTCACCCACCTGGTAATCCATGGGCCTCCCGGCACTCGGCTCCATCCTGATGTCGGGCTTGGACCTTGGGAGAGGCAGAAGAAACCCTCGGTCAAACCACGGGTGGAATTCCCGGAATCATGGAATGGTTTGGGTTGGAAGGCACCTCAAAGATCACCCGGAGCCTGACACCTCCCACCATCCCAGCTTGCTCCAAACCCCATCCAACCTGGCCTGGGGCACTTCCAGAGGTGGGGCAGCCGCAGCTTCTCTGGGAATTCCATCCCAGTCCCTGCCAGGCAACAATTCCATCCCAATATCCCATCCATCCCTGCCCTCTGGAAGTGGGAAGCCATTCCCTGTGTCCTGTCCCTCCATCCCTTGTCCCGAGTCCCTCTCAGGACAAAAGCAGGGTCACCCTAAACGCTCCTTCAACCCTGGGAGCTGGGAGGCTCCACAGAACTTTAGTGATGGCTGCTGCAGGTCAGATATTCCCAAAAAAACCATCCCACGGCTCTGTGGGACAGTGATTTCCAACGTTCCCTGCGTCAGGCATCGCTCATTTTTTGGGATGTGTGTCCTCACCTCCTGCTGGCACAATCCCAGGCCAGGATCTCACCTTTTATTGGAGACATTGGTGGTGACAGCGGTGACAGAGGCCAGGGAGATGGTGTCTGGCTCCAGGCCTGCTCCGTATCTCATGGCCTTTCTATCCAGGTCTTCTGTTTCCAGAACAGCCGGATCATCTGCAGGAAGGGGACAAAGGAATGGCTCCGGTTTTAATTTCCATCGGTGAATAATTAAAGGCTGGGAGAAGGGAAACCAATCCATCCCCTCGTCTGGGAGCACAAAAACAATGGGAACCGGGTCGGGTCTCGGACAGCCTGCTCGGAAGAGGGGTTATCAAAGAGATGACATGGAATTCCATCCGGGCAGAATCCCTGCGGAGGGTCCTGGGGAGGAAAACTAAGGAATAATGACAACACCCCGGATTCAGGGGGTGAAAGAGCATTTGAGGAAGAGCTGGGGATCTGAGGAGCACAAGGGATGTTGCAAAGACAACCAATTCCCTGGTTTTGAGGAGAGAGGAGTGAAAAAATGGGAGAAATGGGTCATTCCCAAGAGGAAAAGCTGCCACAGGAGCCCAGATCCCCCCGGCATGTGGCCATGCTTGGGTGTCTGTTGGAAGAAGTTGCTGGAATGTTCCTTTCCTGAGGGAAAGGGGGTCCTTGACTCAGCCAGGAGATTAAGACGGAGCCAGAGTCACACGAGCTGGGAATTGCTGTCTCCAGCTCTGGGATCCTCGGCATGGGATGATCATGGAGCTGCTGGAGTCGCTCCAGAGGAGACCACGGAGCTGCTCCCAGGGCTGGAGCCCTTCTGCCATGGAACCAGGCTGGGAGAGCTGGGAATGTCCAACTGGAGAAGAGCTGGATCCAGGGAGAGCTCAGAGCCCCTTCCAGGGCCTGAAGGGGCTCCAGGAGAGCTGGAGAGGGACTGGGGACAAGGCAGGGAGGGACAGGAGCCAGGGAATGGCTCCCACTGGGAAAGGGGAACTTGGAGCGGGATCTTGGGCAGGAATTCCTGGCTGGGCTGGAATTCCCAGAGGACCTGTGGCTGCTCCATCCCTGGAAGCGTCCAAGGCCAGGTTGGAGCTGATCTAAGCTGGTGAAGAGTCTGGATGGGAGGGAAGCACCCACGGAAAGTTAGGAATGCCACCCATCCCTCATCCAGGGGCCAAGGGTCTGAAGCACCATCCCAAGCCCAGGAACAGCTCGAGGTTCCTGGGAAAGGTGGGATCGGGAGCCTCCTGGCGCTGCAGCACTGCCACACCACACAGTGAGCATTCCAGGACCATGGATAAATCCAGCCTGTGGAGACGTTTCCATGGCACCAGCTGCTCTGTTCCTTTGCATCCTGGATGTTTTCCCATGGTCCTGCTGGAAGCTTTAACCACGAGGGGAACACCCAGGTTCTGGGAAGAGCACCCAGGTTTCCACGCCAGCATCCCAGGCCAAAATTCCCTTTTCCTATCCACAAACCTGGCTGGAAAACAGGGGAAGTTTTCCCAGAAACAGGACCCAAAACGAGGCCTTTCCCTGCCTGTAAATGCACATTCCTGCTTTTCTTTGCTGTGGAAAACTGATCCTTGGCTCTGAATGGAAACAGCCATGAATTTCCAATCGCTGCCCTCTCCTGCCTTTCCAGAGGTGTCCAATTCCAGCCCCACCTCGTGCAGAGCCCAGGGAACACACAGCCCTTCCTCTCCCCACCGCTGCAATTCCAGGAATCCACCATCATTCCATGACCATACCTTGTTTCCGATGCTCATCCTTGGATGGACGTGTCTTTCCAAGCTTCATGGCTGAAAAAACTCCTTTTCCAGCTCTGGATGAAGAGAGGGAGAATAAAAATTCCCATTAATTGCTGCATTTTTTTGGTGTTTTCTGGGACCCGGCAACAGGAGGAGGTTTTTTTCCAAAAGGGAAAGAGGAAATATCAGCTGAAAAACAGAGCAGGAAATATTCCAGAGAGTCAGAATAGAGAGTGGAATTCACAGCCCTGGAATCTTGGATCCCATTTTTTATCTGGGAATGCCTCAGCTTGGGATAACTCTGCCTCCCCATGAGCAGAGTCCCTGCTGGGAGTCCTGGTCATGTTCCCACTCCTCATTTCTCCCGACCACTTCACGGAATTTCTTTCAAGACACCAGAAAATGAAACTACTAAAAATTCCAACAGCCCAAAACTCAGACATCCCGAAACTCAGACATCCAAAAATTCCAACAGCCCAAAAATTCAAATAGCCCAAAATTCAGACACCCCAAAATTCAGACACTCAAAAATTCCAACAGCCCAAAAATTCAAATACCCCAAAATTCAGACACCCCAAAATTCAGACACCCAAAATTCCAACAGCCCAAAACTCAGACACCCCAAAAATTCAGACACCCCAAAAATTCAAACACCCAAAAATTCAAACAGCCCAAAATTCAGAAACCCCAAAATTCAGAAACCAAAAAATTCAGACACCCAAAAATTTTGACACCCCAAAAATTCAAACAGCCCAAAAATTTCAGACACCGTAAAGTTCAAGTACCCTGAAATTCAGACACCCCAAAACTCAAACACCCCAAAATTCCCACATCCAAAACTCAGACACCCCAAAACTCAAATACCCAAAAAATCAACACCCCAAAATTCAAACACCCCCAAATTCAGACACCCATGAAAGAGGAATGTTTTTAATTGGAGAATTCCCATCACTGGAAGTGGAGGAACCTCTGCAGGTTGGTTGGAGATGTTCTTGGAAGTAACAGGGGACCTCAGCTCCAGCCGGGATCACACCTCACCGGCAGGCTGGATTTCCAGCCAGGATCTCACCTCCAGCCTGGATCTCACCTCCAGCCTGGATCTCATCTCACCTCCAGCCTGGATCTAACTTCCAGCCTGGATCTAACTTCCAGCCTGGATCTCACCTCCAGCCTGGATCTCATCTCACCTCCAGCCTGGATCTCACCTCCAGCCTGGATCTCATCTCACCTCCAGCCTGGATCTCACCTCCAGCCTGGATCTCACCTCCAGCCTGGATCTCACCTCCAGCCTGGATCTCACCTCCAGCCTGGACCTCACTTCCAAACCAGACCTCACCTCCAGGCTGGACATTCCATCACCTCCTGCTTGGACTTCACCTCCAAAATGAACATCGTTTTCAACCAGGACCTCACTTCCAGCCAGGATCTCACCTCCAGCCTGGATCTCACCTCCAGCCTGGATCTCACCCCCAGCCTGGATCTCACCCCCAGCCTGGATCTCACCTCCAGCCTGGATCTCACCTCCAGCCTGGATCTAACTTCCAGTCAGGACCTCACTTCCAGCCTTGACACCCCCTCCGGGCTGGACCTCATCTCCAAACTGGTCTCCACTTCCAGCCAGGACAAAAAGTCACCTCCAACTTGGATTTTCTTCACTTTCAACCCAAATCAAATCTCCAACCAGGACCTCACCTGGCTGCCAGGACCTCACCTGGCTTCCAGGCCGGGGGATCCAGGGGATCCAGAGCTCCTGGATTCTGCAGGATTGGGATGGTATTCCACAAGGAAACCACACGGACCCTGTGGGATTTCCCAGTCCCACCTCTGGATGGGGCCAAAGGGTCAGGTTTTACCCTTGGGAATTTTTTCCCGAAGCCAAAAAAATCCCTGGAATTGGGTCCTGGTTGGGAACCACCCCCAGAAGTCTTCAGGCCACAGAGAGAGCCAGAGAAAGCAGGAAGAAAATTAAGGAGAATGGGAAAATAATGTACTGAGGGAGAGGATAAGATTGGGATAAGATCCAGGAACTATTTAAACCTGGGACTAAAGCAGCACTCCAGCCTCTGGAAGCTGTGATTTATTCCCAGGATGCTCCATTTTTTTCCATGGATCAGAGGAGAAGAGTTAAGGATGAGGATTCCACATCTGTAATCGCACCAGGGAGCACCCAAGGGATGGGATCCTTTGGAGCTATTCTCAAACTAATTTATTTAATGAGGAAATGTTGGAATCGCGGCTCAGGCTCTGGAATTCTGCCCTTCCAGTGACACCTCCTGGTTGGTTGGATTACATTCCTTTCTTTTCCATGAAATTCTCAAAAAATTGAGAGAAAAAAAAAAATCCCTCCAGTCCCAGAGCTGCCATTTGTTAAATGGATTTGATAAAATTCATCACATTTTTATCAGATCTGTTTGCTAAATGGATTTGATAAAATCCCTATCCCAGGAATTTCTGAGGTCCCTTGGGAAGGAAAACCAAAGCGAGGAGCAGCTGGTGATGGACTCAGCATGGAAAATCCCGTCAGGGTCCTCTCCCAGCTGCCAAATCCATGGACACCAAGGATTCGGATCCCTCAGATGATCCTGACAGTGAAATGATGATGGTGAGTTTGGGGTGATGCATGGAAAAAAACTGGGATTAATCACCGGATCCATAGTGTGGAAAAACCACACCTGGGAAAGGGGAAAAGCCTCTGGGACAGCCACAGGGTGAGGTGGATTGGAGAGAAAAATCCAGAAATTAAAAATAGGGAAGAGAGGTTCAGGTGGTGTGTTGGTGCCCAGCAGGGAATGGAGACTTGGGAAGGGGAATGGGAAGGGAAAAATGGGGTTTGGAGGGTGCTGGGGGAAGGGGGAAAAAAGAAGGAAAAAGGGGGAAAAGAGGAAAAAAAGTGAAAAAGGAAAAGGGGGGGGAAGGGTTAAAAGGAAAAAGGTAAAATGAAGAGAATTGGAAAAGTAACAAAAAAGAAAAAAAAGGGGAAAAGGGGAAGTAAAGAAAGAGGGGAAAAGGAAAAAGGACAAAAAAAGGTAAAATGGGAAATGAGGAAAGGGAAAAGAATGAAGATGAATGAAAAAATTTAGGGGGAAAATAGGGAAGAAAAGAAACGGGGGGAAATAAAAGAAAAATGGGGGAGGGACTGTGAAGGAAAAACAGGGAG
>JAYDZK010000169.1:111816211-111828697 GCA_034509185.1 Euphonia xanthogaster | reverse complement strand
AAACAGGGAGGGAAAAATGGAGGGGAAAAAATGGGGGGAAAATTGGGGGAATGAGGGGGAGCGGAAATAGAAAAGAAAAAGGGAAAAACACAGAAAAATTTAGGGAAAAACCCTAGGAGGAATAAAAGAAAAAATGGGAAAAAAAATAAAGAAAATACAATGGGGGGGAAAGGGGGGAAACCTGAGGGAAGAACGGGGAGAAAGTAGAAAAAAAGAAAAGGAAAAATGCCCAGAAAAATTTGGGAAAGAAACCCCAGGAGGAATCAGCAGGGAAAAAAATTAAAAAAAAAAAATAGAGGAAAGAAAAAACTTTGTGAAAGAAAACTGTTGGGATAAAAAAAAAACTGCTGAGGATAAAGCAGGAAAAAAACTCCAAACAAACAGGAGAAAGCACCAGGAAAAATGAGGGGAAGGAAAAGGGGAAAAAAATCCAGGAAAAATTGAGACAAATAAATAAATTCTGAAGCAGCAGATTTTGGTTGATTTTGGTGGGTTTTGGTGGATTTTGGAAGCACTCAGCAGGTGCTGGGAAGAAGGGAAGGAGCAGGATGAGGATGAAGACGGAGCCATCCCAGACGTTCCGGAGCAGCTTCCCAGTGGCTCGTCCCAATCCCCAACCCCTTCCCAATCCCCACCCGTCCCTTTCCCAAGCTGGGCGAGCCCTGCCCAATCCCAAACACCTCCCCCTTCCCATCCCGGCTTCTACCTTCACCCGGCCCTGCAGGAGAAGCTTCTGGAAGATCCAAGGCGGGAATGGCGGAGCCTCTATGGTGGGACATCCATCCCAGCGCCAGAGGGGACGGAGCAGGGATGGGGGATCCCTCCGAGTCTCCTCCGTGGGCACAGCAGGGTTTTTGTGGGATCTTCCCGATGCTCCCGCCACGCTCCCGACGGCGCCGGTGGGAAGCCGGGGCTGGCGGAGAGCTGACACCGTCTCCGCATGAATATTCCATGAGGATCCGCGCACCTGCGGAACCTGAGCTGCCGCCGCGGCACCGAGAGCCCTCCTGGGCCATCACCGGCCCTTCTCCCGCTTTCCCGAAGAACCCAGGCTCCGGAAAAGCTGCTGCTGCTCCATCAAATCCCGCCTGGGTTCCGGCAAGTTTGGAGCGGGAAGAACGTCCATGGAAGTTTAAATCCGTGTTAGAACTTCCAAGGAAGTTTAAATCCATGTTAGACACCTGAGATTCCAGCCAGCCTCTTCCCATGGATTTTCTGGGATCTAATATGGGATTGAGCGTGGATCACCTCCACTTCCACAAACCTTCCTGCTGGTCCTCTTGGTTTTGTCCTTTGGGATTTCACCTTGTGTGGATCTCCAGAATCCCTGTGGATTCTGGAGCCACAGCAGGGATTTGGGAGCAGCCTCTCTCCGGGACAGTTTCCAGTTGAAGATCCCATTACTGGTGAATTATCCATGGAAAAAAGGACATTCTAATCACTGCACGTTACTGGGGGTTGGAAGAACTTCCAAGGAAGTTTAAATCCATGTTAGAACTTCCAAGGAAGTTTAAATCCGTGTTAGAACTTCCAAGGAAGTTTAAATCCGTGTTAGACACCTGAGATTCCAGCCAGCCTCTTCCCATGGATTTTCTGGGATCTAATATGGGATTGAGCATGGATCATCTCCACTTCCACAAACCCTCCTGCTGCTGCTCTTGGTTTTGTCCTTTGGGATTTCACCTGTGTGGATCTCCAGAATCCACAGGGATTCTGGGGAGCCACAGCAGGGATTTGGGAGCAGCCTCTCTCCGGGCCAGTTTCCAGTTGAAGATCCCGTTACTGGTGAATTATCCATGGATAAAAGGACATTCTAATCACTGCACGTTACTGGGGGTTGGGAGCAGGGAACAGCATTCCCATGGCTCATTTCCTTGTGGGAATTCCACCTGCCAGGAATTCTTCCAGAGGACAGATCCCACTGCTGGGTCCATCCTACACCCTTGGGAAGATCCCAACCCTCAATCCCTTTGTTCCTCTTCCCAGAGGAAGGACCAGAGCTGGGAGAGCTCTTCCCATTTTTCCTGACTCTGCCCTCTCCTTGAGGACATTTTCCTCCTTCTCCACCTCATCTCCACTTCCTGCTTCATCCCAGTATTTGGGAGGATCCCATCCCTGGGATGTGTCATGAACTGATCCCTAAACCACAAAACAAGGAATAGGAGCCAGGAAAGACCGCCCTGATGGGGAAGTCCCCGGGGATGATCCCAGGATCATTCCCTGGAGCTTAAATTTGAGCCAGAGGAACATCCCAGTTTTTGGGGGAACATCCCAGTCCGGTATCCATGAAAATTGTTGGGAATGAAAGGAAGGCAGGAGCTGAAGAAACTTGGCAGCCTAATGTGGGCACAGGAGCTGTCGGATCATGGAATTCCCGAGCGGGAAGGACCGCACCAGGATCCTTGATCCAGCTCCTGCCCAGGACACCCCAGCAATCCCACCCTGTCCCAGTCCCAGTGCTCCTGGAGCTCTGGTGGCCTTGGGAATGTCACCATTCCCTGGGGAGCTGTTCCAGTGCCCAGCCAGCTCTAGGGGAAGAACCTTTTCCCGATATCCAAAGAAAAGCTGGATCTAAGTCCTGTCTGCACCCAGACTTCTCCTGCCATGTCCATGTCCAGCCTGGGAATCTCCCTCCATCCCATCCCTACGCATCCCTCAAGGCCTCTCAGCTCCTTTTAGGCACTGCCAGGCTCCATAAATTTTGCTGGATAAATATTCCTTGGTGGTTTTTTTTTGATAAATATTCCCTGAGGCCACACATCCAAGAGAGCCAAGTTTTTTCCAGGTCTGGCTTTAGAGGGAGGGAGAGCACAGCAACCGGATCAGCTGGGAAAAGTGGGAATGAAGAGGAGGAGCAGGGAGAGCAGACCAACTGGATCAGCTGGGAAAAGGGGGAATGAAGAAGAGGAGGAGGAGGAGCAGGGAGAGCAATCTGACGGGAAAAGTGGGAAGGAAGAGGAGGAGCAGGGAGAGCAAAACAACTGGATCAGCTGGGAAAAGTGGGAATGAAGAAGAGGAGGAGGAGGAGCAGGGAGAGCAAACCAACTGGATCAGCTGGGAAAAGTGGGAATGAAGAAGAGGAGGAGGAGGAGCAGGGAAAGCAAACCAACTGGATCAGCTGGAAAAGTGGGAATGAAGAGGAGCAGGGAGAGCAGACCAACTGGATCAGCTGGGAAAAGGGGGAATGAAGAGGAGGAGGAGGAGGAGCAGGGAGAGCAAACCAAGTGGATCAGCTGGAAAAGTGGGAATGAAGAGGAGGAGGAGGAGTAGGGAGAGCAATCTGACGAGAAAAGTGGGAATGAAGAAGAGAAGCAGGGAGAGCAAACCAACTGGATCAGATGGAAAAGTGGGAATGAAGAAGAGGAGGGGGAGCAGGGAGAGCAATCTGATGGGAAAAGTGGGAAGGAAGAGGAGGAAGAGGAGGAGGGGCAGGGAGATCAAACCTACTTGTGCTCCTTGGTCTTCTCCTTGCCTTTGCTGGAGCCGGTGGTGGAATATCGAGGGAATAAAAGGCAAAAAAACCTTCAGTGCATTGAGGAATCAGGGAATCATGGAATGCTTTGGGTGGGAAGGGACCTTTAAGATCCATAATCCCAACCCCTGCCGTGGTGGGGTCACCTTCCACTATCCCAGGCTGCTCCAAGCCCCAGTGTCCAGCCTGGCCTTGGACTCTTTCAGGAATCCAGGGGCAGCCACAGCTGCTCTGGGAATTCCATCCCAGCCCCTCCCCACCCTCACAGGGAAGAATTCCTTCCCAATATCCCGTCCAAACTTCCTCTCTCTCAGCTTAAAATTTAGGTGGAAAACATCCCCTCCCAGCACTGGAGCAGGAAGTGAGGGAAATTCCCAGGATTTGTGTTTGGGGCCGCTAAGGCAGGACATGCAGGATTCCCGGATTTCATTCCCGGGTTTGGGAAGCACCTAAGCAGGAGAAAAGGCTTCTTCTTTCTGCAGAGTGGGATTTTCCTTATCCTAACACATCCATATCCCTGCTCCGGAGAGGCCTGTGCTGCAGGGAACGGGCTGGATCTGGAATTCCTCATTCCTGCCCCGACTCTGCTTGGGAAGCATCCATCCTTCCCTTCCCTTTTCCCTCTGAGATCCTGCTCTGCTCTCTGGCTTCTGGTTCGCTTCTCCTCCAATATTTCTCTCTGCAGCTTCTGCCTCCCTGTTTCCCTTCCTCGGTCCTTCTTCCCTGTTTTCCTCCTCCTTTTCCTTCCCAGTCCTATTCCCCGTTTTCCTCTTGGATCCTGCTCCTCTCTTTTTCTCCCTGTTTTCCTTTCTGCTTTCCTCCCCGGCCCTGCTTCCCTGTTTTCCTCCCTCTTTTCCTCACAGTTTTCCTCCTGGGTTCTGCTTTTCTCTTTTCCTCCCTGTTTTCCTCCCCGGTCCTTCTTCCCTATGTATTTTCCTCCCTACTTCCCTCCCTGTTTTCCTTTCTGTTTTCTATCCAGTTTTCCTCCCGGGTCCTGCTTCCCTGTTTTCCTCCCTATTTTTCTCCCCATTTTCCTCCCGGTTTTCCTCCTCGGTCCTTCATCCCTATATATTTTCCTCCCTGATTTCCTCTCCAGTCCTTTTTCCCTGTTTTCCTTCCTACTTTCCTCCCTGTTTTCCTCCCCAGGTTCTTTCTTCCCTGATTTCCTTTTTTTCCTCCCCAGTCCTGTTCCCTGTTTTCCTCTCTATTTTTCTCCCCCTTTTCCTCCCTGTTTTTCTCCCCAGTCTTTCTTCCCTATTTATTTTCCTCCCTGATTTCCTCCCCAGTCCTTTTCCCCAGTTTTCCTTCCTGGGTCCTGTTCCCTGTTTTCCTTCCCTTTTTCCTCTGTGATCATGGTCCCTGTTTTCCTCTTGGATCCTGCTTCTCTCCGTTTTCCTCCCTATTTTCCTCTCTGTATTCCACCCCGGCCCTGCTTCCCTCTCTTCCTCCCTGTTTTCCTCTCCAGTCCTTCTTCCCTATTTATTCTCCTCCCGACTCTCCTCCCTGTTTTCCTTTCTGTTTCCCTCCCAGTTTTCCTCCCGGGTCCTTCTTCCCTATTTATTTTCCTCCCCACTTTCCTCCCTGTTTTCCTCCCGGGTCCTGCTTCCCTGTTTTCCTCTCTGATTTCCTCTGGGTCCTTCTTCCCTATTTATTTTCCTCCCTGATTTCCTCCCCAGTCCTGCTTCCCTGTTTTCCTCTGGGTCCTACTTCTCTCTTTTCCTCCCTGTTTTCCTTCCCTGTTTTCCTCCCTATTTTTCTCCCCGGTCCTTCTTCCCTATTTATTTTCCTCCCTACTTTCCTCCCTGGTCCTTCTCCCCTGTTTTCCTCCCTAATTTCCTCCCTGTTTTCTTCCCAGGCCCTGATTCCCAGTTTTCCTCGTGTTTTCCCCCCCAGTCCTTCTTCCATATATTTCTCCCTATTTTCCTCCCCGTTTTCCTTCCTGGTCCTCCTTCCCTGTTTTCCTCCCTGTTTTTCTCCCTGCTCCTTCTTCCCTATTTATTTTCCTCCCTGATTTCCTCTCCGGTCCTTCCCTATTTTTCTCCCCGTTTTCCTCCCCGTTTTCCTCCCTGTTTTCCTCCCCGCTCCTTCTTCGCTATTTATTTTCCTCCCGATTTTCCTCCCTGATTTCCTCTCCGGTCCTTCCCTATTTTTCTCCCCATTTTCCTCCCTGTTTTCCTTCTCAGTCCTTCATCCCCATTTATTTTCCTCCCTGATTTCCTCTCCAGTCCTTCCCTGTTTTCCTTCCTACTTTCCTCCCCAGATTCTTTCTTCCCTGTTTTCCTTTTTTTCCTCCCCAGTCCTGTTCC
The DNA here is from genome assembly GCA_034509185.1 of Euphonia xanthogaster. NCBI lineage: Eukaryota > Metazoa > Chordata > Aves > Passeriformes > Fringillidae > Euphonia > Euphonia xanthogaster. The sequence goes on along the minus strand of JAYDZK010000169.1, from coordinate 111,822,919 downwards.
CTGTTTTCCTCTCTATTTTTCTCCCCCTTTTCCTCCCTGTTTTTCTCCCCAGTCTTTCTTCCCTATTTATTTTCCTCCCTGTTTTCCTCCCTGATTTCCTCTCCAGTCCTTCCCTATTTTTCTCACAGTTTTTCTCCCCGTTTTCCTCCCCGGTCCCTCTTCCCCATTTATTTTCCTCCTGATTTCCTCCCTGCTCCCGCTTCTCTCCCCGTTTCCCTCCCCTCCCTCTCTCTCCGCCGTTAATCGCCCTCATTGTCCTGCAGCAATTAGGGAGGAGAAAGCAATTAAGCAGCTCGGGAAGTAATTAAGGAGGCTGGAGTTAATTACACCGGCTCCTCCGCCGGGCTGGGGACAAGGGACAGATTTCGGAGCCTGAAATTCCAGCTCCTTGTGCCCGAGCTGCTGGAAAACCATCCAGGAAAAAATTAAATAGTGAAGTGTTGCTGGATTTTGGGGTTTGGGATAATTCCAAAGGAGCTCCGGCATAAAATGGGACACGGGAGGGAAACTGGGAAGAGCAGCACGGGCAGGGATCAGCCTGCTCTGATCCCTGATCCAAGAATTCCTGCTTTTTCCCTGTCCCGACTCCTGCTGTGGGGGCAGAGCAGGGAAAAATTATTCCCCTGCCGGCTGAGCTCCTCCTGGGAGCACCAAATCCCAGCTCAGCGTTGGAAAAGCTGCCAGGAGAGGAATTAAATCATTCCAGGCTCTCTCCTGGAGCTCAGGGATCTGGTCCAGGTCCTGCTGGACACACTGGAGATGGACTGGCCGGGATCCAAGGCAGGGATCACATCCCGCTGATCTCACTGAGTGAGATCCTTCCCACCTTCCACAGCTTCCCTGGGAATTCCAGCCCAGCCCCTCCCCACCCTCCCAGCCAGAAATTCCTTCCCAATATCCCACCCCAAGCTTCCCTTTCCCAGTGGGAAGCTTTTCCCTGTGTCCTGGCATTGTAATTCCTGGTATCACCGTGTGGGATACGGGGCAGAGGGAGCACAGGATGGGACTGACCTGGATCCCAAATCCTGAGTTTATGCCAGGACCAGCACCTATCTGTAGGATGTGGGATGGGCTGGAATGGGCTGGAATGGAAGCAATCCCTCAAAATCCCAGATCCCACCCCAAAAATCTGGGATCCCTCCCACTAGGGCATTTTGGTACCTTGCCACTGCCTTGTATCCATCGTTAAACTTAATCCTGGGTGAGGCACCGGAGGGAAAGAAAAAAAATCCAATCAAATCCCAATGTCAGAATTCCTGAGGGAGCAGGGACAGCCCTTCCCAGGAGGGTGCTCCAGGGAGGGAATTCCAGCTGTGCATCCAGCCCAAGGTGTTCCACTCCCCCTATTCCCAGAAAAGAAACCTGGCAGGAGGCCGGATCTGCACTTCCAGCATTATCCATTGCTCCTGCTCCATCTGGGGATCTCCTCCGCCAGGACAGGCTGGGGGCAATTTACATTCCCAGAATCCAGAACAAAATTCCAGGTTCTGAAAGCTCTGTCCCGGGACTTGCAGCAGAACCTGCTCCGTTGTTTTGAACATTTTCCTGATGTTCAGGATCCTCAGGATGCATTTTTTTCCCAAGGAATTTAATATCACATTAAATGATTAACGTAATTTAATTAAATTTAATGAAAGGGTTGGAAAAAAAATTGGAAAACCCTGACTGGGACTTTTTTTCCCCAGGATGGAAAAGATCCCAAACTTCCTGTTCATCCTGGTGGTGGCACTGCGACATCCCAAAGACCTGTTCCCAAATTTCACATGGGTTTGGGAATTTTGGACCCTTCTTCGCTCTTTGGACACAGATGAATTCCCCACTATCCCAAATTCCAGCCATTCCCAGCACTGACCCATGTCCCCAAGTACCACATCCACACGGCAATGGGAACGGGAATGGGGAGCCTGTGGGGATTTTCATCCCAAGTGCTCCCACGCCTGGCACAGATCCCAACTTTGGAGCAGGTGCCAGAGGGATAATTAGCGACAGGCAGTCGGACAAGGCTCGGATCCGCCGGGGACACGGAAGAAAAGCTTCCATCAATAATTCACCGGGAGCAGATTCCTTTCGGCTCCGAGCTCTGTCCCGGCCATGAATATTTCAAGGACAGCCCCTATCGGGTGGTGCTTCCCAGGATCTCACTTTCCAGGAGGTTGGGAGCTGGGCTCAGACGGGTTTTGGCAATTCCTGAGCTGCCTCTGGAAGTGCTCATCCCGCTTGGTTTTTCCTGGGAATCTAAGGGTGAGGCTATGTCGGCGAATAAATCATGGAATTGTAAAATTTCGGAATGGTTTGGGTAGGAAAAGGTTTTAAAGCTCATCCCATTCCATGGGCAGGGACACTTCCCGCTATCCCAGGTTCTCCAGCCTGGCCTTGGACACTCCCAGGGATCCAGGGGCAGCTACAGCTCCTCTGGGAATTCCATCCCAGCCCCTCCCCACCCTCACAGGGAGGAGTTCCTTCCCAATATCAAATTTTTCCTGTTGTTTTCTGTTTTCCTCATTGGAACACAAGTCCAGCTTTTGGAAGGATCCTGTCCTGGTTCCAACATCCTCCCGTCTCCTGGGATTTTTTTAAAAATCCAGGTTGGATTTTTTTAGCTCTTTATTTCCCCGTTCTGGATCCTTTCCTGTGATTTTTTTTTTCATGGATTTATTCGGTTTAAGTTCCCAAAGGATCAAGGATCCAAAGCCATTCCAGGAACCAGGCACATGGGAAGGCTCTACCTGCCATTCCTGACTCCTTCATCCCTGGATTCTGTGTGGGATGAGCAGATTCCAAACTTGGGATCCCCAGGGAAACACAAGAAAGGAATTTAACAGATCCAAGTCTTGGTGGGGATCCTGGATTTAAGGAATTGTCTTTGAAAAGTGGAACTTTGGAGTTGGATCAGCCCTGGAAAGGGAGGGGGGGATCTGCTGCGGGAATTTACCTGGAATGCTGATCTTCTTCCGCTTCGTCTCCAAGGCTTGGGAATTTAAAGGGAGAGAGGAAAAAATTCCAGCTGTGATGTGAGGACAAGGGGCTCTTCCGTTGTTTTCTAAACCAGGAAAAACTTGGGAACACTCTGGCACATCAAACAACTCCATGCACGGTTGGAATCCTGGGATCCCCCCCAATTCCACTTCCCACTGTGTCCACAGCATCCAGGTTTGTCCCAGACCGGATTTTGGGGGACATTTGGCCAATATTCCACTTTTTCCTAGTGGAATATTCCACTTGGAAGTTCCCTCCTGCCTGACCTCCTTTTCCCACTGCCTCCTATTCTTTGGGATGGATTTGCTCATATCCCAAAGGAAAAGTGGGAATGGGTGGGTGCTGTACCCTGTGCCAGGATTCCTGGAAGGTGGAAAAAGGAATTCCCAGCCCTTGGAAATCTTTGGGAAGCCCTGCCATCATCCTAGTGATGGAAAGCTCTTCCCATCCCTTGGAAAGCTGCAGGATTGCTTTGGCGGGGGGGGGGGTGTGGTCCTGATTGAACAGAAATTCCCCAATTTTGGGAAATTCCCAAGCAGAGGAATCCACGTGGATCTGCAGACATGGGAGGGTCGCACGTTCCCTGGGAAAGAAGGAACGAAGGTGAAAAATTCCCTGTGTTCCCAAGGGATCAGCCTGGGTCCAGCAGCAACCAAGGCAAAGCTGGATCTGCTTTCCCTGGAATCGGCAGCTCCACAGGAGAATTCCCAAAATCCTTAATGTCGATGCTCTGCTCCATGGGAAGGGGACAAAGCTGTCCTGGATCTACCGGGGAGGGATTTTTGCTTCCAGAGCTGCCAAAGTCCGGGATCTCCAGGCTCAACCTTCTCTGGGGTGTCCGTGCCCGAATCCCAGGGGATTGATTCTCCAGGGGGGAAAGGGGCTCCAAGCTGGGAGTGGGGTGGGAGAAAGGCAGAACAGGGAAGGGAATGCCTGGGATCGTGGGATCAGTCATCGGAAAAGACGGAAGTAAAACCAGGTCCCCGTGCCCAGGAGCAGATTTTGGATAAGGGATGGAATGCCGGGAAAAGGGGGAAAGGCTTTAAGCTGCAAAGGGGGATGGATTCAGATGGGATTTTGGGAAGGAATCCTGGGAGGGTGGGGAAGGGCTGGGATGGAATTCCCAGAGAAGCTGTGGCTGCCCCTGGATCCCTGGGAGTGTCCAAGGCCAGGCTGGACACTGGGCTTGGAGCAGCCTGGGATAGTGGGAAGTGTCGGGATTGGAAAGGGATGAGCTTTAAGGTCCCTTCCCACCCAGAATATTCCATGGTTCCACAATTCCCTGTCTCCAGAGCTGTGGCCCGTGGTCCCTGAGGCTGCTCCTGTGACATTCCAGGTTCCAGTTCCCTGCATTGTGTATCCCACTTTTCCTTGTGTATCCCACTGCCCTTTTCCTCCCCATCCCTGCCCACAAACCTTCCATCCATGTGGGAAACAGGGAATCCAGAGGGATCCCTGGGCTGGAGGAAGGACAATGGGAATGGGATTTGGAATGGGATTGGGAATGAGGATGAGGAATGCCGAGACAGGGCCCACCAGGAGCCCTCCCCATCCAACTGAACATCCTGTCAGGAATGCAGGTCTGGATTCAGCAAAATTCCTTATTTTATTCTTCCCATCCAATTTTTTCCCAGATCTGGGATCTGTGAGTGATGGAGAAGGAAAGGCTCTCCAAAGGAGCCGGGACATTTTTGTCCCTGAAGGAATTTTAACTGAAGCCCTTCCTTGGATTCCAAAAGAACGGTTCACATCCTTTGGAATGTGAACCATTTTTGGATCCTTCCCAAAAGCTGGAATGTGGAACCTCTTACATTTCCTTTCTTTTATTCCCAATTTTTTTTTTTTTTTTTTTTTTTTGATTCCTGGTAAATCCCAGCACATGTTTGTTACAGCCCAAGCCAGGCATTCCCTGGAGCAAAATCCTCCAGGAATTCTCAGTGAAAACCGGGATAAAACCCCATGGACGATCCCCAGAGGTGCTGAGACCTGGGAATTTTTTGGGATGGGGGATAAACCTTTCCCATCCTGGGAATTCCCTGTATTTCTGGTATTCCCTGCATCACCCCCTTCTTGCTGCTTGCATGGATGCCTCTATTCCTGAAATGGGGGTTTTATCCCTAAAAACCTCATTTTAATGGATTGGCTTTGGGAATTTCCCTCTCCCAACTTCATCCTCACTTATCCCTGGCTTCCATGAGGAAGGGCCCAGGGGAATTCCTGCCCCTTCCAGCCAGAATCGATCCAGGCTGAGAGGGAATGCTGGGATGGATGATCCGGGATGATCCTAAATTCTGCCCTGAGACCCAACGGAATCCATGGCCCAGCCAGGGAAAAGGCGGGATGGGATGGAATGGGATGGAATGGGATGGACTGGGATGGGATGGGATGGGATGGGATGGGATGGGATGGGATGGGATGGGATGGGATGGGATGAGATGGGATGAGATGAGCTGCACTTCACACAGTGCAGGAGTGCAGGAGCAGTGTGGCAGTCAGGGGAACGTTGGTGTCTTTTTTTGGAAGGCTTTTGATGGTCGAGGTGGCATCTGACCTTCTGCCTCTGAGATCTGATGGCTCAGGGACCTCCAGCTAAAACATTGGCCACCAGTCCCTACTCTGATGTACAGAACTAGTGCCAGGCTCAGGAAACCTCAGAGAAAGATGGCTGTTCTGAGAAGCAATTCCCATTGTTGCATCCACTAAAACTTCTGGGCCCCTGAGGTATACAAGGGAGTTCCTGAGTTGTAAGTATCAAAAGAAATTAATTATTCTATATTATAATTAAGTCTTTTTTAATTAGCTGAATAATTGGACTTTTTCTTGCGTTACAATGCAGGTTTTCACAGAGCCAGATAATCTGAAACTTCAGAGGGATTTACCTGAGAAATTTCTCACATCCACAGTTGTCTTTTTGTGATATAAAGTAGTAAATAAGGGTTCTGAGGTGGCTGCAAGAAAGGCAGCTCTCTTTAAACGGAGTCTGTCAAGCCCAACTTGTCCCTCAAAATGTATGTTTTGTAAAAGCCTTCAGAAAATGTTGGGTCGAACTGTTTGAGTGTTATTGTGAGGAAATCAATATTTCCCTGCAGCCTTTGCAGCCCCCAAATTGTAGCAGGTTGTTTGTGCAGGAGAAGCTGAAAGTGAAACTGCCTAAAAATGAGAGTGAAGTAAACTGGCCTGTTTCTATAATTTGCCTTAGAAGTCCCCAAGGTAAAGAAAACAACACACTCGAGCAGTCAAAACTGAAATATTCTCCTGATGCAAACACCGGAATTGGAGGATGCTGGTGGCATTCTGGGAGGGCTTTTTGCTTTTCTTTCAGCCTTTGTCCTTCTTCCCTCCCCTTCCCCATCTCCCTGCTCCTCGTGTGCCGTGCAGTGTATCCTGCAGGCTTTGTGCTCCAGCAGGAGCACCAGGGAGGCCGTGCAAGATCCCCACGTGCTCCAGCAGTGCTGTCAGTGAGCTGCCTGCAGTTCCACACCACGGGAGATGAGAGAACCCTGTCCCAGTGCTCTGAGCTGGCAGCAGGCAGGGCAGGGCACCAGGCAGGGCAGGGCAGCAGCTCCATGAGAACCTTTTTGCCCCTGCTCTGAGCTGGCAGCAGGCAGGGCAGCAGGCAAGGCAGGGCAGCAGCTCCATGAGAACCCTTTCCCCCTGCTCTGAGCTGGCAGCAGGCAGGGCAGGGCACCAGGCAGGGCAGGGCAGCAGCTCCATGAGAACCTTTTTGCCCCT
>JAYDZK010000169.1:111716960-111728408 GCA_034509185.1 Euphonia xanthogaster | reverse complement strand
CCAGCTCTCCTGAAGCTTCTGCCCCATTCCCAAGGGATTGGGATGGGATTGGGACTGGAATTGGATTGGGATTGGGATTGGGGCCACAGCCACCTGTCCTAGAACTTCTGCCTCATTCCCAAGGGTTTGGGATGGGATTGGGACTGGAATTGGATTGGGATTGGGATTGGGGCCACAGCCACCTGTCCCAGAGCTTCTGCCCCATTCCCAAGGGATTGGGCTGGGATTGGGACTGGACTGGGATTGGGATTGGGATTGGGATTGGGGCCACAGCCCGCTCTCCCGGAGCTTCTGCCCCATTCCCAAGGGATTGGGATGGGATTGGGGCTGGATTGGGATTGGGATTGGGGGCTGGATCCGCTCCCTTCCCAAGCCATGTTCCCAATAAATCCCCTCTTCCCATTCCATGGGGATCTCCAGGGGGGATCCTGCAGAAATTAGGGAATTCTCAGGGATGCCAGAGGACAGGGACTGTCCCCCGGGGTGTCCCAGCAGGGTTTGCCTTTGGGAATGTTCCCAGGGATTGGGACTGGGAATTGTCCCTGTGGGGAATGTCAGCCAGGGGTGGAGAGGCCATGCCGGCTCTTCCCAGTGGGATACGGAGCCAGACTCAGCTCTCCAGGAGCTTCTGCCCCATTCCCAAGGGATTGGGATGGGATTGGGACTGCACTGGGATTGGGATTGGATTTGGGCTGGACTGGGATTGGGATTGGGGCTGGATCCGCTCCCTTCCCAAGCCATGTTCCCAATAAAGCCCCTCTGCCCATTCCGTGGGGATGTCCAGGGGGGATCCTGCGGAAATTTGGGAATTCTCAGGGATGCCAGAGGACAGGGACTGTCCCCTGGGGTGTCCCAGAAGGATTTGCCTTCGGGAATGTTCCTTGGGATTGGGATTGGGAATTGTCCCCACGGGGAATGTTGTGCCGGCTCTTCCCGGTGGGATACAGACCCAGAGTCGGCTCTCCTGGAGCTTCTGCCCCATTCCCAGGGGATTGGGGTGGAATTGGGATGGGATTGGGATTGGGATGGGTTTGGGCTGGATCCACTCCCTTCCCCAAATCACGTTCCTGATAAAGCCCCTCTGCCCATGGCTCATTCCATGGGGAGATCCTGCAGCAATCTGGGAATTCTCAGGAATTTGGGAGATAACAGGGACTGTCCCCCAGGGTGTCCCAGCAGGATTTATTCCCCAGGATCTCATCCGGGGGGGATCAGGACCTGGCATTTCCCTTGGCAGGGGAGCTCTTCCCTGGCTCACGAGGGGCTGGAGATCCCATCCCGATGGGATCCGGCTGATCCCGGGTGTCCCATGGGATAGAGACAGGCCCTGGCACTGGGATCCATGTCCATGAACTGGGATCCATGTCCATGGCACTGGGATCCATGTCCATGAACTGGGACAGGCCCTGGCACTTGGATCCGTGTCCATGAACTGGGACAGGCCCTGGCACTGGGAATTGTGTCCATGAACTGGGACAGGCCCTGGCACTGGGATCCGTGTCCATGGGATGGGGACAGGCCCTGGCACTGGGATCTGTGTCCTTGGGATGGGACAGGCCCTGGCACTGGGATCCATGTCCATGAACTGGGACAGGCCCTGGCACTGGGATCCATGAACTGGGATGGGACAGACCCTGGCACTGGGATCCGTGTCCATGAACTGGGACAGGCCCTGGCACTGGGATCTGTGTCCATGAACTGGGACAGGCCCTGGCACTGGGATCCGTGTCCCTGAACTGGGACAGGCCCTGGCACTGGGATCCGTGTCCATGAACTGGGACAGGCCCTGGCACTGGGATCCGTGTCCATGAACTGGGATGGGGACAGGCCCTGGCACTGGGATCCGTGTCCATGAACTGGGATCCGTGTCCATGAACTGGGACAGGCCCTGGCACTGGGATCCGTGTCCATGAACTGGGACAGGCCCTGGCACTGGGATCCATGAACTGGGATGGGACAGGCCCTGGCACTGGGATCCGTGTCCATGAATTGGGACAGGCCTTGGCACTGGGAATTGTGTCCATGAACTGGGATGGGGACAGGCCCTGGCACTGGGATCCGTGTCCATGAACTGGGATTTGTGTCCCACGGGTTGGGGACAGGTCCCCAATCCTGGGCATCTCCTGCTGGATCAGCTTCGGGAACGGATCCCGATTCCTCAGCTCCGCAATTCCACAATGACGGAATCATGGAAAATTCCGACGCTGTTTTTCCTCCTTTTTCCCCTCGGGATTATCCCAAAAACTCCGTAGGCAGTTCCAGGCTGTTCAACTCTACCTTTATTTCCCGTTTGGGGCCCCTTGGAAGGTCCTGGCAGCAGGAAGGGTCAGCAGGGGAGAGGTGCCAATTCCCCCCGGGAAGGGGGATCCGGAGGGGCGGCAGCAGCGGCATTGCCCGGCTACTCTCTGGGAACGAGGGAAAATTCGGGATGAGCCCGCTGCCATCCCTCGGAGGGGGGGATTTCGGGAAGGTGTCCCGGGACTCACATGGCGTTTTCCTTGAAGCGCTCCAGCGCCTGCTGGGCCACGATGTCCATGAAGCGCGGATCATCCCATGGGATATCGCCGGGCACGGCCAGCTCCAGCGGCTCCGAGTCGAAGAGCTGCACCGTCACCTGCGTGTCCGGAGGCGCCGACGGATCCTCGGCGCTCGGAGCCTTGGACAGCACCTGGAATGCGGCACCGGGGTCACCTCCTGGGAGAAGCTGAATTCCTGAGGTCGGGACGGCCGCGGGAGAGACCCAGGCGGGCCCCCTGACCTCGGCTCCCGGCTCCCGGCATCCGGCACTGCCAAGAGATTCCCGGCCGGAGCACAAAGGGCCCTTTGTGGCCCTGTCCCACTTTCCGCCTTTCCCACCTCCCTGTTCCCATTCCCGGCGCCGATCCCGGCGCCGATCCCGCCTGCCTCACCGTGGTGACCTGCAGGAAGCCGTCGGAGCCCATGGAATGGTTGGCCAGGCGGGACACCCAGCCGAACTGGCGGTTCAGCTGGTCCAGCAGGCCGGAGGTGTTGAGCATCTCCTCCTGGAATTCCCGGAGCAGGGAATCGTAGCGGCGCGTGAAGCGCTCGGCCACGCGCACGGCGTCCTCCAGCTGCTCCCGCAGCTCCAGCTGCGAGGGATCCTCCTGCCCGCAGTCTGGGATGGGGCGGGATGGGACGGGGTCGGCACGGCCCTGGGGGGCTCATCCCACTCCCGCCCATCCCAACCCATCCCATCCCCAGTTTTTCATCCTCATTCCCAGTTTTCCACCTCCTTTCCTGTCCCCATCCCCATCCCTGTCCCCATTCCCCGTTCCCATTCCGATTCCCCATTTCCCATCCCTATTCCTGTTCCCATTCCCAGTTTTCCATTCCCATTCCCAGTTTTCCATCTCCTTTCCTGTCCCCCATCCCATCCCGTCCCATCCCATCCCATCCCATCCCCAGACCCCAAAATGCTCCCCTTGCACCCCAAAATCCCAAACCCCCTCAGACCCCCCCCCCCCATGCCATGAACTCTGCCCCCCATCCCTGTCCCATCCCCATCCTTGGTCCTGCTTCCATCCCCATTCCCGTCCCTGTTCCCGCTCCCATTCCCATTCCCGTCCCTGTTCCCATCCACCATTCCAATCCCTATTCCCATGCCCGGTTTTCCGTCCCCATCCTCATTCCCGTCCCTGTCCCCGTCCCCCTTCCCATTCCTGTTCCCATTCCCGTTCCCATTTCCATCCCCATCTGCATCCCTGTTCCATCCCCATTCCCATTCCCTTTCCCATTCCCTTTCATCCCATACCATCCCCCTCCCCATTCCCACCCCCATTCCCAGTTTTCCATTCCCATGCCCATTTTTCCATCCCCATTTTTCTATCCCCATTTCCGTCCCTGTCCCCGTCCCCATTCCCATTCCCGTTCCCATTTCCATCCCCATCCGCATCCCTGTTCCATCCCCATTCCCTTTCCCATCCCATTCCCATCCCCATTCCCATCCCGATTCCCATTCCTATTCCCCATTTCCCATTCCCAGTTTTCCATCTCCTTTCCTGTCCCCATCCTCATCCTCATCCCCATCCCCATCCCATTCCCATCCCCGTCCCCCTCCCCATTCCCACTCCCATTCCCATTTTTCCATTCCCATTCCCAGTTTTCCATCTCCTTTCCCGTTCCCATCCCCGTCCCCATTCCCATTTCCATCCCCTCCCTCATTCCCATTCCCGTATCCATACCCGTTTCCATCCCCTTTCCCACCTCCATTCCCATCCCCATTCCTGTTCCCATTCCCAGTTTTCCATCCCCATTCCCAGTTTTCCACCTCCTTTCCTGTCCCCATTCCCGTTCCCATTCCCATCCCCATCCCATTCCCGTTCCCATTCCCAGCTCACCCAGGGCCAGGATCTCCCGGCACTGCTCGCACTCATCCCGCATCCGCAGGCAGCCGGCCGAGTTCCGCCGGATCTCCCGGCAAACCATCCGGTCATTGCTGAAATTCCGGGATTCTGCGGGAATTCCGGGCTGGCCTCAGCTCCCCAAATCCCCCCCGGCCCCGGCAGGTCCCCCCCAGGTGCCAGAAAAGCGATTTTTCCTTGGAATTTGGGCCCCTCCCGTCCCCAGGGCTGCGTTGGCAGACGGTGACGGCACCGGCTGCGACATTCCCAAAAAAAACATGGGCAAAAAGACGTCGGTTGTAATCCCAAAAAAAAAAAAAAAAACAGGAAGAAAACATCGGCTGCAATCCCAAAAAAAACAAACACCCAAAAAACACCGGCTGAAATCCCAAAAAAAACATCCACTGTGATCCCAAAAAACATGGGCTGCAATCCCAAAAAAAAAAAAACCCAAACACCTGCAACATTCCCAAAAAAACAGCTGCAACATTCCCAAAAATCCACCTGCAATGTTCCCAAAAAAACACCTGCAACATTCTCCAAAAAACCACCTGCAACATTCCCAAAAAACCACCTGCAATATTCCCAAAAAACCTAAACACCTGCAGCAATCCCCCAAAAACACTGGCAGCAATCCTACAAAAACCAAACACCTGCAACATTCCCAAGAAAACCATCAGCAGCATTCCCAAGAAAAACCAAACAGCAGCAATATTCCCCAAAAAACTGCTGCAATATTCCCAAAAAAACCTGCTGCAATATTCCCAAAAAAACCACCTGTAATATTCCCAAAAAACATAAACACCTGCAACATTCCCAAGGAACCCAGCAGCAGCATTCCCAGAAAAACCAAACCCCTGCAACATTCCCAAAAAAAACCCCATTCCCGTGACGGCAGCCGGGATCGAGGTGGGACAACACCCCAGATCCCAGCCCGCCACCATCGGAGCTCCTGATTCCCAGGTTTCCATGGGAATTCCCTATAGGGAATCCTCTGAATCCTCCAAAGTTGCAAAGGATTTTCTGGGAATCTTTCCTCGGAATCCTCGGAAGTTGCACAGGATTTTATGGGAATATTTCCACAGAATCTTCCAAATCCTCCACAGTTATCAAGGATTTTCTGGGAATCTTTGCTCAGAACCCTCCAAAGTTTCCAAAGATTTCCTGGGAATTTTTCCTCAGAATCCCCCAAAGTTTCCAAGGATTTTCTGGGAATCTTTTCTCAGAACCCTCGGAAGTTGCAAAGGATTTTCTGGGAATCTTTCCTCAGAATCCTCGGAAGTTGCCAAGGATTTTCTGGGAATCTTTCCTCAGAATGCCCCAAAGTTGCAAAGGATTTTCTGGGAATCTTTCCTCAGAACCCTTGGAAGTTGCCAAGGATTTTCTGGGAATCTTTCCTCAGAATCCTCCACAGTTGCACAGGATTTTCTGGGAATCTTTCCTCAGAATCCTCCACAGTTACCAAGGCTTTTCTGGGAATCTTTCCTCAGAATTCCCCAAAGTTGACAAGGATTTTCTGGGAATCTTTTCTCAGAATCCTCCGAAGTTACCATGGATTTTCTGGGAATCTTTCCTGAGAACCCTTGGAAGTTGCCAAGGATTTTCTGGGAATCTTTCCTCAGAATCCTCCGAAGTTACCATGGATTTTCTGGGAATCTTTCCTCAGAATCCTCAAAATCCTCCAAAGTTGACAAGGATTTTCTGGGAATCTTTCCTCAAAATCCTCCAAAGTTGACAAGGATTTCCTGGGAATATTTGCTCAGAATCCTCAAAGGTGCCAAGGATTTTCTGGGAATCTTTCCTCAGAATCCTCGGAAGTTTCGCGGATTTCCTGGGAATCTTTTCCCCAAACCCCCCGGGATCTGGGATCCCCCATCCGCGCTCCCGCTCCCCTTCCCTCCTACCTGTCCCGAACTCCCCGTTGGGATTCTCCCAGCTCCCCTGGGCCTCCTCCAGCATGCGCTGGCTGAGCTGGAAGAGCGGCTGGAAGAGCTGCTGGAAGCCGCCGCGGCGCTGCGGGAAGAGCGGGAAGAAATCCCCGGAAAAGCGGCGGAAGCGGCGCGGGAAGCGCAGCCGCGGCTCCGGCGCCTCGCGGGAGCCGCCGAAGGGCGCCTGGAAAAAGGGCTGGAAGCGGCCCTGGAGCCGGGAGCTGTCCCGGAAGATGTCCTGGACTCCGTCCTCCAGGAGGCCGAAGCGCTCCTCCAGCTCCTGCAGCTGCCGCTCCTGGCGCTCCTCGCGCTCCCGCAGAGATTCCAGGCGCTCGCCGTCCAGCCAGACGGAGATGGGAGACGAGTGGTTCAGGAATTCCTCCAGCTGGGAATGGGAACGGCAGCGGGCTCAGAAGCGGGGATCCCGGGGCCGAGTGGGATCCCCCACCTGAGAATCTCTGGGAATGGGATCAGAACCGGGGATCCCTGTGTGATGTGGGATCCCACTCTGGGAATGGGGTCAGAACCTGGGATCCCGGGGTTGTGTGGGATCCCCCACCTGAGAATCTCTGGGAATGGGATCAGAACTGGGGATCCCGGGGCCATGTGGGATCCCGCACTCTGGGAATGGGGTCAGAACCTGGGATCCCGGGGCCAAGTGGGATCCCCCACCTGAGAATCTCTGGGAATGGGGTCAGAACCGGGGATCCCTGTGTGATGTGGGATCCCACTCTGGGAATGGGGTCAGAACCTGGGATCCCGGGGTCGTGTGGGATCCCCCACCTGAGAATCTCTGGGAATGGGATCAGAACTGGGGATCCCGGGGCCGAGTGGGATCCTGCACTCTGGGAATGGGATCAAAACCTGGCCGTTCCCAAGATCCCTGGGCCGTGTGGGATCCTGCACCTGGAGACTCTCTGGGAATGGGGTCAGAACCTGGGATCCCTGGGCAGTGTGGGATCCCGCACTCTGGGAATGGGATCAAAATCTGGCTGTTCCCAAGATCCCTGGGCCGTGTGGGATCCTGCACCTGGAGACTCTCTGGGAATGGGATCAGAACCTGAGATCCCTGTGTGATGTGGGATCCCACTCTGGGAATGGGATCAAAACCTGGGATCCCTGGACCATGTGGGATCCTGCACCTGAGAATCTGTGGGAATGGGGTCAGAACCTGGGATCCGGCACTCTGGGAATGGGATCAAAACCTGGCCATTCCCAGGATGCCCAGGCCATGTGGGATTCTGCACCTGGAGACTCTCTGGGAATGGGATCAGAACCGGGGATCCCGCACTCTGGGAATGAGATCAAAACCTGGCCATTCCTAAGATCCCTGGGCCATGTGGGATTCTGTACCTGGAGACTCTCTGGGAATGGGATCAGAACCTGGGATCCCTGGGCCGCGTGGGATCCTGCACTCTGGGAACAGGATCCAAACCCAGCCATTCCCAGGATCCCACACCTGAAGACCCTCTGGGAATGGGATCAAAACCCGGCCATTCCCAGGATCCTCATGCCACGTGGGATCCATCACCTGGCGACCCTCAGGGAACGGGATCAGGGCAGAATCCCCCATTCCCAGGATCCCTGTGGGATCCCTCAGCAGCCAAAGCTCTGGGAATGGGATGAGGCCAAATTCTGGCCCTTCCCAGCATTCCCGTGTGATGTGGGATCCCTCCCTGCAGTTTTCCAGTTAATGGGAATGGGAGCAGGGCTGAGGCTGAGTTCCCCCTTTTCCCACACCCCAGTGTCCCTCACCTGCCTGGAGTCACCAACGGGAATGGGAATGGGATCATCCCCAATCCCCTTTTCCCGATATTCCCGTGTCCCTCACCTGCCTGGAGTCACTAACGGGAATGGGAGGGATCAGCATCATCCCAAATGTGGGAACGGGATCACCCCAAATGTGGGAACGGGATCATCCCAAATCCCCTTTTCCCGATATTCCCGTGTCCCTCAGCCACTGACCCTCTGGCTAACGGGAATGGGAACGGGATCATCCCCAATCCCCCCATTTCCCATTGTTTCCCTGGTAGTTTCCTGGTATTTCCCCATTGTTTCCCAGCTGTTTCCCCATTGTTTCCCGTTATTTCCCTGCTGTTTCGCCCACTGTTTCCCAGTATTTCCCCATTGTTTCCCCGCTGTTTCCCATTGTTTCCCCCCCTGTTTCCCATTGTTTCCCCGCTGTTTCCCCTGCTGTTCCCCTGCTGTTCCCCCGCTGTTCCCCAGTATTTCCCCATTGTTTCCCCATTGTTTCCCCCCCGTTTCCCCATTGTTTCCCCCGCTGTTCCCCGGTATTTCCCTGCTGTTTCCCTGCTGTTTCCCCCGCTGTTTCCCATTGTTTCCGTTTTGTTTCCCCGTTGTTTCCCCCACTGTTTCCTGGTATTTCCTCGTTGTTTCCCTGTTGTTTCCCCATTGCTTCCCTCGCTATTCCCCAGTATTTCCCCGCTGTTTCCCGGTATTTCTCCCCCTGTTTCCCATTGTTTCCCCCACTGTTTCCCGTTGTTTCCCCACTGTTTCCTCCACGTTTCCCGGTATTTCCCTGCTGTTCCCCGTTGTTTCCCTGCTGTTTCCCGTTGTTTCCCTGCTGTTTCCCGTTGTTTCCCTGCTGTTCCCCGTTGTTTCCCCCGTTTCCCCTTGTTTCCCCATTGTTTCCCCGCTGTTCCCCGTTACTTCCCTGCTGTTTCCCCCCTGTTCCCCGCTGTTTCCCATTGTTTCCCCGTCGTTCCCCCGCTGTTTCCCGTTGTTCCCCCGCTGTTTCCCGGTATTTCCCTCGCTGTTTCCCGGTATTTCCCCCGCTGCTTCCCGGCTGCCGGGGCTCACCTGGCGGCCCACGAGCGCGGCTCCGCTGCGGCAGGTGCGGGAGTAGAAGCGGAGGCAGCGCTGCCGCAGGCACGGCTTGCAGCGCTCCCACAGCGCCAGCGCCGACGCGTTGCAGCGCTCGCCCCGCGCCCACAGCTCCCGCTCCTTCTGCCGCGCCAGCTGCACCGCTTCCTGCCGGGAATGCCGCCGTCAGCACCGCCTTCCCGGAGTCACGGCAGCGGCCGAGTCCCGGCACGCGGCATTCCCAGATTTCCGGGACGCGGCGATACACAGCACGGCGTTCCCAGATTCCAGGGACGCCCCGATTCTGCAGCGCAGCATTCCCAGAGCACTGCGACACCCCGATCCCCAGCATGGCATTCCCAGATTCCCAGAACAGCCCGATCCCCAGCATGGCATTCCCAGAACACCCTGATCCCCAGCGCGGCATTCCCAGATTCCCAGAACACCCTGATCCCCAGCACGGCATTCCCAGAACAGCCCAATCCCCACACGGCATTCCCAGATTCCCAAAACACCCCGATCCCCAGCACAGCATTCCCAGATTCCCAGAACACCCCCACCCCCACACGGCATTCCCAGATTCCCAGAACACCCCGATCCCCAGCACGGCATTCCCAGATTCCCAGAACATCCCGATCCCCAGCACAGCATTCCCAGATTCCTGGGAGTGGCTGAGTCCCAACACGGCCTTCCCAGAGTTCCAGGACACACAATCCCAAGCATTCCCAGGGGACACACAATTCCCAATCCTGGCCTTCCCAGAGCCCTGGGACACCCCAACTCCCACAGAGCATTCCCAGAGCACAGGGATACCCCAATCCCTGGCACAGCATTCCCAGATTTCCAGGACACAGCAATCCCTGACACAGCACTCCCAGATTCCCGGAACACCCCAATTCCCGCAGGGCATCCCCTGTTCCCGGAATACAGCGATCCCCAGGATAACAATCCCTGTTCCCAGGGCCACACTGACCCCTGACACAGCATTCCCTGTTCCCGGGACATCCCAATCCCTGACACAGCATTCCCTGTTCCCAGGATAACAATCCCTGACACAGCATTCCCTGTGCCCGGAACATCCCAATCCCTGACACAGCATTCCCTGTTCCCGGGACATCCCAATCCCTGACACAGCATTCCCTGTTCCCGGGATAGCATTCCCCATTCCCGGGACATCCAACCCCTGACACAGCATTCCCAGACTCTCGGGACATTCCAGGATCCAGGACACACCATTCCCAGAACAGCATCCCCCATTCCTGGGATGGCATTCCCCAATCCCAGTCCATCCCGTTCCCAGTCCACCCCATTCCTGGCCCATCCCCATCCCCATTCCTTTCCCATCTTGATCCCATTCCTATCCTGATCCCATCCCATTCCCATAATGTTCCCATTCCCATCCCCATCCCAATCCCAATCCCATTCCATTACCAATCCCATTCCCATCCCCAATCCCATCCCATTCCCAATCCCAAATCCCATTCCCAATCCAGGGAGCGCAGCAGCTCCTGGTGCCCGCGGCCACTGCGCTCCACACTCATTCCCTATTCCTGATCCCATTCCCATCCCATTCCCAAATCCCACTCCTGATCCCACATCCCGATCCCATTCCCATTCCCACCTCCTTGCCGCGCTGGGCCTGCTCCAGGGATTGCAGCAGCTCCCGGTGGCCGCGCTCGCCACACTCCGCTCCCGTTCCCATTCCTGATCCCATTCCCGACCCCAATTCCCATTTCCAATCCCAAATCCCATTCCCATTCCCATTCCCAATCCCAAATCCCATTCCCAAATCCCATTCCCAATCCCGTTCCCACCTCCTTGCCGCGCTGGGCCTGCTCCAGGGTATCGCAGCAGCTCCCGGTGCCTGCGGCCGCTGCGCTCCGCTCCTGTTCCCATTCCTGATCCCATCCCAATCCCATTCCCATTCCCAATCCCAAATCCCAATCCCAAATCCCATTCCCAATCCCGATCCCATTCCCATTCCCACCTCCTTGCCGCGCTGGGCCTGCTCCAGGGAGCGCAGCAGCTCCCGGTGCCCGCGGCTGCTGCGCTCTGCTCCCATTCCCAATCCCAAATCCCATTCCCGACCCCATTCCCATTCCCAATCCCAAATCCCATTCCCAATCCCAAATCCCATTCCCAATTCCATCCCCATTCCCAATGCCATTCCCACCTCCTTGCCGCGCTGGGCCTGCTCCAGGGATTGCAGCAGCTCCCGGTGGCCGCGCTTGCTGCGCTCTGCTCCCGTTCCCGTTCCTGATCCCATTCCCATTCCCATTCCCAATCCCAAATCCCATTCCCAAATCCCATTCCCAATCCCGTTCCCACCTCCTTGC